>OY856187.1:55690007-55724027 GCA_963693315.1 Diogma glabrata | reverse complement strand
TTGCCCAATTTTTGGGAAAAAAATAAAAAAATTATTTGTATGACCTGAAATTACGACTCTTACTCGCACTCCCATAGCATCTTTCCCCTCGCCTGTCAAGGAATTATGCTAGCCAGAACAGCCTGTCATTTGACCCACTTTTTTTGAATCACTTACTCAAACATATATATATAAAATATGGATTGGCTGAGATCTCAAGCTCTGAGATATCAAGAATTCGGTTTTGGTTAAGGATTTTGATATAGTTTTCGGCATAAAACTTTTATGAGGACTTTGTTTTTATTTTTGGGCAACGATGTTTATCAAACAAACCTCTTTGTTAAAGTGCATGTATTTTTTTATCTCTGTTTAGAAATTTATTACAAAACTAACACGAAACATCAATACGTTGCCGGAAAATCATAACAGATCATAAATTAACATAATTTAGTGAAATGATGGTACACTCAGCAAACTACTCAAAAACCTCTCCATTTAGCGTTTCAAAAAATATTACAAAAGCACAAATTCATATTTCTTTCAAGATTCCAATAATATTGTAAAAATTAATTAAAATCAAACTTTTTTAAAAATTCTAAATATATTCCAAAAATTAAAATAAAATCAAATATTTAAACTTTTTCTAAATTCTAATAATATTCCAAAAATTCCTAAAAATTCAAAAATTGAAACTTTTGCCGAAATTCTAAAAATATTGCAAAAATTATTACAAATTCAAAAATACAAACTTTTTTCAAAATTCAAAAAATATTTCAAAAACTATAACAAGTTCAAAAATTTTCCATGCCACATTTTCTTAATACAAACAGTTAATTTTTTTGACATACTTGACAACATTTTTTTGACAAACTTATAATTCCATTATTATCTATAAAAATAATAAAATGTCATGTCATACAAATAATTTATTTTATTTTTTTCCAAAAAATTGGGTAAAAAAATAAATAAAAATCTTTCTTTTGACACACTTGACAACATTTTTTTGACAAACTTATAATGCCATAATTCTCAATAATAATAATAAAATTTCAGGTCATACAGATTATTAATTTTATTTTTTTCCAAAAAATTGGGTAAAAAATAAATAGAAATCTTTTTTTTGACACACTTGACAACATTTTTTTTGACAAACTTATAATACCATAAATCTCAATAATTATAATAAAATTTCAGGTCATACAAATAATTTATTTTATTTTTTTCCGAAAAATTGGGTAAAAAAATAAATAAAAATCTTTCTTTTGACACACTTGTCAACATTTTTTTGACAAACTTATAATGCAACAATCTAGTTTTTGGTATCACATACCAATCCCTACCATCAAGATTTCTTCAAATTCAATGTTTATATCCGGAATCACTTAAAATGAACGTTTTTTAAGCAAAAAATATGCAAATTTCCTTGTTTTGACACACTTGACGATTTTTTTGACACACTTCCGGTACAGTTATCGAACACATCGTCCTTTCAGCTCTTTCCATTCAGTAAACTTATTTTTAGAAACAAAAATTTTGGAAATCCGTTCAGCGGCTTTCTAGATTTGGTCGCTTGTGACGGTCGGCCGGCAAGTTGTAACACCTTTCGATTCGCCTGGCAGATACTTGTGTACCTCCAAAAATTGACAGGCATTTTTTGTTGTACTCTACAATAAGTGAGCTAAATCATATAAAAATTTCAAGCTTACAGGACCAAGTTTTTTTTTTCATTTTTTTTACACTTTTAAACATATAGGGGATGATGACGTGCACGGCTGATGCCTGCCAGGTTGTGGTTTCCGTACTTCACATTTCATGAACTTTCACTAAAAAAATTCTAGCCTTACAGGACGACCGTTACTCAAAGGGTTCACTAGCTCTTGGACTATAATAGTGATTAAGGTGGTATGTATGTTTTTATTTTTTCCGTTGTAATTTTTTTATTTTAATTTGATTAATTTAGGCAGGTTCGTAAGAATCAAGGTATCTCGAAATTATGATGTAATTTGCATTAAAATGTCATATTAAAAAAAATGTTGCCCATAATTTATTTAATGCAAATAACAGACATTTTTAAACAACAAGCTTTTTTATTTTACTCCAAGTACTCTGCTAAATATTGATGCAAAGAGCATTAGTTTAACTTTATATAGCAAGCTTTGTATTGGTTTGTAATGGAAACTTCCGTAGGACCTATATGTGTAGCAATTTGCATTACATATTCAATTTTTTTTTAACTGTGCAATTTTAAACACTTTATTCATGATATAAACAGAAAGTTCTATCATGGAAAGAGTTATCCGCTTCATGCAACTTCTAAAATATTGGTTGTGAAGCTTTATATTTTGTCAGGACAAATGTTTACCTGTAGTTGTCGGCGCCACGAAATAGCTCCCAATGAAATAAGTCCCAATGAAAAAACTCCCAATGAAATAAGTCCCAAGTGAAATGAAATAACTACCGTATGGAAAAAATGAAATAACTTCCAAAAAGAATGAAACAACTCCCAAGACAAAAAATGAAATAAGTCCCAATGAAATAACTCCCCAAGGAAATGAAATAAGTCCTAAAGTAAAAACTGAAATAAGTCCCAATTAAATAAATCCCAAAGAAAATGAAATAACTGCCAAATTGTTTTTATTATTAATTTTTGATATTATATATTTACAAAAATACTTGTATAGTATCGTCCACCTCTTTGCGGCAAACTGGGCATTTAAATTTGTTTTCGGGCATTTAAACTTCATCACACATAAATTGCAGACCTTCAAATGTTTGCATGGCATCATTAAAACGTTGGCCTCAAGCATTAAGCAAACTACACATAAAAGTTGGGATCTCGAGTTTGATTCAACATGTAACTCATTTGAGGTTTCCTCATCCTCTTCTTCTTCTTCTTCCATATAAACGTAATCTTCAAACAGGTCTTCATCTGGTTCCATTTCCGAAACCGTTTCATTTTAATGAAAGACCATCCTGTTCGGAAGACCACCTTAGTCTTCCGATTCCAAAATATAACGTACAGATTGGCGAAGTAGGTCATTTTGATATTGAAGAAAATGCTATAGTTTTCGATAGAACGTATGAAAATGCATATAATGAGCAACGTAGTGTGATTGATTTTGTTTTGCGTGAAGCTCAATTCTATGATACTGGAAGTAATGTTTTTTCTTGACAGTTCTTGCAGGTTGTGGCAAAACTTTTATTCAAACGGCAATCATTCATAAATTTAATTCATTAAATCTTTCGTGTATTGTAACTGCCTTCAGTGGTATTGCATCAACTCTTTTGATTGGGGATTGCATAATGTTTTCAAATCACCAATTCCATTATTAGAGAATTCAATGCCAAATATTACTCCAAACAGTGTACATGGCACATATCTTCTTATATATTAATACGCTAACGAAACATTTTGAAGCGCCTAAGGCTTTTTTATTCGAACTAGGAGGGCCCGGCGTGCTTCGCTACGCTTATAAATAAAGTTTTTGCGTAGAAATTCTGTTGACGTAGAAGCAATGATTTCAAAAAGTGGTAATGAGAAATGCTAGCATATAATTTTTAATTTTTCTTTTTAAATATATGAATGAAAAATAATCTAGCTGATCAGTTCGGATATATGAAAAATTAGCGATCAAATAAGTTAGAGATCAAATAAGCTTACTTGAAAACTTATTTGATCGCTAATTTGTCATATATCCGAACTGATCAGGTTTATAGCAAACATAATATTTTTTTGCTTTAAATTCTGACTTCTTTATACATAATTGTTTTTCAGATATTATGTATAGCACTTTACTATTTCTACGTTTTCCACCAATAATCTCAAAATCAACACTTGCCATTTCTCACACAATATACACAATATACCGATGTAAATACTTCAAACTTCAATTAGAAACTGTAATTGATATTCGTAAAAAAATACGTAAAAATCTTAAAAATTACTTTTTTACTATAATGAAATAACTCCCAAGTAAAATGAAATAACTCCCAAGTGCCAAAAAAATGAAATAAGTCCCAATTAAAAATTTGTTGGGAGTTATTTCATTCTTGTTAATTTGGGATTTATTTCATAATGAAATAAGTCCCAAATACATATATGAAATAATTCCCAAAATAAATGAATTAAGTTCCAACGATTTGGGAGTTATTTCATTATGAAGTAACTCCCAAATCGTATGGAATTTTTTTGGGACTTATTTCATTTTTTTTTTGGGACTTATTTCATTGGGAGGTATTTCATGGCGCCGTAGTTGTCTCAATCACCGTGAAATTGATTGAAATGATTTTTTCTCTGTTTGAATAAACTTTTTACTTTTGGAAGAAGTTGACATCAATTTAATGTTCTTTTTCAGCGTAGCTTTTTCTTCTATAGTGTGGTGAGATTGATATTATTACATCAACGCAAAATTGTGGAACAACATGGTTGATTATTATAGAAGGTTCAGAGGTATGTATATTAGCAAAAATCAACAGGATTTATACAAATTTCTTTTCTTTTATAAATATATTGGTCTGGAAGTGTAACTATAAAACTCGCCAACTCACAGCCAAACTTATTTTATGGAAAACAAATGGTGTATTTAAATGGTTCCATTACAGGACTGATTCACCACGAACACTTCAACACGAACTATATTGAAACCATCAACCTTGAATCTATTAAAAAAGCGTTTAAATTAACAAATATTTTTTTTTCTCTCTCTCTTTCTCTCTCTCTCGCCGATAGAAAATATTTACTCGCGTTTTCTTTTTTTAGGGTTCGGTTTTTTTATACGGAACACTATTCGTGAGAGTAAAACGAGTTTTTCACATTATATCAATTACCTCGTAATTTATAAATGCTGTGAACTGGAAATTTGAGGTGCATATAAAACTAATCCGTCCACATGAAATGACGGATACAAATAAAACTGAACTGGTTTTCGTTTGGTTTACAGGGGTACGATGTGAGACCTTTGGGAAAATACATTTTTTTATAGATTCAAGTAGGGTATCATATAAAAGGGCTTCATTTCAGTATTCCTCAAAAATTTATTTTGGAATTTTACATTTCACCAGTTTTTGTATAATTTAATAATAATGACGTTTTTTTCGTGTTTTCTTACCTCGATTAGCGAACCTAACTGATCAAAATTTTTTAAAATGTATTTGGAATGAAAGAATAATTAGTAAGTTTTTAATAAAAAATATATAAAAGTGTCATATACTCATAATTAGATTTATTAAGGGGGTGGAAATGAGGAGGGGTAAACACACTATTCAAAATGTGGTCAAATGGGGTGTCATTTGAAAGAGCACCTAATTTAAAGTTTGTTGCAATTTTTTTTAGAATTTTGGCGGTGCCCAGTTTTTGAGTTATATTCAAAAAAGTGCAAAATTCAGACCGTCCCCCCCCTACGTTTCGACACTGATTGACAGAAAAATTTGAAAAAATTCACAGAGTTAGTAAATTTGGTAAATTTTGTACGAAAACTGTAGCGAAGTCTCAAATAATTATATTTCTGTGTGTTTAGGGGACCGGGGTAGAGAGGGTAAAAAAAACTTTTTTTGACCCAAGCGAGTGGGGTGTAATTTGAAAGAACACCTAATTTAGAATTTGTTGCAATTTGTTTTAGAATTTTTGGTACCCAGTTTTTGAGTTATTGTCAAAAAAGTGCAAAATTCAGATCGCTTCCCGCCATACGTTTCGATACTCATTGATTTAAAAATTTGTAAAAATTCACAGAGTTATGTAATTTGGTAAATTGTGTATGAAAACTATAGCGAAGTCTCCAATAATTATATTTCTGTGTGTTTAGGGGAACGGGGTAGAGGGCGTCAAAAAAATGTTTTTGACCCAAGCGAGTGGGGTGTTATTTGAAAGAGCACCTAATTTAGAATTCTTTGCATTTTTTTTAGAATTTTTGGGTGCACAATTTTTGAGTTATGGACAAGAAAGTGCAAAATTCAGATCGTTCCGCTCCCTACGTTTCGACGATGATTTTCAGAAAAATTTGAAAAAATTCACAGAGACAGGAATATTGGTAAATTTTGAATAAAATCATAGCGAAGATTTAAAGAATTATAATTCTGTGTGTTTATGGGATAGGTGTGGGTAGGGTAAAAAAAACCATTTTTGACCCAAATGAGTGGGGTGTCATATGAAAGAGCACTTAATTTAAGAAATATTACAATTTATTTTAGAATTTTGCAATGCACAGTTTTTGTATTATTGAAAAAAAAATATTTTTTGTATGCAGCCTCTCCACCCAACTGCCAAAACAGTCAAACAGATGTTTGAGTTCATATCGTAAAATCATTCGTCCAAACGTCTCTTGAGATATACAGGTGCTAACATAAAGCTACCAAATCTTGGAACCATTGGAGCAACTGAAGAAACTAAATCATATACACTGAAAGAAAAATTTGGTTACTACAACCTACTTTGTGCCAATTGAATTTTTCCTGTCATAATTTCCTAAAATTTGGTTGCCTTACCTTCAAAAACTAAATTTGATCGATATCCAACATCTCCAAGTTAAAGATAACTCAGTCATGGATGCATTATTTCGATAGCAGAACACCAACAGTCGAAACTCACTTCAACTAAGATACGATACGCACAAAAATCAGACTAAGAACTTCACAATTTGCTTTCTGGTTTCATCACACTATTTTAACGATGAAACCAGAGTCCAAAGTTACAGGTTTCGAGAAAGTATTGTATGAGATAGTAAACAACTTTCAACAATTTGTCACATTCTAGTGTCAGGGCTCCTCGTAAATTGATTTCAGTTCGATATTTTTGGCCAAGTATAAACAAAAATATAAACCATTGACCAAATCATCTTGCCAATTCACTGTTAAGAACTATTATATGTTTAAAATAAGTACATTTAAATATTTGCATTTGATATTCCACAGAGTCGAATATATTTATTCGAATATATTCATATAAATATTGTAGGTCCACTTCGTCCTTCTAATTGATACTCCTATGCCTTAAATTGTCGATCAATTCACTCGATGACCAAAAGCTTTTATTATATCTGACATATTCGCTGCTACTATAGTCATGACATTTGTAAACAACCACGTATCACGAATCGGTGTTTCAATTTGATTCAAAACTTTTCACCAAATTAACGAAAATTTATGACATTCAAATCAACTTTAGGGCATTGTACCATGATTTAATTTTGGAACAGTTCCAAGAATTTAAAAAACGCATGCGAGTTCGATTATGAGTATGTATGTTTCTAAAAGGAAAGTAAACAAAAGTAAAAATATTTCAGTAACTCTTATGTAAACTGAAACTGAAAATAATTATTATTACCTAAATAAACAATTTAACACTAAAAAGAAAAAGAACGGCATTCCAAAACTTCCTTTGTTGATTTAAATTCAAAAACTGTGATATAACAAAAAAGTTTTTGTTAATTTATTAAGAAGAATTCACAAGTATATTTCTTAGTACGTTTTCTATTTTCAACATAATCTCCAGCGGCAATGTTGCATAAATAATTTGATAGCCGTAAATAAAGTTTCTATTTTTATGTAACTTTTTCGTTGAACCCAATTAAATACCCTAAGGTGGAATTCATTTGAATCAAAATTGTGAAATCTAGGGAAAATGATTAGATCGATGTGGCTAAAAAAATTGTTTACCTTATATAAATAACTACTATAAATTGATACTTACCACCACCATTATTATAACATAAATATGGAAAACGCCATACATTTCCTAAGCCTACGGAATAACCCAATAATGATAATAAAAAATCAAAACGCCCCGTCCAATTGCCACGTTCTGGTGGCTCATTATCATCTAAACCATCGCTACTCAGCACGCCACAATCACCATCACTTGCTGATAAAGGTACTTGCGAATTTGCTACTGAAAATTTGTCATCTGTCTGAAAAAAAAGGAAAAAAAATATTGTTGAAAGTTACATTTTATGGGATATTGAAATGGACAAACAAATATTTTTAATGCTTTTGACGAGGTAATTTAAATGTCAATCATAATTTTATTATTTTTCTGTTGGGCTGTATTTGATTCATTTGATTTTTTGTTTTTCTGTTGATGTAGATGACCCTTTTATCTATATGATTCAAACACAACCACTAATTTGTTCAAAATTATATTTTAATATTCGTCCTTAAAAATTGTTTTATGTACATAAAGCAACAACAAAATTTTACTTACATCCCATAAATCTATATCCAGTTTTGCACTGCTACTTTTATTATTTTTTAACGCCTCTTTTGTTAATTTTGATTTTTTTTTCGCCATAACAATATTTCCAACACTAAAAACAATGTCACTGAACTAAAGCTTTAAAGCTTTTTTTTATTTTTTTCAAGAATTACTTTAATATAAATCAAAAACAAAACCTAACTCACTTCTTTAAAATTTCTTTAAGAATTTTTTCAAGATTCTATATAATTATTTTAAAATGAATTAATAATTAATTCTTTTGTTATTTATTTCATTTTATGCTTATTAATTTATTTTTCTTGGTAATTTTTCATATTCTTCTATTAAAATCATTTTGAATTGAAATTGTAAATTTTATTTCATAAAAATAAAAACGAAATTAAATATTTATAATTTAATTTCGACAAAAAAAACTTTTAATTTAATTACATTATATAATATAATGCAGAGTAATTTTCTGTTTGGTTGTTTTTAATTTCGAGTTTGAACTCATCGCTCAAGTGTTGGAAAATATTTTGAAGCACAACCTGAAAAGAGAGAAAAACAAAAATGAAAAAGTCTTGCTAGATTAGGTAAATATTTGAAAAAGTAAAGAAAGTTTTGAATATTATATGCATTCTGATTGGTGCTGGTAGTGGAACATAGTATTAGTATTGGTATTGGTATTATTATTTTTATTAGTATTAGTATTAGTATTAGTATTAGTATTAGTATTAGTATTAGTATTAGTATTAGTATTAGTATTAGTATTAGTATTAGTATTAGTATTAGTATTAGTATTAGTATTAGTATTAGTATTAGTATTAGTATTAGTATTAGTATTAGTATTAGTATTAGTATTAGTATTAGTATTAGTATTAGTATTAGTATTAGTATTAGTATTAGTATTAGTATTAGTATTAGTATTAGTATTAGTATTAGTATTAGTATTAGTATTAGTATTAGTATTAGTATTAGTATTAGTATTAGTATTAGTATTAGTATTAGTATTAGTATTAGTATTAGTATTAGTATTAGTATTAGTATTAGTATTAGTATTAGTATTAGTATTAGTATTAGTATTAGTATTAGTATTAGTATTAGTATTAGTATTAGTATTAGTATTAGTATTAGTATTAGTATTAGTATTAGTATTAGTATTAGTATTAGTATTAGTATTAGTATTAGTATTAGTATTAGTATTAGTATTAGTATTAGTATTAGTATTAGTATTAGTATTAGTATTAGTATTAGTATTAGTACTAGTTTTAGTATTAGTATTAGTATTAGTATTAGTATTAGTATTAGTATTAGTATTAGTATTAGTATTAGTATTAGTATTAGTATTAGTATTAGTATTAGTATTAGTATTAGTATTAGTATAAGTATTAGTATTAGTATCGTCTAACCAATAATATTAATACTAGGCAGAAATCAAATCATGTAGCTAACGAAAAATAATATATATATAAAAATAAAAAAAGGAACAATTAAGTATAAACAATTCAAAGGTTTTCATTTTTAGTTCATTAGCGAACCGGATCAACAACAACAGCAACTGCAACAACAATGGTAAAATCAACATCAACGATGTACATGAATATTTATGAAAATTTAGATTATTTTTTGATAGATACAAGAAGTAAAAAATTTATTTTGTTCATTAGTGAATGACCAACCAACATTGCGGTGGATTGTTTAAAAAGGTGACTCTCATCATATTCAATACAGAATTTTTCATACAGACTTTGTTTTAGTAAGCCTTTCAACTTTCCAATTTTACTAAGTTTCCATTCCAATGATATTTCATTATCTATATATAAATACGTAAGCAATATTTTTGCGGTACAATTTTAAAATATTTGCTCCATCAAAAGTGTAGCAATATGCATATCGTAGGAAAGGTCTTGAGTAGTAGATGTGCCAAAAATATTTATTTTTGAATTTTGACGATTTTGTCAGAATAAATGGCAAAAATGTGATAGTTGTGTTTTTTGAGTTTGTTGTTCGGTTATTTTGTTTTTGTTCTAAAAGTTATTTGTTTCACAATTCAAAATCAATTATATCAAAAAATCAAACTCCGAAATAATGTGTGGAAACTATATTGTTGGAGGTCTTTTTACAATTTCTATTTACAATGGCCGAGTTTCGGCCACTGGACGATTCCTAGTATAGTTTAATTCCGTGGTAGAAACAACTTTTCATTGCCACTGTATTACTGAAACGCGGTAGTCAATGTGAAGCTGTTCGACTAGCTCCGTTTGTTGTGCTAAAGTTGGTGTATAGGTTATTGTTTAAATTAATTAGATTGCTATTGATTTTATATATCTGTAGTCCAGCAGCTCTTTAATATGGAAGCATGTTGTTATTGTACAAGAATTTAAATCTTGTACTTGAAGGATGGCTTAAATAGCTTTGATGACTTTATTTTGTAAAGTTTGTAGCTCTTGTAGTTTCGTTTCCAAACATCCACCATATATAGGCAATATAAATAAAGAATATGCGACATTATATGGGCATGATAGATAGATGGTAACGTCATAGGATGCAGGACCTCGGCAATTTTCTTCAAAACACCAACAATAGGCGCAATTTTTTTTAGCTTGACTTTGTCCAGATGGTATGTCCAATTGAGTTGTGAATGAATATGCAGACCGAGATAAGTCGCCTTTTCAAATCTGGAGATTTTATCATTACTAGTTTTAATTGTACAAAAAAGACAAGACTCATCAATAGGGCGTCTAAGATACAGGAATAGATATTGGCAAGAAACACGTGAAATCAGCCAAAAACATGCAATTTTGGAAATGAGGTTTTAATTTTGTATATTTAGGTATTGGAATTCGTTGACATCAATAAAAAAAAAATTTCTGCGTGTTTAGTTTTTTTTTAGCCCTGTCTTAAAATACAGGGTGACGAAAAATAGCATGTGAGTGGCATTTTCATGCAACATCGCATGGTAAAGGACGTTTTGATGGAATTGGTGGTAAAAATGAAAGCAGCTAGAATGAGTCTTAAGAAGAATACGACAAAGTTATATCAACATCTCTGGAGTTGTATAAATGCTCCAGGCACTTTTCAAGACAACATGAATGTTTGCTATGTAACGGAGGCATGTTACATTGAAAAACGAAATCATCTGACTGATAGATACGCCAATTTAAAAACAATTCCTATAACACGACGATATCACTCATACATTCCTGCAAATGGTCTTAGCTAGACGTTATTCTAACTCTAATGAATTTAGTAATGTAGAATTAAATAAATGATAAAAATTTTGTAAAATATTTATTTTGAGTTAAAATTAAAAATTTAATATAAAAACATATATGTATATATCCAAAAAAATTTTCGTTTTTTTATCTCCACTTTTTCTTATGATGAAAAATTTTAGGGGTTGCAATAAAATTAATAAAAAAAAACAAAAAATGTTCCCCTCCTGAAAATTTTAAAAAATGTTAGTAACATATGTAACATATGTATGTTTCATATGTTAAAATTCAAAAATTTTAAAAATGACATTTCTAGAAAATCGATTTTGAATTTTTTAGCGTTATTTTTATAAAAGAAAATGTTCAAGGTCATATGATGTGAATTACTATTTTGATTAGTTTTGTTCAACACTTACATTTTGAGATATATAACATTAAAATCAGTAAAGTAGTTTTTACTGTAGAGATATTTCAATACACCAGGGTCGAGCAATTTCTTGATTTTTCATCGCCCTGTATCTAAAGACAGGGTTAAAAAAAAAACTGAACACGCATAAAATTTTTTTTATTGATGTCAACGAATTCCAATGCCTAAATATACTAAATTTAAACCACATTTCCAGACTTTGCTGATTTCACGTCTTTTGCTCCTATTTTGATTTTTTAGTGTTAAGCGCAAGTTTATAATTATTAAGCCATTCTTCAATTTTTATCAAATCAGATTCCATCTTATATTTTATTTGATCATAAGAATCGTCTTCATAAATTACAGCTGCATCACCGGCAAATAATTGGATTGTTCGTTTTAGGTTTATAGTAAAAATATCATTTACATGTACATATTAGGAAAAGTATTGGTTCGAGAATGGATTCTTGAGGAACGCCACAAAAAACATCAACAAGGTTAGATTTATTATCATTAATCTGCACAAAATGCTTCCGATTGCTAAGGTAGTTTTTTAAAGTTTCGTAAGCCATATCTGTGATACCTAAAGAAGCACATTTTTCGAGCAATATTGAATGAACCCCGCAATCAAAAGCTTTTTTCAAGTCAAGTAGCAAGCAACATAATTTTTTCTTATTTTCAAGGATTTTATAGACCGTTTTTATCAGATTATTTGTTGCCGACAAAGTACAGGGGCCCTATTCCCGAACACATATTTGTCAATCGACAATATTGTCAATTTCAACAAAATGCTTAACAACTTTGTTTAAAAATGGTATTCTGTAACTCATATTTGTGTCAAACAAATTATAACAAATTTTTACAAAATTATAACAGATTTTTGGTACTAGATTCGTACTTTTGACAACTAACTTTTTTAATCTTAAAAGATGCAAAATAAAATAAAAATACATTTAATAAATAAATATGTTTTAATGATATTTATATAAAAATATGATTATTTAATATTATTTAAGATTTAATTTTGCTTTATAAGTTAATTTTTACGCCAATCAATGAAATTTGTATAAAAAAAGTCAACACACAAAACATAGAGCAAAATTGTGATTTTGACAGTAACTATATTGTTCTTGTCAGATTCACAATATTGTGTGTTGAATTTTCACCAAATTTGTGTTACATAATACGAAATTCACAATATTGTGTTTATTTATTCGAAATTCACAATATTGTATACGAAATTCACAATATTGTATTTATGTGTTCGGGAATAGGGCCCCTGGTTTTTTCTTTAACCACTATTGATCTTTGTTAATCAAATTGTTTACATTTAGATATTGTATAAGCTGGGGCCCTGTTATATAAATGTCATCACAATACATAAATGTCATCACATAGCACATAAATGTCATCACAATATTGTAAATTCACACAATATTGTGAATTTCGTATTATGTAACACCAATTTGGTGAAAATTCAACACAATATTGTGAATCTGACAAGAACAATATAGTTACTGTCAAAATCACAATTTTGCTTTATGTTTTGTGTGTTGACCTTTTATACAAATTTCATCGATTGGCGTAAAAATTAATTTATAACGATAAATTAAATCCTTAATAATGTTAAATAATTAAATAATCATAGTTTTATATAAATATCATTAAAACATATTTATTTATTAAATATATTTTTATTTTATTTTGCATCTTTTAAGATTAAAAAAGTTAGTTGTCAATAGTACGAATCTAGTACCAAAAATCTGTTATAATTTTGTAAAAATTTGTTATAATTTGTTTGACACCAATATGAGTTACAGAATACCATTTTTAAACAAAGTTGTTAAGCATTTTGGTGAATTTGACAATATTGTCGATTGACAAATATGTGTTCGGGAATAGGGCCCCTGGGTTTGGATAACTCTTTCGTAGATTTTTGATAATGCCGGTAAAACAGAAATTGGTCTATTGTTAGATATTTCGAAAGGATCTCCCCCTTTGAAAGCAAGCACAATTTTACTAATTTTTAGAGTGTACCATTGTTTAAGCATTCGTTGATATCAATACAGATAAGTTTTATCGTTTTAGTGTCAAAAGATTTAATTAGCTTAATGGGAATATTGTCATACACTTTTGCTGTGTCGGTATTTAGATCTTTGATAGTATTTATCACATCATTTTCAGTAATTGGAGTAAATCGTGAAAGAACAATTCAAATTTTGGGAATCCCCACGCTTTGTAGACCAGTCTAGATACCTTAAAAACAGACAAAAAATGGAAAAAATTAGTAACAGAATGAAAACTATTGGATAAATAAGAAAATATTGCGCATATGATGGAACAAAAAATTAAAGGTGCTCCGCGCTGCGGTGTTGAAATGGGGTGAGCTTTTAGGGGTAGAAAATGGTTTTTCATGATTTTCAGCGAAACTAGACCTTCTATCGAAAAAAGTTTAAAGTAAAGGTTATAGGTAATAAAAAGGTCTATAACTTTTATTTAAACCTTTTTTTCACATAACCAAAAATTTGCCGTGAAAATAAAAAAAACCGAGGAAAAAAGGGGGTTTTCGTTTTTAATTTTTATCTCCCACAAAAAATTTTTTTTTCACACAACTTGGTGAAAACGTACCTTATTTTTGGAATCAAAATATTTATTTTTATGTTTAATTTTGATTTTAAACCAATAAAGTGACCTCATTTTCACACAAAAATCTCTGAATAGAAACAGTTTCTTTAAAATAAACATTACTACTTTAGATAATGTAAAAAAAAGCATCACTAAGGAAAACTTTTCCAGACCAATCATTGTTTAAAATTTTCATCATAGAAAACTTACAGAAATACATAATACTTAAGAATTAATTAATTAATTAATTCCTAAAAACAAATTGAAGACTCTGTCAATGCAAATAATTTCACTTTGTTAAACAAAGTTATTTATATTGATTGACGACATTATT
Source organism: Diogma glabrata (assembly GCA_963693315.1). Taxonomy (NCBI): domain Eukaryota; kingdom Metazoa; phylum Arthropoda; class Insecta; order Diptera; family Cylindrotomidae; genus Diogma; species Diogma glabrata. The sequence goes on along the minus strand of OY856187.1, from coordinate 55,709,283 downwards.
AAAATAATAATTATAATTAACAACCAACGAAGTAATTAATAATTTTGTCTACGATAGCATATAAAAAGCCTATTTTCATGCCAGATTAATCTCCTGTAAAAATGTTTTTTGAAATGAAAACAAACGCAAAAAGCAATGCTTTCATCATGTTTCAGTTTATGTTATTTAAATTCATCTAAACTTTTAAGCATACTTTTAAAAAAATACTATCTAAAAAATACTATACTATCTAAACTTTTAAACATACATTAAAGCATAGCCTCAAAAAATTTCAGCTTTCTAACCCAAGAGGTTCAATTTTTATAAGCATTATAATGCACCTCTTGCAAGAAAAACATCAAGCCATTTAATACCACAGAAAATGATCAAATTCTCTCAAGATATGCTTGACAGCTCATTTTTTTCTCACTCTTTCATTTATGTGACGTCACTGCGTGATATTTTACAAGTAGAACTAACAACAACAAAATTTAAAATTGGTTTTATTTTGGCACCTAGTGACGTTACGCGAAGAAAGAGGAAATAAATAAAAAAAAGTTGCGAGCATCATAGATATGATATATATATTCTCTTTTGTTTTTATTTTTTCACTAACAGCATTTTCGATTGAGAACCAGTTCATTACTAGTTCTTTTTTTTCAATAAACTTATTTCCCCTCCAAATCATGTTCGATTGAAGCAAAATAAAAAAACTACCTAGTTCTGAACCAGTTGTGCATTTTTTCCCTTTTTGAAGAACTAGTTTTATTTTCAGTTATTTTTGAGTTTTACTCATACTATGACAAAAAGTATACACTACAAACGTAAAATCAAAACGTTATAATTATAACGCTGCATCATATTAATAATTTTATTTTATTTTTAGTTATTTAACAATATATATTGTGAAATTAGTTTTTTTTCACAAAATGTATTGTTTTTTTATTGCTTTTCAAACAAACCAAAATAAAAGAATTAATAAAACAACCAATTTCATTTACTCATACAATAACACTGAATGTTTGCATGTTCGATTGAAAAAAAGAACTCGTTAAGAACTAGTTATTAACTAGTTCTTCAATCGAAAACGACATAAGTAAACCCGTTTGAAAAAAGATTAAATAAGAACAAAAAAATACAACAACAAAGATGATTTTGAATTAAAATTGTTTGATAATGTTTGATTATAAATTATGTGTGATGGTAAAATTGTAGTTGTGACGTAGTTCATTTGATCTTTGGTGGATTTAATATGTTATGACTAATTTTAACCAACCTAAATAAAACTGTTCCGAAACTGCATTGATAAAGTTGTTTCGGATAATGTATTTAATTGATAATTTTTTTGAATTATTCTGTTGCTACTTAAATTTTTTATTTAAACTAATCTCAAATCTAACATCTCTAATTTTATTTACTACCTATTTCTAGCGGATATACCTGCCGCTGGACTTTTTTTATTTAAACTATTTTCAGAAACCTAAAACAAAATAAAAGATATAATATTTTGCAAATAATTTTTCCAACCAAGAAAACAATTCAAATATTTTACAACCGTTAACTATTTATTCGATTGTTCCATCCAACTACTAATTTTAAAACAAATGAATCTCTCGGTTGCAAATTCTTCCTGATAAAAAAATAGTTAAAACACTTTGAATAGAAAAACTAGTAGTAAAAACAGTTCGAATAAAAAAACACTTCGAATAAAAAGACCTCTCAAATAAAAAAACTAGTAGTAAAAACACATCGAGTAAAAAATTCTTTCGAATAAAAAACTAGTAGTAAAAACACTTCGAATAAAAAAACTAGTAATGAAAACATTTCGAATAAAAAAACTAGTAATGAAAACACTTCGAATAAAAAAACTAGTAGCTAGTTTTATTCGAATGAATTTTTTATTCGGTGTCTGTTATGGAAATCGAATAATTCGAAATGTTTCAACAATCAAATAACTCGATTGTTCCCATCACTAGTTATTTCATTCTTTTACCGAACATCACATTTTCTTAATAAAATGTTTTATCTATATGTAAATAAGTATCAATATTTTTGCGGTACAATTTTAAAATATTTGCTCCATCAAAAGTGTTTCAATATGTATATCGTAGGATAGGTCTTGAGTAGTAGATGTGCCGAAAAATACTTTTTTTGAATTTTGACCATTTTTTCAGAAAAAATGGCAAAAATGTCATAGGCGTATTTGTTTGAGTTTTTTGTTAGGTTATTTTGTTGTTTTTTATCAAGGTTTTTGTTTCACAGTTCAAAATCAATCTATCTATATATAAATACGTAAGCAATATTTTTGCGGAACAATTTTAAAATATTTGCTCCATCAAAAGTGTGGCAATATGTATATCGTTGCAAAACGTCTTGAGTAGTAGATAAGTAGACAATTCAAAATCAATTATATCGATTAATCAAACTCTGAAATAACGTGTTGTACCTATTTTGTTGGGAGGTCTTTTTTCAATTTCTATTTACAATGGCCGAATTTCGGCCACTGGGCGATTCCTAGTGTAATATTGATAGAAATTACAATATGTCTCACAACAGCACATTTCAAGCTTTAAACCTCTAGGTTTCATGGACGCTTCTTTAATATCATTCCAGACATTTATAAAAAAAACAACAAGATCAAAATGAGTGCGGCAACTAATCTGACCCCATCTAAAACGGTGTCCTGATAAAATATCACGCGAAAAAATCACACACGAAAGAATATCACGTCGAAAATATCACAGCGAAAAAATCACACTACACGAAAATATCACATCACTAAAATATCACATTACGAAAATATCACATCCAAAAATCACACGCGAGAAAATATCACACCCTAAAATGACACACGAAAAAATATCACATACAAAAATCACACGCGAAAAAATATCACATCAAAAAAAACATATTGTCCGTATATAAAATATAAATTTTTTTAAAGAATTCTGAGATAGCAATCTTCCATGTGATACCGTATTGGACTTAGTAAAAACGTTTTCAACGACTTCACGTTATTAATAATTTTTACAAATTAATCTTATTTTATTGATTTTGGATCCCAAATTATTTAATTAATATTCATCATATTCTGCCAATATTCTGTTCTTTATTTCACTGGATTCCTTTGCCTGAACACACTGCTGCATATAATAATCATATTGTAGCGACATCTTCAAAACCTGAGAATCCAAAAAATTTCATATCGATGGTACACATTGCTGCAATCTCTAAATCTGTAATGATTATTCTAGATTTGCATTGGGTATTAATTCTTAAACTGCCATCAACATTTTACAATAAGTATGATGTCTTATTTGGTAATAATGCTAATATACATGGCAATGCAACGCATATTATTAAAAAAAATTAAAATATTTCTGGAACCACTTTAAATTAGTTACAAATCTGTCAAAGTTGTATGAGCAAAAAGAATTATTATCAATTCCTCAATCTTATAATACCATATTATATTTTTCAAATATTAAAATATGAATATCTCTCGGATTGGTTAGAGAATTCTCATTTGTTTTACTTTTGGCGTTACTGTAAGCGTCAAATTTGTGAATTTTTTTGGGTAGAGCCATCTGCACACCTTCCGATGCTCGAGCCATTCCAATTGCAATTGTGAGATGAGTTGAAGCTCCAAGATTGGCTTTAGCTAGCTTCATTTCATTAACTAGCTTATGAGCTTGGCCCTCATAGTATTTGGCGCTATGGTTGTGATCAAGCGACTCTCGTACAATCTGATTTTTATTGGTATGTAGAATTGACTTTAAACGAAGACTGCGATATTTATTGCATCGCCAATGACTAATACCAAAAGATGTATTCCTGTGGTGAACATACTCCAGAGTTTTTACTTAATGTTGAGTTGATAGGGCTATAACGTGAAGTTGTTGAAATGGTTTTTCACTAAGTCAAATACGATATCAAATGAAAGATTGGTAGCTTAGTTAGAGTATTTCAAAAAAATTTATTTTACAATAAAATTTTTTACATGATATTTTTTTGGGTGTGATTTTAGGATGTGATATTTTTTCGCGTGTGATTTTTGGATGTGATATTTTTTCGCGTGTGATTTTAGGAAGTGATATTTTTTCGCGTGTGATTTTAGGATGTGGTATTTTCGAAATGTGATATTTTCGTGATGTGATATTTTCGTATAGTGTGATTTTTTCGCTGTGATATTTTCGACGTGATATTCTTTCGTGTGTGATTTTTTCGTGTGATATTTTATCATAGAACCATCTAAAACAACTACAAAAGACTAAAAATTTAGCTTGTCGTTAATGACGTTCATTCACTATCGTATAAACAAAAGTTTCAATTTCAATAACTTTTATCTTCTAAATAAATATTTTATCATTGACAACAACAAACAAAATGTATTTATCTCTTTGAAGTAAATAAATAAGCATTTAGTAGTATTTTTCGTAAATGACAATACGTTATGCGTTATTAGAGAGTTTCTGGTAATAAAATACATAATTGTGAATATTATGCGAATGAACAAAGATAATAATTATCTTCTCTGCTCGATACAATTGTTTAATATTCTTACGAATCTACATAATCGCAACGACGAAGTACAAAATTAAGCTGTGTTCAACTACATTTTACTCTAAACGATATTTCACCCGACAAACATTTGTTCATGGTGCATGAATCTATGCACATTTCGTGCAGATTTTTATTTTAATAATTTTTAATTTTTTTTGAAAATTCTAGTGTACATTTTAATTTAAGTTGAAGTTGAAAGGTATTTGAGTGCTAATGTCACGCCTATTTGTTTTAATTTAATATTTTTAAATCCTGTAAGCATGTGTACAAAATGTGCATAGAACTTTCAGGCATAAAAACATAAATATTTGATGCATGACTATTATGTCTATAGGATCTTCTAATACGCTATTTTTCCTAAACTAATATTTTTGGTAGCTTCAGATCTTCTAATACGCTATTTTTCCTAAACTAATATTTTTGGTAGCTTCATTATGAGAAATGAAGATTGCGGTCGTATTTTTAAGTTATAAAACCATTTTTTAACATGGCAATTTATATGAAAAAACATCAGAATTCAAAAAATTTAAATATTGGGCTTACATTTAATAAAATTATACTCATTTTCCGCAATTTTCTTAATATTATAAAAAACTAAACTTAAATAACAGTAAATCGACATGAAAAATCGTAAACAAAAACTATAAAATAATATATTAACTTTTTTAAATACCTAATATTAATTTTTCAAAGTGCCCGTTTGTTTTTTGTGCATGTTTTCATTACCTTAACAAAAAAATTCTTTCGCACAATATTTTAAATGAAAATTAAATAAAATGCAAAATAAAATGCAAATAAAATTATGCATAATAATTACTCAACGCGTGGACTAATGGGTATATAGAAATCTTTTTTTATCTGGGCATCTATAAATCCCTCTCCTAAATTATTCTACAATAATCTAGATATTCATTTGAATTGTATTCAATGAATGCCTTTTTGGAGAAGGACCGAGTCGGAGTGCAATAATATAGGCACGTTAAGCTGGAAAGCAATTTTATTAAGTGATAGAATTTAATTATAAACGAAACGCTGTATCGTGTAGATAAAATCAAAGTAAATTTTAATTGTAAATAAAGTTTTATGTGCTATTGAATAAAAATATTTTTGTTTATATTGTGAATGTCTTAAATTAACCTTTTGAGTTTCTGAAGCTGTTGAAGCAATATTCTAGTTCGGGCACATTGTTTGCTGTGAAACAATAAAGCTGTTTAACACTCAATAAAAGCTGTTCTTTTTGCTTACTAATCAGTGATCGAAAAGCATCAGATTTGGGAATTACATTTACCGAATTGAAAGCTAGGTCAATTCGAGAAAGGCATAGTAAATCGTGCCAATAAATTGATTTTTGTTATGAATCCTGTGACGATGTTGTTTAGTAATTGTTTGATATTTAATGGATTTTATTTTCACGCTCTCATTGTAATCTTATGTTCTAAAATAAAATAATTCATTAAACGCGTACCAATTAATATACTATTGATTAGATCAATAACGCAAAATGATAAATTTTTTATAGAAATAACTTATTACAAAGGATTAAATCGTGTTTTCAATGATTAATGAAGGAAACATTTTGTCTTCTCTCTGCTTGCTCTTGAAACTTTAGAGTATCAAATCGGTTTTGTTGCTTGTTGTTGTTTTTTTATGTTTCATTTTAATTAAATGCAAAGTTTAATTATGGATTTTTAATCATTTTTTTACGATAATGACTTTGATGTTGGGGTGAAATTTTTTAATTTATGGAACCTAAAAATTTGAAAAGGTTAAATTCATTAAAAAATGTTTGTTATTAATAATTGAAACATTGTTGTATAATAACAATACTTTTGATTTTGGTTTATTGTAGGTAGGGTTTATAAAAGTTGAAAGGTTAAATAAAAGTTTAAAAGGGGTTAAATTAAACTTGACTAATTTTATATAATTAAGCTTACGTGTAAGTTTAGGTCAAATTAGGTTAAGTAATATACGATAACTAAGGTTTTATGGTTAGAGGACGACGAAGTTGCAATAATATGTTAAAACCAACTATATGTGTTGAAATTTATGCAGTTGTAAACATGCTTTTTTTTAAAATTGAATAAGCTGCTATGTCAGTCAATCAGGATAAATTACAACATAATCCAATTATAGAATACATTAAAACAGACGAAGTAATAAACACAACCAAGAAGATTTTCTTTTTATTTATCTTTCTTTTGAATTTTGGCTCATCCTTCGTTTAATTTATTTATTTATTTATTTAATCCTTATACGATCTGAATCGAATTAAATATGAGTGTGTACACTTGTGTTCTGTATTATATTGAAACTTTTGGTTTTTTATTAATACTTGATTATCTGTATAACTAACAGCATATATGTATGTCGTTTAGATTTGGTTTCTTTTTTATTTACTGCAAATAAAATCATAAATAAATCTGATATTAGATAATAATTGTGTTATGTTGTTATATTAATTGACACGAACAAAAATGTTCTGCTCTCTTTTAATGAGTTATGTCTTACGGACAGCTTTACGCCATTGTCTCATTTAATTGATTTTCGATATTTAATCGTATAAAGTTGAAAAACAGCTAGTTACAAAACATACTTTCAAGCTACGAAAAATAAAATTATTCATAACTTTTCTTGGGAATTCTAAATTATTTCAGGTCAGGAGCAACCATAGAGCTCAAGTTTGATGCTATTTAAGTTAACAAAAGTTTTTATTGAAGCGACTCTATCACTTTCCGTAGTAACACCGAAACTAAGTTCTTTCTTATATAGATCCAAACCAATTATCAAAGTTTCATTCAAATCGCTTCCTAAACGAGAATAATGATTTATTTTTTGCAGTTTATGCTTCATGTTGGAACGTGGCCGAGCTAAGCAGCCTGGAATATCCACCACAATCATTCGAAAAAAACAATATTATTACCATGACAGCCGATTTTTTTAAGGTTGTTCATTATATCCGTTTTCCATTGAAGTAGTGAAGCTGGTTTCCATTGAAGTTGTCATGGTGCCATCCTTAATCCTAACCCATTTGGAACTTTACCCGCATTACTTAGTATAAAATAAATTTTAGTTGCTGTCGGTCACCAACGAGGAGGTATACTGAGCACTTGTTGGAAAACACAAGATTGGAAGTGGACTGTTGAATGAACGTCGGAACAAACTGTACATACTAAGCTAAGAGTGAACATTTACCACTCTGATCCCCAAAACAATAGTATACGAACAAATATACATTTACTGTTGAATAAAAAGGTGACAAATTTTTTAACAGTACTGATAAAATTATAATTTTGGTTCATATTTTTCAATTGGAAAATGAAACTTCTGTTTTATGCCGTAAGCAAAAAAATTAGAAGGAATAAAATGGTTCCATAGCTTGTGATTTTTAAGAAACTTTTGGAGATGTTTGGATTTAGTGGGAAGTTAAATTGGTTTAAATAAAATATAAATTTCGTTTTGGGTAAGAAGATAGTGGTTGTAAATATTGTTGGTGTTATGTATGAAAAAAATAAGAAATTAAACTAAGATTTAAGCTGATTTGTCACTACATCATTTGTATACTAACTTTTACACATCAAACCAGTATAGTTAACCTATTTTAGGAATTGTAATCCAACAAACACTGCATACGCCATGGAATTGCCACGGCGTGCTAACACTTTATGACGTCACTATGCTACCACTCGTACCGTCACTAACGTTATGCATTTACCACCGCATGCTGGCATGTCGTCTCGTCAAAGTGCGCTCTTGGTGCTACCTGCCGTGGGAGAAAATTTGCAAAATTGTAGCACACACTATATCTTCAAAATACTGTCATTTTGAATGCAGTGGTGTAAACAAAAAATATTAAAATGGCGTCATTTTGTGACTATTTTTTTTGTTTTCTCTCGTGGTGACAGAAAGCTCGATCCAAATATATTTTTTCATTTATAATTTGCAAAATTTATATATACTATTTTTGGTAATATCGTTTTATCCATTTTGCACGGCGCCACAGTGACCACAAAATAAAGAGTATAATGCGAACATTTTGAAGTTGTAAAATGAAAATGTATGTATGTGATTGCATTTGTAAATGAGGCGTCCATTTTGTCGCTATTATTTTAATAATACAATTTAAATGAAAAAAAAAATCAGAATTCAAAAAATTTAAATATTTGGCATAAATATGAAAAATAATATTGATTTTCCACAATTTTCTTAATATTATATAAAAATAAATTTAAATATTACTAAACCGACATGAAAAATGACAAACAAAAAATAGTAAATAAAAGTAATAATTTTTTGGAATCACTAAAATTAGTTATTCAAAGAGATAGCTTTTTGTGTATTCTTCTATTACTAAAGATATAGAAAATAATATAAAATGTATCAGTTTATTATTATGAAAGTCAAATTATATAAAAATTCATAAAAACATAAATGAAACCAGTTATTTAAAAAAATGTTAAAGTACTTTTTCACTCTCCATTTTTTATTTATTGTTTATTATTCTCATCATTAAATAAATTTCGTTTTACTTCGTTTTTTATTATTACTTTTGGTAAGAGCACGTTGCAAATGAATATTTCGCATGATGCCACAATGGTCACAAAATAAAGAGCAAATGCGTACATTTTTCAACCACACCGTGCTGTCACGCTATGATGCCACTATGATAACCATATGTGAATGCACTTGGACGTTCAAGTGACCACATGTCATGACGCGCGTAACCGCATTGTGCCGCCACAGTGTTTGTTGGGGTAAAATCAAAAAATTTTCCAACCCAAAAGTTTGACAAAAATATGTTACATTACAACCGATAACAGTTGCTATTTAAATTTAATAAAAAACCTCTACCATAAATTTCTTTTTTTTAAACACCCACATGATACCAAACTTGATGATTATGATGATTTGTACAAAGAAGGAAAAATAAAAATATTTTTACTGTTTTCCTTTTGTTTGTTTTTTTTCTATTTCTTGAAATCAATCTTTGCAACAATTTTTAATAGCAGTAGCTCTAGAATCTAGATCGATCCAGAATTACTCAATGTTTTGTTATTGTTTTTTGCTGAAAAATATGAAAAATATGTGTTTTGACTAAATCCAAAAATATCTAGGAAAGAAAAATAGGAAATAGGAAAAATGGGTTTTTTTCTTAATATATATTTGCGGTTGATTGTGGTTGAACGATGAAAAGTTTTGATAATATGAGATTTATCTTATTCTTCTTTAATTTATGGTGATGTGATTTTGATATAAAACTGAAACAACAAGGGTTTTAAATTATAAAAACAATAAGGATTTAATATTATCTTCTACTTTGGTTTACAGTAAAATTTGTCAATAAAATTAAGGTTCGAATTTGACTTTTCGTTTCTACTTTCATCAGTACACAGCTGCATTATTCCAGATTTTTATAAAATAAAAATATAATACTTACCACATTGTGCTCCCCAAGCTTTTTTGAAGTGAAACATGCATTTTAGGATGTTACTACCCACTGATGCAATTACACAAGTACATTGTTGTTTATATGAATTATGACGTTGACAAGTATTGATCCCAAGAACTATGATTACAGTATGATATTACAATCATTTATGTTTAACATATTAGCTGTATTTTATTTGCCAAACTACACTAAGAATTCCATGTATCGAAATCCAAATGCAGATCTGACAAAATAGTTGGTTTTGAAAAGTCAGAATTGTATTTTAGTTCGCGTACTCAACACATAATTTGCTACGCATCATTTTTTATTTATGAAAGTTGTCAGAATTTCGAAATTTTGAAGTTTTGACAGTTTAACTTTAATATTTATTAATAAAAATGAAAGCATAATAAGTATAATTAAAAGTAATGTAAGTATATTAACACGCAGAACTATCAAATTATAAGGATAATAAAAAATTAAATAATACCGCATTCACAGCGACATAGCAAATTAGTAGATGTAATTTAAATCTGTGCTGTAAACACTTTTTATTTTAAAATCTTGCAACTAATTTGATATCTAGGCCTACTACAATTACAAACGATTCAAATACTTACGATTCAAATTACAATCTACGTTTTAAACTCATATTAAATATGCCAAGACGCAAATTATAATATACTATCTACTAATTTGCTATGTCGCTGTGAATGCAGTATAAATAAGTTTGCTGATTTTTATATTTTTTATTTACTTTCTGAACAAGTACTACAAACCTCCAGAAAACACTTGATATCCAAATCAAATTCTATGGTTCATTTTATTTGCGTTTGGCAGTTCAATGCAAATTCCGATTGGGCAAATAAAATACTACTATTATGAACATTGACCAAAGATATTTTTGTATTAAAACAATTATATTTTAACATCTCGGCAAGCCTAAAATTGGACATTCAATTATACACAATTTGATTAAAACCGCACATAAAAGGGGTATTTTATTTGCCAAGTTACACTAACAATTTCATGTATTCAAATCCAAATCCAAGTCTGACAAAATATTTGGTTTTGAAAAGTCAGAATTGTATTTTAGTTCGCGTACTCAACACGCAATTCGCTACCCATCATTTTTTATTTCTAACAGATGTCAGAATTTCAAAATTGTTAGTTTCGACTATTTGACTTTAATATCTATTAATAAAAATGTAAGCATAATAAGTATAAGTATAATAAGTAATGTAAGTATTAAGTAACACACAGAGCTATCAAATTATATAAGCAATTTCACGCAAGTTCAGCAAATTTTTGAGAAATTTTGACTTGACCCCTTTTAATTTTGATTATTTTTTGTTTATAGATAGTCTTTCATAAATAAAAAATACACGTTCTCTTAGAATTTATTTTTCGACCAGGGGTGTTCACAGAGTGCCCCTCAATTTTTTGTTATTGTGTGATGTGAGTGCATTTTGACGAGCGATTGTAGAAAAACTACTCAATCGATTTTCATAAATGATATGTCGTTGAATAGGTATTAGAACAAAGTTTTTAAAAATGTACACTGTTAGTTTTTTGAAATAATTTTTAACGGTGTAACATAAGGAAAAAACGGTGTAATTGAACAAAAGATGGTGCTACAGCTTTTTTTTTTAACTAAATTGAAGCTTATTTTATACCTAACTGCTTGTAAAAGTTTAGGACTAGTGATATTTTTGTTTTAAAGATTAAATTCGTTGTGCATATGACTGTTGGGAATCAGTCTTTTTTGTTCTGAAGGAAAATTATAAAAATGGCGTTATAAACTAAGAACTTTTTTTTTAATTTTAAATATTAAATATTTTATTTTTAAATGATCTTTTTAAAATATTATAAAAATTATATATAATAAAGAAAATATGAACAATTTCAGCATAAATCCACAAAAGCGCTTATTGCTATGTACATTAAATGAAGCTTATGTGGAGTTTAAAAATAAGTTTCCTGATGTGAAAATAGGATTTACTAAATTCACGTCCCTTCGACCACAAGAATGTATAAAACTATCCCGAGGAGTTCATAATGTGTGCGTGTGTACCATACATCAAAATATAAAACTAATGATTCAACACTCTAAGATGTCTTGGATTACTGATGCTGCTTTTCATTAATTGACTTTGTTTCATGTGGTGAATTAACAGAAGATTGTCATACTTTGAAGTGCAATGAATGTTCAAAAAAACTTCAACAACTGGAAGAAAATTACTAAATGATTTTGACGTTAAAGGAATCCTTCAAGTCAAATATCAACAATGGATTACCACTGATCGATGCTATTTGGATTCTTTAATAGAAATTGTAGAAGAATTTATGAAAAAATTTGTTTACCGTTTACAAATTTTGATACCACACAACTTTATAGCAAAACAGCAATCTACATTCATTGAGAAAAGAAAAAAAATTAGAACTAGGAGAGTGCTTTGTTCAAGGGGATTTTTCGGAAAACTACGCCTTCATAATTCACGATTCGGTTCAAGGTTATCATTATAATAATCCACAAGCTACTATTCATCCATTTGCATTTATTTTATAAGTGCTGCAAGTGAATATATACAGCACCGAAGTTTTATACTCATTTCGGATATAAACGATCACAACAGTACTACAGTCCATCTTTTCATTACAAAACTTATTGAATTCATCAGAACGCATATAAATTCTATTATTACGAAAATAATTTATAACACTGTCGCTGCACCTTATCAATACAAAAATAAACATAGCCTAATCACATAGCCTTATGCCACCATAAAAAAGACTTTAAAGTTGATGCAGAATGGCATTTTCATGCTACCAGCCATGGAAAGGGACCTTGCGATGGGATTGTTGGTACACTGAAGCGTTCTGCACACCGTTATAGTATGGCGGGCAAAGATATTATTGATATACCAAAAAATTTTTTCGAATGGGCTTTAAAATGGGATCCTACCATGAACTTTGGATACGCTGATAAAAATGAATAACAATAAACAAAAGAAAAATTACAAAATCGATATAAAAATGCGATTGCTATAAGTGGAACTCAAAAATTTCATTCTTTTGTACCATTAAATACTAAGACAATAATTGCAAAAATGTTTTCCATCTCAAAAGAAACTTTTTAATGTAAAATAAGTAAATAATTTTTAATAAACATATTTATTTTCTTTAACCTACATATATAATCTGTATGATACTTTAAAAAGTTTATTCAATAATCAAATATTTGTAATTTAATGTTAAAATACAATCTTTTACTTTATGATTCCATAATAGCATAATACGAACATAATGCTAACAATACTTCTCCAGTCAAAAGTTCCTATATATATTTAGTTATTTATACGGCTTTTTTGTTTGCAGTCGAGACTGTCAAATTATTTTTTATAAGAGTGACAAGTGATTACTAAAAGTGATAAATAAACATTTCATTTTTTTATGCCATCTAATACAAAGAAAATAATTGAAGTGTTTTCCTATTCAAAAGAAACTTCTGTTTGTAAAATAAGTAAATCATTTTTAACAATTGTATTTATTTTATTTATTGTACATATATAATTTTTATAATAGTTTAAAAAGTTCATTTAATAATAAAATATTTGATATTTAACATACAAAAAAAATCTCTTAGCTTATAACGCCATTTTTATAATTTTCCTTCAGAACAAAAAAAAACTGATTCACGACAGTCATATGCACAACGAAATTTTATCTTTAAAACAAAAAAAATCACTAGTCCTAAACTTTCACAAGTAGTAAGATATAAAATAAGCTTCAATTTAGTTTAAAAAAAAAAGGTATAGCGCCATCTTTTGTTCAATTACACCGTTTTTTTCTTATGTTACACCATTAAAAATTATTTCAAAAAACTAACAGTGTACATTTTTAAAAACTTTGTTCTAATACCTATTCAACGACATATCAATTATGAAAATCGATTGAGTAGTTTTTCTACAATCGCTCGTCAAAATGCACTCACATCACACAATAACAAAAAATTGAGGAGCACCCTGTGAAGACCCCTGGTCGAAAAAAAATTTTAAGAGAACGTGTATTTTTTATTTATGAAAGTCTATCTATAAACAAAAAATAATCAAAATTAAAAGGGGTCAAGTCAAAATTTCCCAAAAATTTGCTGAGCTTGCGTGAAATTGCTCATATAATTTGATAGCTCTGTGTGTTATTTACATCAAGTCAAGTCAAAACGATGTTGAATCTTCGTGAAATTGCTCATATCGATATTAAAAAAAAAAATAAATAAGTTTTCTGATTTTTTCTTTACTTTCTGAACAGTTCTACAACCTCCAGAAAACACTCAAATTCTATGGTTCATTTTGTTAGAAAATTGCATATTGACAGTGAATTCTGATTGTGGAAATAAAGTATATTGTTTCTATATTGAAACAACAACCAAACATGTTTTTTCTGCTGTTCTGTTATATGGTTTTCGCTTAAAAATATCAAGAAGCAATTATAATAATTTCTAGAACGATAGTAAACTTTTCAATGTATGTGTGAGTATATTGTTATTGCACAAAAAATTTTGCTATCAGGAAATTACACTAGTTTACACTAATTACACAAATTTTGAACATGCCTGTCTGCCTGACTAAAACTCAACTTTTCTTGTGGATTTTGACCTGCTGAACACGAATATCATATTCATTATTTTAGGTTAGCTCTTGTTCATATACACGAAAAATTAAATTTTTGGGTAGAAAAAAGGTTATTTGGGGTTTTGGATCGCATATTTTACAAAACAAATAAATTCAATGTAATAATAAAAATATGGAGGGGCTGAAATCTCACTGCTCTGAGATATCAAGACTTCGGTCTAGGTTAAGGATTATAGTTTTCGACAAAAAACTTTTATGAGGACATGGTTTTTAGTTTTGGACAGCGATGTATATCAAACATAGCTCTTTGTTAAAGTACAAGTATTTTTTTAATCTCTGTTTAGAAATTTATTACAAAACTAACACGAAACATCAATACGATGCCCGAAAATTATGACAGATCTTATATTAACATAATTTAGTGAAAAAATAATACACTCAGCAAACTACTCAAAAACCTCTCCATTTAGCGATTCGAGAAAATATTACAAAATCACAAATTCATATTTCTTTCAAAATTCCAAAAATATTGTAAAAATTAAATAAAATCAAACTTTTTTCAAAATTCAAAATATTCCAAAAATTATTACAAAATCAAAGATTAATCTTTTTTCAAAAATTCTGAAAATATTGCAAAAATTATACAAAATCAAATATTGAAACTTTTTTCAAAATTCCAAAAATATTCCAAAAACTAGAATAACATCAAATATTTAAACTTTTTCTAAATTCTACTAATATTCCAAAAATTCTTAAAAATTCAAAAATTCAAATTTTTTCCAAAACTCTAAAAATATTGCAAAAATTATACCAATATCAAAATTTGAATCTTTTTTAAAAATTATAATAAAATCAAAAATTTAAAATTTTTCAAAATTCTAAAAATATTCCAAAAATTCTTACAACATCAAAAATTGAAACTTTTTCAAAATTCCAAAAATATTCAAAAACTATAACAAATTCAAAAATGTCCATGCCCAATTTCATTTTCATTTACATTTTCTGCAAACTATTCAAAAACCTTCAATTTAGCGATTCGAGAAAATATTACAAAACCACAAATTCATATTTCTTTCAAAATTCCAAAAATATTGTAAAAATTATAATAAAATCAAACTTTTTTCAACATTCTAAAAATATTGCAAAAATTATTACAAAATCAAAAATTGAAACTTTTTTCAAAATTTTAAAAATTATAATAAAATCAAAAATTTAAAATTTTTCAAAATTCCAAAAATATTCCAAAAATTCTTACAAAATCAAAAATTAAAACTTTTTCGAAAATTCTAAAAATATTGCAAAAATTATTACAAAATCAAAAATACAAACTTTTTTCAAAATTCCAAAAATATTTCAAAAACTATTACAAATTAAAAAGTTTCCAAGTTTCCAATTTCATTTTCAATTACATTTACGTCATAAAAACAGCTACATTTTTTTCCCAAAAACTAGGCTAAAAAATTCAATGAATTCATTTTTTGACACGCTTGACATTATTTTTTTTGACAAACTTATGATGCCATAATTCTCTATAATAATAATATATTTTCATGTTATACAAATTATTAATTTAATTTTTTTCCAAAAAATTTGGTTAAATATTAATAAAAATCTTTCGTTTGACACACTTGACAACATTTTTTTGACAAACTTATAATGCCATAGTGCTCAATAGTAATAATAAATTTCATTTCAAACAAAATTTTAATTAATTTTTTTCCAAAAAATTGGGTAAAAAATAAATAAAAGTCTTTCTTTTGACACATTTGAAAACATTTTTTTGACAAACTTATAATGCAATAATCTAGATTTTGGTCTCACATACCAATCCCAACCATCAAAATTTCTCCAAATTCAATGTTCCTACTCGTAATCACTTAAAATGAATGTTTTTTAGTAAAAAATAAGCAAATTTCCTTGATTTGACACACTTGACGATTTTTTGACACACTTCCGATACAGTTATCAAACACAGCGTTCTTTCGGCTCTTTCCATTGAGTAAACTTATTTTTAGAAAAAATAATTTTGAAATCCGTCAGGCGGTTTTCGCAGATTTCGTCGGTTGTGACGGCCGGCAGACAGAGATACATTTTT
Organism: Diogma glabrata; assembly: GCA_963693315.1. Classification (NCBI taxonomy): domain Eukaryota; kingdom Metazoa; phylum Arthropoda; class Insecta; order Diptera; family Cylindrotomidae; genus Diogma; species Diogma glabrata. The sequence continues at coordinate 55,692,590 of OY856187.1, read as the reverse complement.
TTTTGTTTTTTAGTACTGATTCTAATCGGTCCTAAAACGTTGAGAAATGCCAAAAAAGTGGGGGTAAGAATTTCACTTTGAGCTCATGAATGTAATACTGGTTCTATGATAAAAATATCACTCGAAAAAATCCCACACGAAGGAATATCACGTCGAAAATATCACAGCAAAAAAATCACACTATACGAAAATATCACATCACGAAAATATCACAACTCGAAAATATCACATCCTAAAATCACACGTGAAAAAATATCACATCCTAAAATCCCACGCGAAAAAATATCACATTCTAAAATCACACGCGAAAAAATATCACATCCTAAATCACAAGCGTAAAAATATCACATCCTAAAATTACACGCGAAAAAATATTACGGAAAAAATTTTACTGTCAAAAAAATACAGAAATATTACAATTTTTGAGTATTGCAGAAATGCGTAGTTTCGATTTCTAGTTTTGGAGATATCACTACGGCAGAAGAATAGCAAATATTTTTACAAATTACAGTCGTGATCGAAGAATCGAAATGTTAAGAAGAATTGCTCATGTATGGTGCATATAAGAAATCAAAATAATGAAAATACATAATTGTGAAAAAATGCAATCAATTTATTTTAGGATTCCTTTAATACTGCGTGCTGTTTGTTACCGTTCGCTATCTTGTAAACTATAAATCTTTTCGATCTAAAATTTGAGATGAGTATCGCTTAAATCATTTGGGATCGAAAATAAATTAAGTGGGAATCATTTGTTTGATAGTGCTATGACGTGAAATCCTTCAAAACGTTTTTACGAAGTCAAATACGGTTTCATATGAAAAGATTGTGTCTCAAATCTCAATGGTCGTTACAATTGTTAGCATAGAATTCGTTTAAATTTATATATTATATACCAACTTCTGTTTTTTTACAATAAAATGTTTTCCATAATATGTTTTCGCGTGTGAATTTAGGATGTGATATTTTTACGCCTGTAATTTTAGGATGCGTTTTTTTCGCGTGTGATTTAAGTTAGTCTCCAATGAGATCTAGTAGATCTACTCTCCACTGCACGAATACAAACAACAAACGTTTGCTAATGTTTACTAACGTTTGCTAACAATCTGTATCTATCAACCAAAGTACCTTTCTGAAAACAAATGCTTGCTAACATTTGTTGAAGTGCCGAAAATGTTAAAATAAAAATTTTGGCAGCTTTTATTTGCCAAACAAATTGATAAAATCATCATTAAAACCAAATACACAATTTTTTAATATTTTAACAAAATGTAATTTTTGTTTTTTTTCTAAATTTTCACTAAAACCAAAATCAAATTTAATTATCAATGACAGATCAATATATGCATGACAGATCTACTTTCTAAATAATATGAAGTGGAGACAGATTTTTGTCTGCACTTCATATTATGAAGCACAAACATGCAAAAAACATCATGTTTTCAAAATTATTCGGTAAAATAATTGTTAGCAAATGTTTGTCGTGCTCATATTTCGTGTCTCCACTAAACAAATCTATGTTTTGAAACGTTAAGGCTGAAATTCACATAAAACAGAAACAGAATTTCATACAAATTTTACAGCAACAGAATTTTTTGCTGTCAAATTTGTATAAAATTCTGTTTCTGTTGCATGTGAATGCCCGTTTTAGCAAACGTTCAGCGTGGTTAGTGGAGACGAGCCTCAAGAAAGCGATATTTTTACGCGTGTGATTTTAGGATATGATATTTTTCCCGTGTGATTTTAGGACGTGACATTTTTTCGCGTGGGATTTTAGGATGTGATATTTTCTCGCGTGTGATTTTAGGATGTGTTATTTTCTCGCGTGTGATTTTAGGGTGTGATATTTTCGTGATGTGATATTTTTGTGATGTGATATTTTCGTATAGTGTGATTTTTTCGCTGTGATATTTTCGACGTGATATTATTTCGTGTGGGATTTTTTCATGTGATATTTTATCACGACACCGTAATACTTAGGTCTTTCAGACCGAAGTAATAAGTGCATAGTAAAGATGCTAACAAACATTTTGGGTTATTTTTTGAAAAAACCATTAAGGGTTCTTGGAAGTTACACTCGAAAAAAGTTAAAAAAAATTTTTTACAAATTTTCTATATTCAACGCCATAAGTTTTGAACAAACGATGATTGTAATTTTTTTTTAATTTCTAAGCCTATAGTTAATTTAATTTTTTTTTCTTTTAAGCTCAAAAACACGAATACTGTACAGGTTGCACCGGTTGCAGGTGAACAGGTTATACAGGTTGCAAGTTATTCAGGTTTTCCCACAAAAATTCAAAACCCAAAATTTGGAAAAAAAATATCGTGAATATCTAAAAAATAACAGCTTACCAAAAAAAGTTATATGCTATTCATATTCAGCAGGTCAAAATCTACAAGAAAAGTTGGATTTTATTTAAGGGGTATTTTTCTTGTAAACTAGTGTTATCAAACTGATTTTTGACTAATGAATTTGGAAAGACTTTTAAATAAAAATAATTATTGAAACGTTAAAATACTGAGCTATATCAAACGCATCTTTATTTGAAAAATCTAGCTAACTTAATAGTAGCTTGTAAAACT
>OY856187.1:55587468-55689807 GCA_963693315.1 Diogma glabrata | reverse complement strand
TTAGTTTTGCCGGTGTTGATGCATAATCCAAGTCGTTTAGCATTTCTTTCAAGCTGAGAGAGACTATCTTTAATATCGCTCGTTCTACGTCCGAGAAGCACAATATCATCTGCGTAGCCAAGAACTTGACTAGATTTGTTATATATGCAGTTTTGCGTCTCAATTCGGCTTTTTCTTATCGCGTACTCCAGCGCCAAATTAAACAGTACAGGCGCGAGTGCATCACCTTGTCGAACACCTGATGTTATATCGAAAGGATCAGAAACTGACCCTTCGATTACTATTCTACAATTTGATCCCGATGTTGTGAGCTTGCACAGAGAAACAAGTTTCTCTGGGATACCAAGGCATATGAGTGCGGACCAGAGGTTGTCGCGGATGATACTATCATATGCTTGCCTGAAATCAACGTAGAGCTGGTGAATGCTGATGTTGTACTCCCAACATTTTTCCAGAATCATCCTTAATGTAAAACATTGATCTGTGGTTGAGCGGTTGGGACGAAAACCACACTGATAGTCACCGATGATAGATTCGGCGAACGGGATGAGTCGAGCAAGTACGACATTAGCTAGTATTTTATGTGCTGTGTTCAACAGTGCGATGCCACGATAATTCGCACACTTTAGACGGTCACCTTCCTTATGTAGCGGAACAATGAGAGCTGTTTTCCATTCAGCAGGTAGTTCTTCTTGGTCCCAGATTGCAAGAATCAGATCGTATATACGTGAGACCAGAGCTGCTCCTCCATTTTTCAGAAGTTCTGCGGGAATTCCATCGAAACCTGGTGATTTGCCATTTTTCAGTTTTTTAATGGCAGCTTCCACTTCTTCTATTGCTGGGTAAGGGACAAAAATCTCCTAAGTTGATGGAGCAATTGCTCGAATAGGATGAACTTCGTTCGTCCTATTCAATAGGTCTTGAAAGTGGGATCGCCACACTGCCAGCACATCACGTTCACTTGTTGTAAGTTCATTATTTTCATTTTTGATGGCTGTAGATCTTGGGTGGAAATCTTTTGTCAGATTCCGTGCATTGGCAAAGCACTCTTTTGAATTTCCGCTGGCCGCATGTTGGTTGATGTCTTCAATGCAGCTCTTCATGTGTTCGTGTTTCTTTTTACGTAGAAGTTTTGCTGAGGCTTTCCTGGCGCATAGATAATCAGCTTGAGAGCTTCGGGTGTTCCTTGTTAACCATTTTTCTCGCAGTTTTTGTTTATGTTCAACGGATTGGCGGCACTCGTCGTCGAACCATTCGTTGTGTGATTTCGGTGGCCGCTTTCCGATTGTAGTTTGTGCTGCGGCTATAATGGTTGATTGAAGCGTTTGCCATTCTTCTTGTATGTTAAATGGCATCTCAGAAGAGATGTCATGCTCTTCTATGTTATGTGTTATTATTTCCTGATATCTGTTCAGCGTTTCCGGATGTTTAAATGCATCGACGTTCCAGCGCACGGTCTTTTTTGCTTGTCTATTAAATGTAGATGATAATTTGCACTTGTACTTAAAGATGACAAGCATATGATCAGTGTCCATATCAGCACCTCTGTATGATCGAACGTCAGTTACACTTGTGGAGTGTCTCTTAGAAATCATGACGTGATCGATTTGATTTTCTGTTCTTCCGTCATTTGATTTCCACGTTGCCTTGTGAATTCTCTTGTGAGGGAAGAAAGTGCTGGAAATTACTAGATCATACATCATAGCCAGCTCGGCTGCGCGAAAACCGTTATTGTTGCTGGTATGATGCAAGCTGTTAGGGCCGATATGTGTTTTAAGTTCTGCAATCCTACCGATTTGAGCAATAAAGTCACCTACCACGATTTTTATATCGTGCCGCGGGATGTTATTGATGACTTCTTCGAGTTCTTGGAAGAACAAGTCTTTAATATCATCCGCTTTATCTTCAGTAGGTGCATGAACATTGACGATCGTTACATTGAATTTTTGCGTGCGGATTCTCAGTGTGCATAACCGCATATTAATTGAGCAGAAGTCGATAACATGCTGATTCACGCGACGGTGTATAAGAAAGCCAACTCCAAATTCTCCTTCGTTTTGATGACCGCAATAATAAAGAGTGTATCCTTTCGCTGTTTCATGGATTCCACTACCTGGCCATCTTAGTTCTTGTAATGCCACTATATCTAGTGTGTAGCTCGCGACTTGTTGTGTGAGTTTTAGGAGATCTCCTGGTCTTCTAAGGCTTAGCACGTTCCAGGTTCCCATTTTTAAATCGTAGTCCGGGTACAGTTTCCGAGGTCGTTCTAATAATGATTCCGAGATATTCCGAGGCCTGTGTACAGAATTCATGACAATAATTTTTTTACGGAAATGGGGTGTTAGCCCTTCACCCAACCCAAATTTTCGTGAATGGGTTCGTTCTGCATCTTAAGGTCACCAGAAACAACCTTTTTACACGTTTATATAGCGAGCCGCTTGATCCAAGACAGACGCCCGCTCCAAGCCGCCCCTAACATGGAGAACAGACGCTTGAGTTGCATTGGTTTTATGGCGCCAATGACTCGCCATGGTGCAGAATCATTGAGTATAAGCAGTATTTACTCTGCCCCTCTCAACTACACCAACCTAATTCTGTTAGCGTTACCCAGGTAGCACGGCGTGGACGTAGAATTTCGGATTTTCGCTACTCACCAATAAAGTCACACATATTTAATATTTCTAATTAAACAAACAATTATTGGCACGTTACACTCTGACACAACAATTAGAAAAGATTTACATTTCCTTATTTTTTGAATTTGAAATAAAAATGAAAAGAAATAGTATATTGTGTAACGATCATGTAATGATGGTTATTAATACACGAGTATTAACCGGGATACGAAACGAACCGAAGGCGAGTCCACTGTTGTCCACTTTTATTTAAATTTACATAATCTGACTATCGAACATTTGATCGGTTATTTATAGTTACATTGTCCATCTCTTGTTTCTTTTTGATTACCCTTTTTATCGCACACAAATTTAAAATTTCCCATACCAGTTCAATATAAAATGCTAGCCATTCATTTCCATGTATCATTTCAATAAACAATTCTAGGCAATCGAGAAAATATTCTCCTCTACAACTACAGACAACCATTCTACTTTTTATAAATTGAACAACAGTAATACATATAATATTATAACTAAGCTTTACATAGCAAACATTTTTATTATTTATGTAGATAGAAACATGGATTATTAATTGACATTGAGTGACGCAATAAAACAATTAACTGAAAAAATGTTAAAAATTGGTTAACGGACCTGTAGCACACATAAATATTTTAAAGTTGCTTCAATCTAAAAGACCTAGACATTACATTTTCGACAAAAATGTGAAATTCTTACCCCCACTTTTTTGGTTTCTCGACGTTATAGGATCTACTGATTCTAAAAATCAAAAAAATGTGTTAAGGTTACCTGGTTTGCCAGACTTGGCTCCAGGACATCAGCCCAAACTTGGTCCAAGCTTGGGCCGTTTGAAAATGTCAAACCTGGCCAAATCCCCAAAATTTGTGGCGTGGGCTTGGCCCAGGTTTGACTCCTTAGCTATTTCTTATGCAGGTCCTAGTTTTGAGTATAAGCTAACGATGAAGATGGCTTGCACTAGTATAGATTTAAATTTGTAAAATTTGTTTATAAATTTGTTATTTATATAATTATATCATCAATAATTTATTCAACTATTACGTCTTGCGAGAGTGGTTGCCGCACGAGTGTACCGATAACACACTTCATAGAAAAATGGGTTCACACTAGTTATACAATATACTATTATAGCAAACAATAGCGTGGCATTATCAAGGAACACACCATGACTAACATTGAGGGTGCTCCCATAAAATGATCCTTACATGCGTGAGGGTGTTACAATCCCGCGTACTCCAGTCCACGAAATATGTTCAAAATTCAGTAGTTAACACAAACTTGTAATTCTCAAAACTATCCTTTATTCAATCATAGTGCATCTATATGGTATTGAAGTGAAAAGACAGCAACTCTTCAAACCTTTTATTTTATAAATGGAAATCATCATTTGAACAGTTTTTGAATAAATCAGAATTAAATCAAATCAATTGTTTGGAATCGGATCAATTGTTTGGAATGTATTTTTGATAAAGTTTGACAACTATTAACCTTTTTACATTTGATCCTTGTACTGAATAGAGATTTAACATTGGCGATTATTTTATATTGTATTATGGTGAAATCGATTTATATAGTTAACTGTTGATTTCTGTTGGAGTTGAAATGTGATTTTATAAATGTTCAAATATGATATGAACATTGAACAACAACAAGAAGACAGTCATGAGATTTATAAGTTAATAGAAACAATAAAAATGGTTTTGTTAATTTTTATCACAACAATTATATAAAATTGCAGCTAAATTGGAAACCAATAAATATAACAGGAAAAGCATCATTTTAAAGGTATATCCCGCTGTTTGATAATGAGATACGAATTTTAAATTTTGGATCATTTTAAGATAATTTATCGAAAGCTGAAACTGAAGACCGAAGAAACTGAACGAACGCAGAATTTAACTTAGTAAGAAGTTCTTCAGTTTGTTTTTTTTGAACATTTTACAACATTTGCAAAAAACTTTCAGAAAGCAAAACACTATCTCTAATGGTACTGGTATACCTTCAATAACCTAGATTTCATCCTCAAAGTCACAACACTAAAAAGGCACTTAACTAAACACCAAAGCAGTCATCAAAAGATATATAACTAAACAAGCAAGGAAAATAACAAATGAAATTCACAGAACACATGAATAAAAGAACACAGAATACATGAATATCAAATTGTTAAACAACAACCAGATAGTGTTTGTTGGATGGAAAAACTCAAACAACGATGACATAACGGCGAAACTCAAGATCTTTTTGGTTAATGACGGTTAAACTAGTAATAATGTGTTGTGGAATCAGAGAGAGCGACAAAAATTAAAAATGTTTTAGTTATAAAACTGAAGATTGAATACTGAATTGCGTCTTAGAGTACGAACCGAAAACAAAAACTGAGCTCAAGTTTATCGAACCCACATTTCTGTTTATTTCCATTTATATATGACACTTGTAAAGGAAATTTTTAATTTGAATCAATAAATTAGTCTTTTTACCATAACATTTAACGAATCCAATTAACAACAATAACACCCAAGTTGTTTTCATAATAATAAGCTATTCATCATGATTCATGTATTTACAACAAACTAAAACAAAACTGCATAAATATGTAATAACAAAAAAATTTTTCAAAAACAATCACTGAAAATTTTACATTCTAATTAATTATCAATATAATCCAATCCACTCGAAACGTTGAAGAGCAAATCAACAACAATAGCACAAAAAAATAAAACAAAACCAAATAAATCTAAATGCGAGCAAAAACAAAGTTACTAATACATTGAAATTAATATACATTTCGAATTTTCATTTACAATAGGGAATTTTCTCTTTTTTTCATTTTCGTTTTAAATTAATAGAAAACTTTCAGATTGAAATCAATAAAAATACGAAATTACTTTTTTTATATATATTTTCATCCGATGTTCCTCTATCTCTTCTCCTAGATTTTATTTGCTGGGATTTAATATACACAAAATAAATTCACATCCACACGTAAAAAGTATAGACTTGTTTTGGTATTGTTGAAATATCCTATTTTTCAATTTGCATGCAAAAGTATGGGAAATGTGCTTGAAAGCTATATATATTTCTTATCATTATTATTTTGAGGATAATCAAAAATATTGCACATCGAAAAGACCCTTTGGGAATTTTTTATTGACAATCCATCACATCAGCAGTGTGTGAAAGGTTTAGAAAATAATTTAGTGTTTCATTCAAACAACAATAAATTGAGGTTAAGGGTGCGTTTTTAAAAATTTTAGGAAATACTCAAAAGCGTCACTTTTTAATCATATATGTTGTTCTACAAACGTTATAAAACTAATAAAACAGAACTTAATAGAATAAAATAGTTTTTAATTATATTCTGTTGCGCAAAGATTTTTGAACCAAATTATCCAATAAATCCATACTAATGCGCATGATACTCTCTCGAAGTAAAAGTCAATGTCTTCTTCTATTCGTTAAAATTTTTGTTCATCTATGAATTTTAAAATAATTCAATTCATATCAATACATGTTACTCTGTCAGAAGGATGAAATGTAGTATTAGATTTGTGTTTAATGCAATTTATTCTCTCGCAAATTTGCAATACTCGTACGTGTATCGCTTGCAATGTAAACTTTTACTCGCAACTAAAATATATCATTAAACACTAACCCAATTAAATACTATTAAAACCTCTGAACAATGAACTTTTTTAATTAATATTATCTAACTAATTTATTTAGTGAAGAGATGCAAATATAGTTTTTTCGTGAGTGACCATTTGGGACAAGTTTACGTACGAAAAACGTTTTCGATGTTCGTTACAGATTGTGTAAAATTATACAAAAATATCATAGCAACTAATTATTTAGTAAATCTTGATTCAAAAAATCTAAATTTAAAAATTAGAAAACACTTCAACTTGACACTTCTAAATTTCTGTAAAAGAACTCTCTAACCTAGTTTCAAAATAAAAAAATGTTTAATTCAAAAAACTTTAAAAGGTTTATAATCTTTTAATTTCTAATTGTTGTGAGTTTTGACACCAACATAAAACAATTTAAATACTAATCTACATAACATAATTCACAAATCTAATTTCCAAAATTTTTGCTTTATTAACAAAACATATTAACCCAAACGTATTATTTTTCATTTACATATTGTGAAACTTTTCATTCAAAACGTGTACCTACCTCCTCCTTGTATGTTAATTTAGATATAGAAAAGTTATATATTATATAACTACAACTCAAAATAACAACAAATCACCGAATATGGAAAACTAAAAGAATAGTACATTATGATGCAAGGACGTAAAGCTAAAGTTTTTGGACGTATGTGGGGTTTGTGAATCGATGTGCCAGCCGAGATTTCCACCCACATTAAGTCCAAAAAGAATTACGTTCGTACATCATATACTATTTTTTATTTGCCGCAAGCAAAATATTTAAAAAAATTGTTTAATCTAAATCAAAATAAAAAATTTTATAAATTTTCAAATAAAAATATGTTGAAATTTTTGTTATTCTTTATTGTCATAGTTATACGATTTGTTTGAAAAAAAAATAACAAATATATTAATCAAAAGCTACTTGTTTGATTAATATATTTGTTATTTTTTGTTTTCAAACAAATCGTATAACTATGACAACAAAGAATAACAAAAATTTTAATTGGATTAGGAAATTTGGAATCGAAAGGTTGTTTTGATAAAAATTTCTATTTTTTATAGAATTTAAACATATACAAATGTTTTTTACTTTTTCGGATATAACTATGACAACAAAATATATGGTTAAAAAGTGACACTTTAAGGTCGCAACTCACAGTAATAAAGTAACACTTTAATATGTAGGCGAATAAAAAAGCTTTTATTATCATAACTCACAAAATTTATGGAGGAAATTACAAAACAAAAGAAACTACTACAATTCCATTTAGAAAATTGTAGGACATAATATGTTTATTATTTCGGTGAAAATTTTCACATCGAGAGAAATTAAAACATATAAATGTTGCTGGAAATGAGGCTCTAGAACAGGGGTGGGGAACCTGCGGCCTTTTGAGATTTTCTTGCAGCCTTATAACGTATTTTGAATTAAATACAAAATTCAAACCAATTTTTTCGTTAAAATGTTTTTTGTAAAATTGTATTTTTTTTTAAATATTTAATATTTAAAAAGAAATTACCAAAAATATTGTTTGAAAGTCGAATTGTTCAAATAATCGAATACGTAAAAACATCAATCACTTATTCAGAAATATTTTTTATTTTTGATGCATAGTGTATCGGTATACGGCAGTTAAAATTTTAAATGTATGATATATTTAATTTAATTAGGAGCAAAAGTGATACTTTTGTTGATACTTTGCAATAAGAAATACACATTTCTCAAATTTAACTGAAAAACCGATTAAGAATAGTAGATTCTCGTATGAAATAGTAGATTCTTGTATGATAGCTTACGTTGCTTTCCGGGCGAAATAACCTCCATAACGCCCTTGGTAAATAAATAGTTCTTGGTTGTTGTTCTAATTTTATGATTATTTTATTTTTTTTAGCTTACGTTGCTTTCCGGGCGAAATAACCTCTATAACGCCCTTGGTACATAAATAGCTATTGGTTGTTCTAATTTTATGATTATTTTATTTATTTTACGGGCGATCATTTTACGGACGGTAAAGTAGGAAAATATTCCTACGTTTTATATAGGAACTGGCTTTTAGGGTTCGAACAATTCGAACAATTTTTTAAAAATATTTTGCTTGCGGCGACTAAAATATAATATATGATGCACGGACGTAAGCCATTTGGACTTAATGTAGGTGTAAATCTGGGCTGATGCCTTGATCCGCAAACTTTACATACGTTAAAAAACCTTATAGACTAAGAGCCCGCGACGGCCAGACCTTCGTTATTTCATAAAATCTGAAAGTTTCTCTACGCATGCCCCCACTCAGATAGGAATGATTAGCGACATATGAAGTTTGGATCATGGTGGCTTTGGCAGGGAGCAGGCAACAAAGAGGCCTCCAAAGTTTCGTGAAAGTATAATATGTAATTTTTTTATATATTCTTCGGGATAGTATTAGAAGTCACGTCACCCATTGCCAGACACTTACTATCGTGGCAACCCCCTGCCAGACACCCTTAAACTTTATCACTTTGTTAAAGTTTAAGGGTGTCTGGCAGGGGGTTACCACGATAGTAAGTGTCTGGCAATGGATGACGTGACTTCTAATACTATCCCGAAGAATATATAAAAAATTACCTTTTATACTTTCACGAAACTTTGGAGGCCGCTGTGTTACCTGCTCCCTTCCAAAGCCACCATGATCCAAAGTTCATATGTCGCTAATTGTTCCTACCTGAGTAGGGGGTATGCGAGAGAAACTTTCGGCTTTTATAAAATAACGAAGGTCTGGCTGTCGCGGGCTCATGTTCTATTAGCTTTAAGTCCTTGCATCATTATGTACTATTTATAAGAATAAAAATTATTTTGATTTTATCCATAATTCTGTGTTCGTGTAATACAAAAAATACAGAATGTGTGTGTTTTTTTATTTACATAGGAAGATGAAAGTTTCAAAAAACACATGAAACCCGACATTCCAAGTGTGAAACGCAAGGATTTTACCGGGTAAACCCATCTCCTTTGCTCGTGATCCTGTTATATCCCTGTGGTACCACCAGTTAATTCATTCTCTTGCAGGGCAGGATTGGGTGTAGTACTCTTTCGTGATTTTAATCTTATGTTGTCGTGGTTTTGATGCATACTGTTGAAATAATAGTCTTTTAATTTATAATTAAAATTTTTTTTATAATAAAGAAAGGAAAAGGAAATAAAAATGATATTAATTTTATCATAAAAAAATATTGCGACGGAGATGCATAGGCTAACTTCACCACAGCTCTGGAAATAAAATGTTCTGGATATATAGTGAGTTAATATCCATAAAAAACTTTAACTAATGGCTAACCAATGTTATGGATTTCGCATAGTGCTTATTATATCAATATTATAGAAATCTGTAGTATCCCAACAAACATAAATTCTGTAGTACGAGAAAAAGCAAGAACTGTTGTGAACCGTATTAAATGCTTATATAGTTTCATCTAAGTTCATCCAAGCTTCATAATGAATATCAAGTACAGGTGCTTTTGAGATTTAAAAAAAACAGGTTAAAAACCGGAAGTTGGTATGCAGAAATATTGGAACTAGTACTAAAACCTTATATAATAAGTTTCCATAAGATCATAAGCCGAAATTAGAAGTTATTGAAGATTTAAACTTAGAAGTGTTCGGGAGACCCCCACCATTTTGTCCAAATTTGAAATAAATCCAGATCTTCCATTTTCAAGTAAGCCTGGATCATTTGCCAAAGTTTTATCAATATCCTTTGCAGGAATGTCACCCACAACTAAGAGTAGGGATGGGGAACCTTTGAATCATTAAAGGCCAATTATAATTTAGCAAATCGTTAACAAGCCGCATTATGCCGAGTATTGCAGTTATCAAGTTTGGTGTACTGGATCTGTTACTATATTAGCTCTTTTGGATTCTGTTTAAAAGCGTGCTAAACGAATTTTTAATTTAACATAAAATCGTGATATTAAATCCATACTACATCGTCACACTGTTTCCTCTCATGGAAGGTGCGCCATGGAGGTGCACACACTCGCCAAATTATTCAGATTTAGCCCTGCTTCACAATATATTTGTTGTCTCCACGTGTTCTTGCAGTAAGCGTGCCCATACCGAGCAATTTCTGATGACATTGAAAATCTTTAGATATAGCACGAATAAAATAAAATGCCTGAGCCAAGTCAGTTTTACCAGTAGATTCATCTAACGAAAAATAATACATCCTTTTTTTGAATAATTGTGTGAAGCGGTTCTGTTACATTGTAAGCTAATTCGTGTTGTCTAACAGTAATAGCTCTTCTTGAAAGAGGTAGTTGTTTATATTTTATCAAAATTTTTTATCAAAGCAACCGTCCAATTCAAAATTTCATAATCTAATCAAAATATTTGTTATTTTTTGTTGTCATAGTTATACAATTTGTTTAAAAAAGTAATAAATATTTTGGTCAAAAGTTACTTCTTTTGAACAAATTCATAATATCAAGTCATGTTACTATTGCTGCGCCGCAAAAAGATGGAAAGAAATGGCGACACTGTTTCTGCCGCCGTTAAAATATGAAAGTTACTTTACGGCCGCCGTTAAAAATATGGCGTTACGCAAGCGGCTGTAAAGTTAAATTTTACAACCGCTTGCCGCAAAACTATTTTTCAAAGATAGCAAATGAAAAGACTATTTTCTTGCTGGCTTGAACCCCGTTTGAAAAGGTTTTTTCCACTAGTGTAAAATCATTTTCGCTAAATAACAAATTGTAGTTGCTATGGTATTTTCATGTAACTTTACAAAATTTTAAATCAAAGTAATCGTTTAAAAAATATTAATCTTGAATGTTATGTTGTTGATTTCTAACATAATAGTTTATAATAAATATCGTTTACTATTTATTTCGACGCTCACGCGTCTCGCTAACAAGTTCCACTCTCGAAAAAGGAGTGTTTTCATCTCTTGTAGCAAAATGTACTATATTCTATTATAGTATTATACTATCGGTGATATAAACATAGTATTTTTGGGGTTATTGACTTCGCTATTTTTAAACCAAAAACACGAAAAAAGTCGACTACAGAACTAGACAAAATATTTTCGAGGAAAAAGTATTAAATATTTAAAAAAAAAATACAATTTTACAAAAAACATTTTAACGAAAAAATTGGTTTAAATTTTGTATTAAATTCAAACCAATTTTTTCGTTAAAATGTTTTTTGTAAAATTGTATTTTTTTTTAAATATTTAATACTTTTTCCTCGAAAATATTTTGTCTAGTTCTGTAGTCGACTTTTTTCGTGTTTTTGGTTTAAAAATAGCGAAGTCAAAAACCCCAAAAATACTATGTTTATATCACCGATAGTATAATACTATAATAGAATATAGTACATTTTGCTACAAGAGATGAAAACACTCCTTTTTCGAGAGTGGAACTTGTTAGCGAGACGCGTGAGCGTCGAAATAAATAGTAAACGATATTTATTATAAACTATTATGTTAGAAATCAACAACATAACATTCAAGATTAATATTTTTTAAACGATTACTTTGATTTAAAATTTTGTAAAGTTACATGAAAATACCATAGCAACTACAATTTGTTATTAAGCGAAAATGATTTTACACTAGTGGAAAAAACCTTTTCAAACGGGGTTCAAGCCAGCAAGAAAATAGTCTTTTCATTTGCTATCTTTGAGAAATAGTTTTCCGGCAAGCGGTTGAAAAATTTAACTTTACAGCCGCTTGCGTAACGCCATATTTTTAACGGCGGCCGTAAAGTAACTTTCATATTTTAACGGCGGCAGAAACAGTGTCGCCATTTCTTTCCATCTTTTTGCGGCGCAGCAATAGTAACATGACATGATATTATGAATTTGTTCAAAAGAAGTAACTTTTGACCAAAATATTTATTACTTTTTTAAACAAATTGTATAACTATGACAACAAAAAATAACAAATATTTTGATTAGATTATGAAATTTTGAATTGGACGGTTGCTTTGATAAAAAATTTTATTTTTTATATAATTTATACAAATTTAAATATTTGTTATTTTTTTGGACGTAACTTGATGATAATAAATCGACGAAAAAATAATGACTTTTTGTGCACTTTAGCTCCTAATTAAACGAAATACTATTTATGCTATTAAATTATCGATACATTGGGTATAGTATTATTTATGGAATAAACGCTGAGAATAATGCATCATTGAAGCAGTTGGATGCTTAAATCCTGAAAATGTTTGAAATATAAACAACTACCTCTTTCAAGAAGAGCTATTTCTGTTAGACAACACGAATTAGCTTACAATGTAACAGAACCGCTTCGCACAATTATTCAAAAAAAGGATGTATTATTTTTCGTTAGATGAATCTACTGGTAAAACTGACTTGGCTCAGGTATTTTATTTTATTCGTGCTATATCTAAAGATTTTCAATGTCATCAGAAATTGCTCGGTATGGGCACGCTTACTGCAAGAACACGTGGAAACAACAAATATATTGTGAAGCAGGGCTAAATCTGAATAATTTGGCGAGTGTGTGCACCTCCATGGCGCACCTTCCATGAGAGGAAACAGTGTGACGATGTAGTATGGATTTAATATCACGATTTTATGTTAAATTAAAAATTCGTTTAGCACGCTTTTGAACAGAATCCAAAAGAGCTAATATAGTAACAGATCCAGTACACCAAACTTGATAACTGCAATACTCGGCATAATGCGGCCTGTTAACGATTTGCTAAATTATAATTGGCCTTTAATGATTCAAAGGTTCCCCATCCCTACTCTTAGTTGTGGGTGACATTCCTGCAAAGGATATTGATGAAACTTTGGCAAATGATCCAGGTTTACTTGAAAATGGAAGATCTGGATTTATTTCAAATTTGGACAAAATGGTGGGGGTCTCCCGAACACTTCTAAGTTTAAATCTTCAATAACTTCTAATTTCGGCTTATGATCTTATGGAAACTTATTATATAAGGTTTTAGTACTAGTTCCAATATTTCTGCATACCAACTTCCGGTTTTTAACCTGTTTTTTTTAAATCTCAAAAGCACCTGTACTTGATATTCATTATGAAGCTTGGATGAACTTAGATGAAACTACATAAGCATTTAATACGGTTCACAACAGTTCTTGCTTTTTCTCGTACTACAGAATTTATGTTTGTTGGGATACTACAGATTTCTATAATATTGATATAATAAGCACTATGCGAAATCCATAACATTGGTTAGCTATTAGTTAAAGTTTTTTATGGATATTAACTCACTATATATCCAGAACATTTTATTTCCAGAGCTGTGGTGAAGTAAGCCTATGCATCTTCATCGCAATATTTTTTTATGATAAAATTAATATCATTTTTATTTCCTTTTCCTTTCTTTATTATAAAAAAAAATTTTAATTATAAATTAAAAGACTATTATTTCAACAGTATGCAGCAAAACCACGACAACATAAGATTAAAATCACGAAAGAGTACTACACCCAATCCTGCCCTGCAAGAGAATGAATTAACTGGTGGTACCACAGGGATATAACAGGATCACGAGCAAAGGAGATGGGTTTACCCGGTAAAATCCTGCGTTTCACACTTGGAATGTCGGGTTTCAAGTGTTTTTTGAAACTTTCATCTTCCTATGTAAATAAAAAAACACACACATTCTGTATTTTTTGTATTACACGAACACAGAATTATGGATAAAATCAAAATAATTTTTATTCTTATAAATAGTACATAATGATGCAAGGACTTAAAGCTAATAGAACATGAGCCCGCGACAGCCAGACCTTCGTTATTTTATAAAAGCCGAAAGTTTCTCTCGCATACCCCCTACTCAGGTAGGAACAATTAGCGACATATGAACTTTGGATCATGGTGGCTTTGGAAGGGAGCAGGTAACACAGCGGCCTCCAAAATTTCGTGAAAGTATAAAAGGTAATTTTTTTATATATTCTTCGGAATAGTATTAGAAGTCACGTCATCCATTGCCAGACACTTACTATCGTGGTAACCCCCTGCCAGACACCCTTAAACTTTAACAAAGTGATAAAGTTTAAGGGTGTCTGGCAGGGGGTTGCCACGATAGTAAGTGTCTGGCAATGGGTGACGTGACTTCTAATACTATCCCGAAGAATATATAAAAAAATTACATATTATACTTTCACGAAACTTTGGAGGCCTCTTTGTTGCCTGCTCCCTGCCAAAGCCACCATGATCCAAACTTCATATGTCGCTAATCATTCCTATCTGAGTGGGGGCATGCGCAGAGAAACTTTCAGATTTTATGAAATAACGAAGGTCTGGCCGTCGCGGTCTCTTAGTCTATAAGGTTTTTTAACGTATGTAAAGTTTGCGGATCAAGGCATCAGCCCAGATTTACACCTACATTAAGTCCAAATGGCTTACGTCCGTGCATCATATATTATATTTTAGTCGCCGCAAGCAAAATATTTTTAAAAAATTGTTCGAACAAGTAACCCTAAAAGCCAGTTCCTATATAAAACGTAGGAATATTTTCCTACTTTACCGTCCGTAAAATGATCGCCCGTAAAATAAATAAAATAATCATAAAATTAGAACAACCAATAGCTATTTATGTACCAAGGGCGTTATAGAGGTTATTTCGCCCGGAAAGCAACGTAAGCTAAAAAAAATAAAATAATCATAAAATTAGAACAACAACCAAGAACTATTTATTTACCAAGGGCGTTATGGAGGTTATTTCGCCCGGAAAGCAACGTAAGCTATCATACAAGAATCTACTATTTCATACAAGAATCTACTATTCTTAATCGGTTTTTCAGTTAAATTTGAGAAATGTGTATTTCTTATTGCAAAGTATCAACAAAAGTATCACTTTTGCTCCTAATTAAATTAAATATATCATACATTTAAAATTTTAACTGCCGTATACCGATACACTATGCATCAAAAATAAAAAATATTTCTGAATAAGTGATTGATGTTTTTACGTATTCGATTATTTGAACAATTCGACTTTCAAACAATATTTTTGGTAATTTCAAGCCTATTAACCATATTGAATCGAATGTAAACGTCACTATTTTACATGAAAATTAAACTTTTTCATAAATTCCAATGCCTACTTGTAATAAAAAAAAAATTTCTCAAATTTAAATTCGTATAAAATGGAAAAATAAATATTTTGCTTTAAAAAAATTACAGCTTATTTAACACAACGTACGTTCTTATGTACGTTTTCACTAAAATTCATAAAAAAATTATTTTTTGGGTAAATAAAAATAAAAAATGAAAAATACCGTCTGTAGCGTTTTTCTCCATAATTTGAGGTAATGCTGAAAAATGATCGACGCAAAAGTTTTTTTTTGTGCCGTATATGTTCCATACAGGAACGTAGGCTGTCAACAAGTGTTCATCACCTGTATTAATTCATTAATTCACTCAATTATGGTGAGTTTTACTTGAAGACTTAATTTAATCAATTAGTTTTATATGGGTGATCAGCCCATAGTTTTTCCAATTTATCAACTATATTAGTTGACTTTCGGTCAATTGGAGAACCGGAGTGTTGATGGTTGGTAATGTTTTTGCTTAAAAACCTAGATAGGAGTCGAGTCCAGGTCCTCCAAGTTCGAAGTCTACTGTGCTACCACTAGGCCAATCAACACACAGCCACAAATCGTATCAAATCAACCTCAAACTCTCACAACGTATATTTTAACCAACCCCCCCCCTTTCCGGAGCTTTTACCGAGCTGAGTTGATTTTCTCTTAATTTAATTATAATTTACCCTAAATTTGACGACCATTCAAACACTACAAAGAATTTTTTTGTACCAAGAGTAATTTAAAAAAAGACAAGTGCGAATAAAATTCGCTCGCCAAGGGTTCCGTGAATGCAAAAGAACACATTATCAAAAATAATTGATAAAAAGCTGTGTTGTAATGTCTATATATTTCCAGACCATAGACGCATAACAAAATAAATGTTTAATCATAAATGTCAATAGAAAATTACGATCACTAGACCAGTTTAGATACCTTAAAAACAGGCAAAAAATGGAAAAAATTAGTAACAGGATGAAAACTATTGGATAAATAAGAAAATATTGCGCAAATGATGGAAAACATAAATTTAAAGGTGATCTGAGTTACGAGGGTGAAATGGGGTGAGCTTTTAGGTGTAAAAAATGGATTTTCATGATTTTCAGCGAAACTAGACCTTCGATCGAAAAAAGTTAAAAGCAAAAGTTGTAGGTAGTAGAAAGATCTATAACTTTTATGCAAACCATTTTTTCACATAAAATACATTTGTCGTGAAAATAGAAAAAACCAAGAAAAAAGGCTTTTTCATTTTTAATTTTTATCTCCCACAAAATTTTTTTTTTTCACACAATTCGGTGGAAACTTACCTTATTATGTCCCTAATAGATTTTTTAAATCAAAATATTTATTTTTACGTTTAATTTTGATTTTAAACCAAAAAAGCGACTTCATTTTCACACGAAAATTCTCCTGTATGGTAAACAGTTTTTTCAATGAAAACATTAATCATTATGTTTGTTAAAACCTCTACTTTTAGGTGGTGTAAAAAAATGAACATTACCATGGAGAAAGTTTATATTTTTTCAAGGAATTCATCAATTCAATTCAAGGTAAATTTTAACAAATAATGAATATTTTTAAGCAATCATTGAAAAATAACTCTTTAAAATCTATGTATCTTTAAAGTTTATTCAGTTTTTCGCATTTCCTGGAAAATGTTTCCGTGTATATGTTATGTTACTGTTTATTTTTTTTTACACCACCTAAAAGTAGACGTTTCAACAAAAATAAAGATTACTGATTTTTTTTATAAAACTGTTTCCAGTACAGAGGGAATTTTCGTGTGAAAATGAGTCACTTTTTTGGTTCAAAATCAAAATCAAACGTAAGAATAAATATTTGATTCCAAAAAATTACAGCGTATTAGAGACAGAATAAGGTACGTTTTCACCAAATTGTGTGAAAAAAAAATTAAATTAAAAACGAAAAGACCTTTTTTTCTCGGTTTTTCCTATTTTCACGGCCAATTTAGGTTATGTGAAAAAATGGTTTGTATAAAGACCTTTTTATTACCTACAACTTTTGCTTTAAACTTTTTTCGATAGAAGGCTGAAAATCGTGAAAAAGCATTTTGTATCCCTAATAACTAACCCCATTTCACCCTCGTAACTCAGGTCACCTTTAATTCATGTTTTCCATCATTGGGCAATGTTTTCTTCCTTATCCAATAGTTTTCATGCAGTTACTAATTTTTCCTCACAAAAAGCTATTTTGACTGGTCTACACATACATATATATACATATATATACATATATATACAATCACACCAAAAATGTTGCTTCAGGGTCAATCTTATCCATACCTGTTTAGGGTAACCCGAGAAAGATGAAATTACACCAGCTTGTAAATGGTTTAAATTTGATTATTTTTTCATTCAATCAAGTGTCGAAATTTAGGGTTGTGGAGAGGGTACAACTAAAAATATTTTTTTTACAATAACACAAAAACGTCATTGAAAAATTCTAAAAAAATTGTAATGTTTCTTAAATTAAGTGCTCCTTCATATGACACCCCACTCCATTGGATCAAAAATGGTTTTTTTTACTCCCCCCCACACCCATCCCCTAAACACACAGAAATATAGTTATTTGAGACTTCGCTATGATTTTCATTGAAAAGTTACCAATCTTCGTGTTTCTGTGAATTTTTTCAAATTTTTCTGACAATCATCGTCGAAACGTAGGGGGCGGAACGGTCTGAAAATTGCACTTTTTTGACAATAACTCAAAAACTGTGCACTGCAAAATTCTAAAAAAAATTGCAATGATTTCTAAATTAGGTGCTCTTTCAAATGACATCCCACTCGCTTGGGTCAAAAAAAGTTTTTTTTACCCTCTCCACCCCCGTCCCCTAAACACCCAGAAATATAATTATTTGAGACTTCGCTATGATTTTCATTCAAAATTTACCAAACTTCCTAGCTCTGTGAATTTTTTCAAATTTTTCTGTCAATCAGTGTCGAAACATAGTAGGGGGGGAGGTACGGTCTGAAAGTCACACTTTTTTGACAATAACTCAAAAACTGTGCACCGCAAAATTAAAAAAAATTGCAATGTTTTCTTAATTAGGTGCTTTTTAAATGACACCCACTTGGCCACGTTTTAAATAGTGTTTTTCCCCTCCTCACCCCCTTAATAAATATAATTATGAGTATGTGACACTTTTATATATGTATTTTTTATTAAAAACTTACTAATTTTTCTATCATTCCAAATACATTTGAAGTTTTTTGATTTGATCAGTTAGGTTCAGAGCTAATCGGGGTAAGAAAACACGAAGAAAACGTCATTATTCAAAATTATACAAAAAATGGTGAGGTGAAAAATTCCAAAATAAATGTTTAAGGAATACTGAAATAAAGCCCTTTCATATAAAACCCTACTTGAATCTATAAAAAAATGTATTTTCTCAAATGTCTCACATAGTAACCCTGTAAACCAAACGAAAACAACTTTAGTTTTATTTGTATCTTGCATCTTATGTGGATAGATTAGTTACATACGCACCTCAAATTTCAGGTCCAAAGCATTTATAGTTGTTATGAAGGGTCAACTCCTTATCAAACTCCTTGATTGAAATTCGAACCACTGTCCCACACATATCAAATTTACCTTGACAGAGATTTTAATAGTTGTTTTCATTTTTCCTTTACACCTGGTTTCTTATACTCAATCTATAGTCATCATCTACTCAGTCGCTGTTAAAAAAATTATTATCCTAAAACAGTTGTGTGATATTTCCCAATCTAACTTCCTATGTTCAATTTGTGATCGTTAGTTGACATAAAATTAGCAAAGTACAGTTGTATAATAATTTGCGCTATTCCAATTGCGCTATTCCGCTATAGTCAATTTTCCTGCTTATAATTATTTTCCCATTTTAGTACCAGATATTAGTAATGACCTTTTTTAGTGGGGACAAATAATTAACGAAATGAAAAAAATAATTCCCCAACGCTCGTTAGTTTTTTTGGCTATAAATACGCGTAGCTGCATATAGAGGCTCTCTCAGTCGATCATTTTATTCTCGTGAATGTCAAAATGCTTGGATTTATTTTGAATTCACGTTTATTACATTAATTTAAGTAGCAAAATTTATAATTAAATGTATTTTTGTTAGTTCAATTAGTTAAATTGTTTTACTAGTGCAATTTGTTAGCTACAATTTAGAAAAAATTTATATGTTTGTGCCGTGATAGTTAATTTGAAAACAAAATTTCGTATGAAAAAGGCTCTTAGTCGCCGATTTCGATCACTTCTTGTTGGAATTGATTTTGTCTTGGTTGACGTTTCTTTTATTTTCAAAAATAAAAATATCAGTCTCCATATATTGTGATATCAATTCTTGTTTGTTTTTTTGTTAGAAAAATTTACTTTAGATGTAGTGATTAGTTTTCTTAGATTAAAAATTGTGTTAACGCTTTAAAACATAAAAAAAATATATAGTTGATGTTCATAAAATTTGCGAGCATTAGAAATACGTGGCTTGATAGTAAAAATAGAAAAAGCATTGTGATACTAAAATTAATTTGCCCGGTAATTTTAAGGTTAGATAAATTTTTTTTGTGTGTTACTTAAATTATGCTTAGCTGTAGTATCGAGAAATTTATAAATGTAAATGGCGTAATAGAAGCCTAATTCAATTTTCTCTGTCTGGGCATAGTAAATCTTATTATGCATGCCCAACGAATTAGTAGATATAATTAAACAAATAACAAGAAAAATTTGTGAAATAAATGTTAATTAGACTGATGGATAGCTAAAGTGAAAGTTTTTTTATTGCATTCGCGAAAGTCAAGGGTGTTAATTTTTGGGCATGGTCCGAAAGAAAAAAATTGTTGTTAGCTCAATTGAACTATAAGCGTGGGAGGGCGTGATACTTTATCAGACCACTAAAGGCGACCGAAGTCATACAATCGGTTTCAAAAGTACCACCTCATATCACTAAAAAAAACTTAATTGAATGCTGGTGACTTTTCTTACTAACCACCATCTGTCTCGTAATCGACGAGGGACTAGATGAGAACACGTGCGAAGGAGGGGAGATTGGTGAGTTCCAGATCAATCATGGGGTGAGTCATAATTTAATTTATTATATTTATATGTATGAATGATTGTGAGAGCGTGTGTATGGATTCGTGGATGTGGGTGTGTATGCACTAACATATTTGTTACCTGCGCGTAATGTCAGAATCTAATTGGGAATTTGGAGGCAATAATTTTACGGATATATTATACAATTTATTGATAAAAATTTAAGACTAATTAAACTTAAAAATGGATGGCCGATTAATATGCCATCAATCAAATGATTTAGTGTACCATGAATTTGCTGCTGGGATAAAGGTAATACATCATACGAATGTTTTTTCTAGTTCTTGCGTCTCAACCAACAAAGTTTTGTCAATTCGATGATTCTCCTATCACATTGAAATGTGGAAATGACTTCAATATTATTTTTTTTTGAAGAATATTTTTGGTGAGGAGATCTACCATGAAATAAAATTGTATTTTAACATTCGCGTTGTGACAGATATTGTGTTGGTTATTATCCAAAGGTGTAGCAAGGAGTTTTGAATTACCTTAGGTGAAAATCGGTTAAAATGGAACTGAAGATTGATCTCTTCGTGAAAATATTACACTAAGCATCTTCGAAATTATAAAGATGAAAAGTAATTATAATTGTGAAAGCAATTGAATTCTATCTGTTCATTTTTCAATTTTGTTATTGTTGTAATACATATTATGATTAATAATATAATTTTGTAATAATCAAAATTAACAGCATACATAGAACATCTTGTATTTATATGTCCTCAAACATTATTTAACTTGACCTTTTCTTTCAATAACATGATAAAGAAGGGAACCTATGTTCATCGAGTAAGGTTCTTAGCAGATTTGAATTCTATTAATATTATATAGTTTTATTTTTTTTTCTAAATAATTTTATGTATTTGATATGTAGAAGAATTTTCCTCTTATTGCATATTATGGTTTTCATGGAAAATATAGAATATTTCCACAATAAAATTATATATATATATATATATATATATATATATATATATATATATATATATATATATATATATATATATATATATATATATATATATATATATATATGTATATATATATATATATATATATATATATATATATATATATATATATATATATATATATATATATATATATATATATATATATATATATATATATGTGGGAATGCGTGTTCTACTAAAGTATTCTATGCGTATAAAGTATCTCCACATATATATATATATATATATATATATATATATATATATATATATATATATATATATATATATATATATATATATATATATATATATATATATATATATATATATATATATATATATATATATATATATATATATATATAAATATATATATATATATATATATATATATATATATATATATATATATATATATATATATAGTTATAATCCCATAGTATCATCAAGTCATATAACAAAACTGCTTTCTCACGAAAAGTGCTATCAATGCAAAATAGCATAACTAGAAATATGATGGAATGTTATCAACCAGACATAACATGTAACAACATGATAGAAGAATCAAATATCATAAAACATATTATAATAGAATATGCTGAGTGGTAGTTTTGTACCTTTAGATTTATAAAATTTAGTTTTTATAGTTAGTCTAATTTTTAAACTCTGTAATGTAACATGTATTAAATAAATCATTTTTTTTAGAATTTATTTATTCATGAAACATAACTGGCGCAGCCGTGCGGTCTTGTGAGTGTTATAGTAAAGTGTAGTGTAATAATTTGGTGAATAAAAACTAATAAATAAGTGAACCCGTCGCGGTAAAATAAGGTGAAATTTTTTTTATCAGACATCTCTAGCTGAAGTTCCTATAAGAACGCGAAGAGGATTTGAGGTTCCACCACACTATATATCAACTTCACTTGGAACCAGCTCAACACGACGAAAGATACGATTCAAAGGTAACGCACTACAAGATAGACGTTTACATTGAATACGTATTACCAGGTAACCTATTTTATTTTATTTTTATATTGTGATTATTGTGATTATATTTAGTGAAAATTTTGTGTTTGTGAACGTATTTTATATATAAAGTTTTCAAAAATAACGTTAGTCATCCACGACAGTTAATTTCAAAATTTTCATGGAAGCGTGTACTACAAGATAGGCACACATCCAAAATATTTTCAAAAATAACTCTAAAATCATATAAAATAGTGTTACTAAATTGACAAACGCGCGCACTACCAGATAGACGCCAACCTGTCACACTGTCCACTACAAGATAGAGACAGTTCAAATTAATACTATTATATCCTTTTATGAGAAAAAAATTGGCAGATATATTCGATCTGAATAGAAATATAGCCAACTCAGAAATGGACCCAGTTTTAGAGCGACTAGAGGCAATTAGTGCACAGTTGCAACATTTAAATAACAAACAAGGTGAGCATGATCAATTGTTGACATATCTCAACCAAAAATTAGAGCAACCCCAACCACAAATTCAGGAACAAATTCCTGTGGTTACAAATAGGGCAAATGCTCTAGATTTATTTAGGATCCCTGATCCAATAAAATCAATACCCACGTACGATGGGAATAGAAAACAACTTTCGGCTTGGATAAAGACAGTTGAAGACACACTGAGTGTATTCGAACCATTAGTGTCAGAACAACAATATAGTCTTTATTTACAAACTATTAACAACAAAATAGAGGGGAAAGCCAAAGATATACTATGTCTGGCTGGTAATCCCAAAACATTTAATGAAACAAAAGAAATCTTGCAGGAATCTTTAGGAGACCGGCAAGAACTATCGTTTTATAAGTCACAACTTTGGGCGACTAAACAAAACGAAACAATGAGTATCCACGGATACTACAATAAAATAAAAGAAATAGTTCAAAATATTAAATCATTATCCAAACAAAATATTTTGTACAATAATGCGTGGCATGCTATCAATGCATTTATCGATGAAGATGCATTAGCTGCATTTCTATCAGGACTACGCAAACCCTATTTTGGATATGCGCAAGCTGCAAGACCAAAAGGTATTGAAGAGGCATATGCATTTCTTTGCAAATTTAATTGCAATGAACAAATTTCAAGTAATTCAAGAAAAACCAACACACAAGTATTTCAGAATACACCACAGAAACAAAATCACGGTTTTATTAGTCAAAACAAAACTAACGTGTTTCAACCAAAACACAATCAAAATTTTTCAAATTATGAGAAAAAACCGACTTATTCGGTAAGAGAAAGACCAACACCAATGGAAGTGGATCTTTCTATGCGTTCAAGAAATACATTTAATAAAAAAATAATAAATAATCACGAAACTACAGAGGATACTCAAGAAGATTCATCCCAAAGTTCAGAAATCGAATATTTAGTTGAAGATAAAGAAGATGAACATAATGGAAATTTTTACGTAAACGCGAATTCAGATACGGAAGACTAAATTTTCTCCCATATTTGAAGTGCTACAATGAACGATTGGGCCGCGTTGTAACACTTTTAATCGATACTGGTGCCAATAAAAATATAATCAAACCAGGATTAATTCCTTATAGTTCATTAGAAAATTCAAAAACATCTTCAAGTAATATTATAATAAAGAATATTTTAGGTACACATAATTGCGATAAAAATTTTAAAATTAATCTCCTAGATAATAATTTACCAGCACAAATTTATTTTGAACTTGAATTCCATAAATTTTTTGATGGAATATTAGGCTCAGAAACAATGGCTAAAATGAATGCCAAAATTGATTATAAGACAAACTCAATTTTATTAAACAATTCTAATTACAAATTTGATCGGTATTACCCTGAGGAAAATTTTTATAATCATATAATTACGATACAAACCACAAACAATGGCGACTGGTTTGTACCAGAATTTCAAAAATTAAATAGCGATATAATAATCAAACCCGGTTTATACAAAGCGGAAAATTTTTATACAACAATGACGGTGTTGACAAATTGTCCAAACCCACCGGAAACATTACCAAAACTGAAATTAGATGTTAACAATTTCGAAACATTCGAACCAATTCCATGTAAAAATGAAATAATTGATAGAAACACTATCAAAAGCCTAATCCGAACAGAACATTTAAGTAAAAATGAAAAAGACATTTTACTCGATACAATTTTTAAAAACCAAGCAGTACTGTTAAAACAGAACGAGAATTTGTCATCAACAACAATAATTAAACATAAAATTATAACAAAAGACGACAATCCGGTTTATACGAAAACATATCGATACCCACATCATTTTAAACCTGATGTAGAGGAACAAATTCAGGAAATGCTAGACAGTGGCATTATCCGAAATTCTAAAAGTCCTTATTCGGCACCAATTTGGGTCGTTCAGAAAAAACAAGATGCTTCGGGCAAACGGAAAGTAAGAGTTGTCATCGACTACCGTAAACTAAATGAAAAGACAGTAGATGATAAATTTCCAATCCCACAAATAGAAGAAATTCTAGACAGTCTCGGAAAATCTGTATATTTTTCAACCTTAGATCTAAAATCAGGTTTTCATCAGATTCCTTTAGACCCAAAAACTCAAGAAAAAACAGCTTTTTCAACAGACAAGGGACATTTTGAGTTCAACAGAATGCCTTTTGGCTTAAAGAACGGTCCGGCAACTTTTCAGCGAGCGATGAATAATGTATTGCAAAACCTAATAGGAAATATATGCCATGTATATCTTGATGATATTATTATTGTTGGATATAGCTTAGATAACCATATACAAAACCTTAACACTGTTCTCGAAAGATTATCGCATTTCAATCTTAAAATTCAATTGGATAAGTGTGAATTCCTAAAGAGAGAAACAGAGTTTCTTGGTCATATAATCACACAAGATGGAGTTAAACCTAACACCGATAAAATTCAGAAAATTCTGGAATGGCCATTACCAAAAACTGCTAAACAAATTAAACAGTTTTTAGGACTTTCAGGTTATTACAGAAGATTCATAAAAGATTACTCAAAAATTGCCAAACCCATGTCAAAGTTTTTAAAGAAAGATCAAGTTGTCAACACAAAAGACGTCGAATATATAAGAGCTTTCGAAAACTTAAAAAGAATTTTAGCTACAGATCAAATTTTAGCATATCCCGATTTTACTAAAGAATTTATTCTAACCACGGATGCATCAGATTTTGCGCTAGGTGCAGTCCTCTCTCAAATCCAGAACAATATAGAAAAACCTATTGCGTTCGCTTCAAGAACACTAAACGCTACAGAGATCAACTACGCAACCAACGAGAAAGAAGCTTTAGCTATAATATGGTCTGTCAAGAAATATCAACCATACCTGTACGGCAACAAATTTACGTTAGTAACAGACCATAAACCACTTACTTTCATTAAATCATCCGAAAAAAATTCAAAAATCTTAAGATGGAGACTTGAATTGGAGAACTACGATTATAACGTCGTCTACAAAGAAGGCAGAGCAAATGTAGTAGCAGATGCGTTAAGCAGAATGCCTACAGTAGATAACGAGGTGAATATAAATATAGGAACAGATAACACTCCACGTGAATCTGAAGCAGAAAACCTTCCCAATAGGGATAGTGACATAGACACTATTCATTCTGCGGATACATCCGATGATTATTTCATCCACTTCGCAGGTCGTCCTATAAATTATTATAGGAACCAATTATTTTTCAAAATTTCAAATCTAGACACAGTAATTTTGGAAGACATATTTCCAAACTATAAACGAGTAATTATTTCGAAAAAATCATTTCAAAAAGAAGATATTACAAATTTCATAAAAGAGTTTCATAACGGTAAACAAACAGCAATCCTGGCACCTGAACAATTGTACCAGACAATCCAGGAAGTATTTCGAGAAAATTTCTCACAAAACGGCCATTTCGTTTTCGCTACAGAAAAGGTCGAAGATGTTAAAAATGAAGAGCGTCAAAATGCAATCGTAGTTAAAGAGCACGAAAGAGCCCATCGAGGGGTGAATGAAGTAGTAAATCAGATCAAACGATCCTACTTTTTTCCTAAAATGAGTAGTGTGATCAAACGACATATCAATGCATGTAACATATGCAATGTTCATAAATACGACCGAAAACCGTATAATATAAAAATATCTCCGCGACCGAGCACTAAAAAACCATTAGAACGAGTGCACATAGATATTTTTAATATCAACAAAACAAATTTTTTGTCCGTTGTTGACTCATTTTCTAAACATTTACAAATGATTCCAATCGAAACTAAAAATCTATTGGATACAACTACAGCTCTAACGAGGTATTTCACTCAATTCGGAATTCCTAACGTTATTTTCTCAGATCATGAGACAACTTTCCAGTCACTACAATTCAAAGAATACTTAAGCAATCTTAATATCCGATTGGAGTACGCATCATCATCGGAATCAAATGGTCAAGTTGAGAAAACACATTCAACTATTATAGAAATTTTCAATACAAACCGTAATAAATCGCCAAACTCGAGTATTCAAACAGCGATAGAGTTATCAGTAGCTTTGTATAATAACTCGGTACACTCGTCAACCGGTTTCACACCGAACGAGATCATTTTTAATCAAAATAACTTAATAAACCCGGCAGAAATACAAGAACAAGCCAAACAAATTTTTAAAACGGTCAATACTAATTTAGAAAAAGTTATAAACAGAATAGAGAGACAAAATAACAATAAAGAAGATCCACCTAGATTACATGATGATCAATTGGTTTATCTTAAACCAAACATCAGAACAAAATCTCAGCCAAGAGGGCTGGAAACCAAAATTAAAAATGCAAACTACAAAACTTTTAAAACAATCAGGAATATAAAAAGAAACAAAAATAAAATTAAAAGATTAAAGAAATACTAATTTTGATTTTTACTTTTCATTTCAGAAATTTTTACTATGACAATATAATTTTTATTTAAATATCTTAATTAATTAATTATCCAAAACTGATTTTACAAATCTTACAAACCAATTTTACTATTCTTATCCATGTTAATAAAAACAAGAAAAATAAAAGCAAAATTCTAAATAAAAGAAATTCTCATTAGAAATTTTTATTGCATAAAAATTAATTAATATTAGAAATTTTAGAAAACAGTTTTATCAATCGATAATATTATCATCAATAATAAATAAAATTAAATCTAAAGTTAAAAAGAATATTGAATTGAAATATTGTATTGTAGTATTGTATACTGAAATTTTTACTTATTATTTTGAAACATGGTTACTTTTAAAAAGTTATTAATTTTGACTATATTTAATTGTATCAATACACAAAAATTGGAAATAAAAAATTTGCATGAAGATCCAATTCTGTTAGAAAAAATAAACGAATGTAAAATTCAAACAGGGATCATAAGGGTCATACACCCAATTAATATAACAAACCTAGAAACTACCATAGAATTAATTATGAAACATATAGTTGATAAGATAGATAAGAATGAACTTGATTTGTATACAATAGTTAAGGAAAAATGTAAAAGGTTACATAACAACTTACTACAAATAAAACCACCAAAACGTCTCCGACAACGAAGATGGGATGCATTGGGATCAGGATCGAAATGGTTAGCTGGAAGCCCAGATGCAGACGACTTAAGGTTAATCAACGCTACAATGAATGGTCTAATAAATGAAAACAACCAGCAATACCAAGTCAACGAGCAGATCAACAAAAGAATTCAGCTACTAACAAAAACAATAAATGCAGTCTTAACCAACACATCGATAACCAATAAAATAGTTCTGAGCGAGTTAGAAATTATGACAGCAATTATGCAAATTGAAACCATCGATGCAATTATTGAGGACATCCAAGATGCAATAGTAAGAACCAAAATAGCACTGCCAAGCAACAAAGTTCTTTCGTTAAAAGAAATCATTGTTCTAAAAAATCTTTTGACTGAACAAGGAGTAAATATAACAATTCCAGACGAAGCTTTAAAATTTGTAACACCCAAAATTGCTATATGTGAGGAAACACTATTATACATATTAGAGGTACCAAAATTGGAAAATTTTACATCAACAACAATAAGACTTACTCCACTAGTTGTAAACAACAGCATTATCGAAAGTTACCCACAATACCTCATCAAAAACAGACAGAAACTATACACCACCATCAACTACAACAATTTTGTCCAAAAACATACAGATCTAAAAGAATTTATGGATGAATGCATAAAACCACTAGTCTTTGGAAATCAAGGCAGCTGCAAAGTAACATGGGAGATCAACACAGCAATACAATGGATATCTGAGGGTAAAATACTAATAAATAATGGAAAGAACGTCGAAATAGTTACTAATTGTGGACCAGATGACAGAAATTTAACAGGAAATTTTTTAATAACAATCAATAATTGTACAGCCACGATAAACAACAAAGAATTTCAAGCTTATGAAATTCAAACCGAGAATGAGGAAATCCAGGGAGCACTTCACAGTATTCAAATAGTAAGGAAAATGAAAATTGTTCAGAACATAACAGCAATCGAACAGGATACCATTCAAAACAGGAAACTGCTACGACAAGTTGTTTTGAAGCAATATCATCACGAAAATTGGATATGGACACTTTCAGGAGGTTTATCATTATCATCCATATGTGTAATCGTTGTACTATCGTATATGTGCCTGTGTAAATGCTCGATAACAAAAACAGTGCAAAATCCAATTAACCTGGAAAATACCAAAGTAGCATACAATGACCTATTAAGGAAAGCCGGCATAGTAACAAAAGTCGAGGACGACTTTTCATCACCCCAGGGAGGAGTTATAATCCCATAGTATCATCAAGTCATATAACAAAACTGCTTTCTCACGAAAAGTGCTATCAATGCAAAATAGCATAACTAGAAATATGATGGAATGTTATCAACCAGACATAACATGTAACAACATGATAGAAGAATCAAATATCATAAAACATATTATAATAGAATATGCTGAGTGGTAGTTTTGTACCTTTAGATTTATAAAATTTAGTTTTTATAGTTAGTCTAATTTTTAAACTCTGTAATGTAACATGTATTAAATAAATCATTTTTTTTAGAATTTATTTATTCATGAAACATAACTATATATATATATATACATATATATATATATATATATATATATATATATATATATATATATATATATATATATATATATATATATATATATATATATATATATATATATATATATATATATATATATATATATATATATATATATATATATATATATATATATAAATATAAATATAGATGCAATGGGTCGGAATTTTGTTCAACAATGGTGTAGTTCGGGTTATTATCATTGACCTGATTTACGAGAACGGGCTTTCAATCGGGTTTAAACGAATTTCGTTTCCTTTAGTTTTTCTCTTGTAGATCAAATAAAACTACCTTTGTATTGTTTTAAGTTTTTTTAGATGAAAACTTAGTTAAAACAGGTCTTGAGCATTATATTGATTACTTTGTCGTTAATTCCAATCATTGTGTCATACAAGGTGTCTATAGATTACCTAATTCTAGATTCGTATTATGATAAACGCTATTAACGGATTTTTGGGTACTCACCACTAATCTATTGGTGGGGACTTAATTACGTTTAACTGTGTGTGTGTGGGTGAGTAGATGAATTGCGAGCGCGGGTGCGTGTGAGTGAGTGTGTATGTGGGTGTGTGAGTGCATGTGTGAGTGGGTGTGTATGTGGGTGTGTGAGTGGGTGTGTATGTGGGTGTGAGTGCATGTGTGAGTAAGTGTGTATGTGGGTGTGCGAGTGCATGTGTGAAAGGGTGTGTATGCGGGTGTGCGAGTGTGTGGGTGGGAGTGGATGAAGTGCGCGAGTGTGTGACTGAATTAAAATTATGGGGTTAGACGCGGTGATCGTGGTTCTTTCATGTATGGGGGTCGCCAGAGTCTGTTTAGTTCACTTTTTCTTGTCTTACATCCGTTCTTATCTCCTGATACGCGTACAAATTCAGTTATTTGTGCTGGAGCAGCAGGTAATCTTCTCTCGACCCCATAGGCTGCAGCTAGTCTTGGGCTAAAAATAATCTCGCTAGGTACGCGACCTGATATGCCACTTCGTTGTTGGTCAACGAAGCAGCGCTTCATTACATAGTTTACGAGATAAACGATATAATGTGAAAAACTAGTTAATTTCCGGTTTAGAAACATAGTGATTACAATTTATTGAGGCAATTCTTAAATATACTAATTATATTATTATTTTAAATGAATTTTAAAATTGTTCCCGAAATGATTCACGACTCTGTCATAATTCTTTTTGAAATCCCTCCAGCGGTTTTCTAGATTTCGTTGGTTGTGACGGCTGGCCGGCAGACAGACGAACATTTTTTTCTTGCTTTTTTAGAATCGTTATGACCTAAAACGTCGAGAAGTGCCAAGAAAGTGTGGTTAGGAATTTCACTTTTGGCTCTAAAATTTAATACTTAGGTCTGTCAGACCGAATAACAAAATTATTTATTTCTTTAGCTTCTTATTTCTGGCGTTATAAGTTAATGATTTAGTTGTTATGAATTTTTGTTGTCGAAATCCAATATTTAAAACTAAATAATCGTTTTTGAGGTATTCGGATTTTTAAAATTACTTTAGTCTGAAAAACCGACGTTTCAGATTTAGATCATAACGATTCTAAAAACGCAAAACAAAAATATGTCCGTCTGTCTGCCGGCCGGCCAGTCGGCCGTTACAACCGACGAAAACAAGAAAACTAATAAAGCGTGTGTAAAGTAAAAGTGTGTCAAAAAAAGTAAAAGTATGTCAAAAAAAGCAAATTTTCATGTCAAGCAAATTTTCAATTTTGAGTTAAAAAAGTTTATTTCAGTGATAATAAGAAGTAACTTTGAATCTGCAGGAAACTTGATGATCGACATTTTTATGTGAGACCACGACCTTGATTATTGTATTATAAGTGTGTCAAAAAAAATCGTTAGGTGTGTCAAAAGAATGATTTTCATATTTTTTGCTTCCCAATTTGTTTAAGAAACATATTATCTGGGAAACAAGTAAAAAGATATAAAATATAAAAGTGATTATTTTAATGACATATGAAATGTAATTGAACATTAAATTTGACATGAAGTGTGTCAAAAAACCGTTAACTGTGTCATAACAAGAAAATTTGCATATTTTTTGCTTAAAAAACGTTCATTTTAAGTGATAATGAGTAGTAACAATGGATGTGGAGAAATCTTGATGGTCGAAATTGCAGGTATGTGAGACCAAAAACTAGATTATTGCATTATACGTTTGTCAAAAAAATACAAGTCAAATGAACGATTTTCATTGATTTTTTTGCCCAATTTTTTGGAAAAAAAGTAAAATTAATTTTTTGTATGACATGAAATGTAAATGAACAAGGAAATTTTAGAATTTGTTATAATTTTTGGAATGTATTTGGAGTTTTGAAAAAAGTTTGTATATGCAATTTTGCTATAATTTTTGCAATATTTTTAGAATTTTGGGGAAAGTTTGAATTTTTGAATTAGTGAATTTTGAATTTTTGCAATATTTTTAGAATTTTGAAAAAAGTTTCAATTTTTGATTTTGTAAGGATTTTTGGAATAGTTTTAGAATTTTGAAAAAGTTTGATTTTATTTTATATTTTGATTTTATTATAATTTTTGGAATATTTTTGAAATTTTGAAAAAAGTTTGTATTTTTGATTTTGTTATAACTTTTGCAATATTTTTGGAATTCCGAAAAAAGTTTTAAACTTTGATTTTGTAATAATTTTAGGCATATTTTTAGAATTTTGGAAAAAAAATTTTGATTTTATTAATATTTTGGGAATTTTGAAAGAAATAGTAATATTTTCTTGTTTTGTATTATATTCTTTAAACGCTAAATGTAGAGGTTTTTGAGTAGTTTGCTGATTGTATCACCTTTTCACATTATATTAATTTACGATCTGTTATAGTTTTTCGGCCACGTAATGATGTTTCGTGTTAGTTTTGTAATAAATTTCTAAACAGCGATAAAATGCTTGTACTTTTATAAAGAATTTTGTGTTTAATACACACCGCTGCCCAAAACTAAAAACAATATCCAAAGCCTTTTGCCGAAAATTACAGTCCCTTCATATTTTAATTTTATCATTATTTTTAGAAATGATTGTTAGTTTTTAAAATTTGCATTTTACATAAAAATGGAGCTAAACAAAAACCATAATTATATACAGATTGCTTTATATTAATAAAACTTCCTTTCATTTCTATATCTAGATTACCTATAAAAAATCAAATAACTTTCTCTATTCTTTTTTGAAAAATTATATGACGATGATTGATTAAGTTTATACTCCTTTCAAGCAAAATTTACAATAATTCTTAAGAAAATAAACATTTGAAAAACTTATATCCCTGATTTAGGAATTGTACTTCTTTCTATTGTTAAAAACTTCTTAATCATAATATCTCTTAAGAAAACATTCTCTACACTTATTGAATCAATAATCAATAATAACGATAATAATAACAACAAACGATACGAAAAATGAAATCTCAAAATCAATATCCTTATTTAAGAAATAAGAGTATTTTAACTAACAAGGATATTCATGTAGCTAAAACACAAATCAACCACCACAATCCTTCTCCATGTCTGCAACTGCCCAAGTTCAACATGTTAATCCTTTTTGGTGCAACTTTTGTTTGTATTTTTGTTTTATCATCATTATTATTATTACATTAAAAAGCAACGATTTCAATTTATAATAACAAAATCTTATAATAGCAGGATAACTAAGTATTAATGATAAGGAGAATACAAATCCGTATTATTTTTTTCCTTAAATTATCAAAAGTGTTTTTGTGTCTGGAAGTCCTGTTTTTATTGTTGTTTTTTATTGATTTTCTATTTTATAGCGTAAGGAATATTATTATCTTCCTAATATTATGTTTCAATAATCCAATATAACATTTATCTATTAATTTTCTTATTTCTGTGATTTAATAGAAATTTATTGTAATGCGATTGTTTCCAGCTTTTGATTTTATGCTGTTTTGTGATTAGTTTGCTTATTGTTTTGAAATATAGGGTGAGGCTTTTTACTCTTTTTTATTAGGTAGATTAAAAAAAAAAGAAATATATATAAAAGAAACGGTGAAAAAGCCATGGTGGTATTATTTTTGTTTTTAAATAAAAAGAACACGTGCCGCAAAATCATCGAAGTAGATATTTTGATAAAATCGTAAATATCAAATGAAATATGCAGATTTAAAAAAAAGTCACATAATCATTTTGAAGGAAATTTAATACACTATAAAAAACATTCTCATCATTTTTTTCCTAAAACAGATATTTCTGATGATATTTTGAAATAATACTCTAAACTCTTTATTATAGTTGTTTTTAAATTGGCTGGTATTGGTATAATAATATAATTCTAAGATTTGAAAATTAAAAAACAATTTTTTCATTTTCATTTCAAAAAATTTTATTTAAATTTAAACTATTTTATTAGTTTGTTTATATATATTTTTTTTGTCTAAAAAACCTATTGTGAAATATTTTTTAAAAATAAACTTGATAATGCCACAATTTGGCGAAATATTGTGTTAACAATTTAAAATATTTTATTAAATAAAAATTAAAATAAAATAAACAGACTGAGAAAAAGGTGCGTTTTTAATTTTCAAATCTTAGAAATAAATTTTTATATCGAGTCAAGTAGGATATCATATGAAAGGGCTTCACTTCAGTATTTCTAAAAAATATATTTTGGAATTTTACACCCCACCATTTTTTGTGTAAATCTAAATAATAGCGTTTTCTGTATGTTTTCTTTCCTTGATTAGCTCCGAGCCTAAGTAATCGAAAATCTTAAAAAGTATTTTGAATGATAGAAAAATAAGTAAGCTTTTAAAGAAAAATATAGTGAAGTACCATATACTAATAATTATACTTATTAAGGGGGTGGATATGAGAAGCGGTAAAAACATCATTTAAAACCCGGTCAAGTGGGGTGTCATTTGAAAGAGCACCAAAATTAAGAAACATTACAATTTTTTTTAGAATTTTGCGATGCACCGTTTTTGAATTATTCTCAAAAAAGTGCAACAAAAAGTTGGTCCCCCCCCTATACATTTCTTCGTTGATTGACAGAAAAATTTGAAAAAAATCATAGAGATAGGAAAGAGAGATAAATCATAGAGATAGGAATTTGATAAACCCTTAACGAAAAATATAGCGAAGCTTCAAGTGATTTTATTTCTATGTGTTTAGGGGATGGGAGTGAGGAAGGGTGAAAAAAAGGTTTTTTGACCCGGTCAAGTGGGGTGTCATTTGAAAGAGCACCAAAATTAAGAAACATTACAACTTCTTTTAGAATTTTGCAATGCACCGTTTTTGAATAATTCTCAAAAAAGTGCAACAAAAAGTTGGTCTCCCCCTATACGTTTCTTCGTTGATTGACAGAAATATTTGGAAAAAAATCATAGAGATAGGAAATTTGATAAACCTTTAACGAAAAATATAGCGCAGCTTCAAGTGATTTTATTTCTATGTGTTTAAGGGATGGGAGTGAGGAAGGGTGAAAAATGGTTTTTTGACCCGGTCAAGTGGGGTGTCATTTGAAATAACAACAAAGCTAAGAAACATTACAATTTTTTTTTTAGAATTTTGCGATGCACCGTTTTTGAATTATTCTCAGAAAAGTGCAACAAAAAGTTGGTCCTCCCCCCCCCCTCCCCCTATACGTTTCTTCGTTGATTGACAGAAAAATTTGAAAAAAATCATAGAGATAGGAAATTTGATAAGCCCTTAACGAAAAATATAGCGAAGCTTCAAGCGATTTTATTTCTATGTGTTTAGGGGGTGGGAGTGGGGAAGGGTGAAAAAAAGGTTTTTTGGCTCGCATGAGTGTCATTTAAAGTGTTATTAAAAAAAACACTAAAATTAAGAAAAATCACAATTTTTTTTGAATTTTGCGATGCACCGTTTTTGAATTATTGTCAAAAAAGTCCTATTTTTAGTGTTAACACCACCCAAACCCTAATTTTTGTCGTTGATTAACAGAATTGAGTCGTTCCTTAGCTACCATAAACAGCTATGGATAACATTTAACCTAAAGTAATATTTTTTATATCATTTCGATCAATTTAGATGAGATTGACATTTACTATTGATATTTACGATGAACCATTTATTTTTATGTGTCTATGGTCTGGCAATATAAACCCTTTACAACACAACTTCATGTTAATTATTTTGATATTGTTTTCTTTGCATTCACGGAACCCTTGACGAGCGAATTTTATTCGCACTTGTCTGACTTTTTTTAAATTAAAATCTTATTGCGAAACCGATTTATAGAAATTAACTTGTAATTTATAATTTCAACTTTTAATAAAACAAAATTAATTAATGGAAAATTTCAAAATTGAAAGTTTAATAGTTGAACGTGCAAGTGTATATTTTCAGGCAAGGAGTGTAAAAAACTGTTTAAGGCTTAAACGCATTTATTTTCTAAAAAGAGTAATATCCTCAACAATTTGTCAACCTTTTATACCCTCCTTACACTATTAACTCGTAAGCAATGAAATGATCGAACTCGTATTTTAATTGATTTTTTTTTTCATTTTTAACTCAACTATCTCATCCATTAATCTTTAATATGATGATATCATATTATAACAATATCAAAGCCACAGCTATAATCAATTTTTAATACAATATTTATATCTATTATTATAGTGTTAAGGGTTATATTTATGATAAATTTTAACGTTTGGATGGAAAATATTGAATTAATAACTATTGAAATATTGAATATTAATTAAATGTAAAATCCGTTTTGGTGTATTGGGACAATGTAGGTTAATTTATTTACCAAACATGTTTATTAATTTTTAATTAGGTTAGGTTTTATTAGTTTTGCGTTGGTTCATGGTTGAATTAATTGAACGATTTGTTTTAACATATTAAAATTAATTTTTAATAGATATTCAGTCAATTGTTGAATAATTATCGGAAAAACAGGCATAAGTTTTAAAACAATCCGGGGTCCGCTTAGTATACTTTTTTTTTTTTTCGCAAAAAGTATTAACATATTTATGTTTGATCTGCTTTATTTATGTATTCAACTCCTTTTTCAGTTCCATTTTTGAAGTAAAGTTTCTTTAGGCGCGATATGACAAGTAACTCAAATCTTTTTTTCGGACGCAAGTAACGTTTTCAAACTGAAGTTATGTTCAGTAAAATAAATTATAATAAAACTACATATATTCTAATACTACACTCTGATTTTAAATCTTAAACATTGAATATTGGAATTTAGAGTAGCATTTATTGATAATATAATTTACAACATGTGTAATAAAAAGCCATATTTACATAATGTATTACAAAGTCAATTCAATTGAAATGTTAAATTAGAGGATTATGATAACTAAAGTGAGAAACATAAACTTTACTTTGCAAATTTGCTAAACTAAATTAAATTAGTTGAATTTGATTTGTAGTACTTTGTAAAATTTTGTAATACATTATGTATATATGGCTTTTAATTACACATGTTGTAAATTATATTATCAATAAATACTGCTATAAATTTTGATATGACATATTTATTTTATATTTATTCTTTTTAGTAATATCTGCCATAGTATCCAAAGAAGTTTGATTTCAACCACGTGCAAAGATTACGCAATACGCACCTCATATTTTTTTATAAATCAACAATTTAATAATCTTTAAAAACTAAAATTTTGAAGCTGGGAAACAAAGCGATTCTTTTCTGCTTTCTGAATTGTACTTAAAATTTTAAAAAAATCGATACGTCCTTTCATCTAAGATCAATAATTAAAAATAACTATTACAATTTACAAAAATAAAAAAATATGAATCAGAATGATTGTACCATAAAATTTACAAGTTATTAGTTGACGAATGTAATAAAAATTACTTTTGGCAAACGGGTAGAACCTCAACTATACCGTTAATGTTTTACAATAACTTACAAAATCCATAAGTGGAACGGTTGAAAACAAATAAAAAAAATCCCAGCGGCAGGTATATCCGCTAGAAACAAGTAGATTTCGGGGTCAGACGGTTTTGTGTCCAAATGAAATTAGATAAGTCAGATTAGTTTAAATAAAAACTATAAGTAGAAACAGAATAATTCAAAAAAATTATCGAACCAAATTAAATACATTATCCGAATTAACTCCATCAATATAATTTCGGAACAGTTTTATTTAAGTTGGTTTAAACTACTTTTAATAACATATTAAATCCACCAAAGATCAAATGAACTACGTCACAACTACAATTATACCATCACACATAATTTATAATCAAACATTATCAAACCATTTTATTTCAAAATCATCTTTGTGTTGTATTTTTTTGTTCTTATTTAATCGTTTTTCAAACGGTTACTTAGTAAAAAAAAATAAAAACAAAAGAGATTTTGATAATTTTTCTATGGTATTAAATGGCTTGATATTTTTCTTGTAAGGGGTGCATTATAACGCTTATAAAAATGGAACCTTTTGGGTTAGAAAGCTGAAATTTTTTGAGGCTATAGTTTAAAAGTATGTTTAAAAGTTAAGATGAATTTAAATAACAGAAACTGAAACATGATGAAAGCATTGCTTTTTGCGTTTGTTTTCATTTCAACAGACCTAGGGTCTCAACCGTAAGACTTAAACTATTTTTTTTGAAGATTTTTAAAAGATTTATATTTTAAGTACGTGAAAAAAAGATTTCAAGTATGAGCTTGGCCATTTCAGCTAGATCAAGGACAGCAAAGTTTAATAAATTTTTAAAACAGCTGATTTTTGAGGAACCTGAAACGCCAAGGTTGTCATCTGGATAAAAATGATAAAAATAGGTTCAAATATTCAATATTTTTGAATTTTATTAAAATATTATTATTCAAACGGAAGTTATAACGCCCTAGATTATTCGAGTTTTTAGGCTCTAGCCGCTTAACCGGTACCCGGATATGGCCAGTTCACGAATTTGTCCAAGACATTATTTGCCGAAACATACACAGAAAATTATTTTGGTGTAGGTCGAAAAATGCGACCGTGAGAGTGCCGCTAAATTCCGTTATACCTCATATCGTTATATATATATATATATATATATATATATATATATATATATATATATATATATATATATATATATATATATATATATATATATATATATATATATATATATATATATATATATATATATATATATATATATATATATATATATATATATATATATATATATATATATATATATTAGCGGGACCCGGCGTGCTTTGCTAAGCCTATACAAAAGTTTGTGCGTGTACATTTTGTTTAATTAGTAAGAATAATTTCAAAGAGTCGTAATAAGAATAGAAAGCGTATTTTTTAATTTTTCCATTTGGAAAATATGAATAACAGAGAGCATTAGCATTCTAGCTGATCAATCTAGATGGATTGAGAATTGAACGGCATGTCAAAATTTAAAAGTGATTGGTAAAGGGTTTTGGAGAAATTTTTAAGCTTGTTGTTGCATTTCCAATTCGATTAACCTTGGCACTATTATAAGTCACAAGGCCAAACAATGTCAATTTGTGGGCTGGACCTAGAAACATCGTGCTTTTCGCATGGTCAATTATATGTTGCGTGTTCGAGGTTTGGAAAACCTTCAAGTTTTATCGTATATGCCCCTAAAAATATTGCAAAAACTATAACAATATCAAAATTTGAAACTTTTTACAAAATTCCAAAAATTATAAAAAAATCAAAAATTCAAACTTCTTCAAATTCTAAAAATATTTCAAAAATTCTTACAAAATCATAAATTGAAGCTTTTTCCAAAATTCTAAAAATATTTATAAAATTCAAAATTCATAAATTCAAAAAATCAATTTGTTTTAAAAATTATAAACATATTGCAAAAAAATTAAAAAAATTAAAATTACAAACTTTTTTCAAAATTCCAAAA
Organism: Diogma glabrata; assembly: GCA_963693315.1. Taxonomy (NCBI): domain Eukaryota; kingdom Metazoa; phylum Arthropoda; class Insecta; order Diptera; family Cylindrotomidae; genus Diogma; species Diogma glabrata. Next base: position 55,650,371 of record OY856187.1, on the reverse strand, counting down.
ATTATAATAAAAACAAAAATTTAAACTTTTTCAAAATTCTAAAAACATTCCGGAAATTCTTACAAAATCAAAAATTTAAACTTTTTTCAAAATTCCAAAAATATTGCAAACATTTAAAATTCAAAAATTCAAATTGCATGTTCAATCACATTTCATGACATACAAATAATTAATTTTATTTTTTTCCAAAAAATTGGGTAAAAATTAAATGAAACATTCTTTTGACACACTGACAATATTTTTTTGACAAACTTATAATGAAATAATCTAGTTTTTGGTCTCATATACGAATCCCGACTATCAAGATTTCTTTAAATTCAAGGTTACTACTAATTATCACTTAAAACTACCGTTTTTAAGCAAAAACTATGAATATTTCCTTGTTTTGACACACCTGACGATTTTTTGACACACTTTTGGTACAGTTATCGAACATATCGTCCTGACGGCTATTTTCATTGAGTATACCTATTTTTAGAAATAAAAATTTTTGAAATCCTTTCAGCGGTTTTCTAGATCTGACCTTGTGTTTTGAATGTTGTTTCAAAATTACGTCCATCGGCTGTGAGATCGCAAACTTTGGTTGCCCTCAAATGACGTCATTTGGAAGCAAGAATTGATTTTGCGTGTCTTGCGCAAAAATAATTTAGAATTATGTGATTTGCCATCAAGAAGATATTTTTGGTGACATTTAACTGAAAATAATATTTAAATTGAAATCGGAGTAATAAAATGAGAAGCAATCAAGTAATACTTACAGGTTTTAAACTTTATTGTAATTGTTTATTTTTCAATGATAAGTCAAGGTGATAACAACACTTAGACTGTAGCATGCAAACCGAAGATATCTTTACTTCAGCGGAACAAAGCGGCGGCACCGAGCGAGCGTAGTTAGCGCGGGCCAAAATAATCGGTGACCTGTCGTACCATAATAGCTCGGTTATTTTTGCATTAAGAAGAATATTGATCAAATTAATATAACGGTGCATGCACAATTTATGAGTTTTTTACTCATGATATTTGAGCTACTTTTTATTATTATTTTTTAATATCAGCACAATGCTTTAAACTGTAGCTAGCTTCATTTTCTATTGATCATGAGGAGAAAGTTAAGAAATTTTAAACTTTTTTATTGTGACAAATATATTTCAAAAATAAATTTGTTTTCCTCAAAATAAATTTTCATACAAACTTGGTAAAAGTAATTTAATTGTGCATGCACTGTAATGTTTTTGGGGCTTAAACTGTTTCTAAACGTTAAAGGCTCAAAATAGCTAAATCGTTTTTATGCATTTTTGGACGATTTATTAACCTTTCAAAAACGTCCATGAAATGACCATTTTAAGCGGCGTTTAAAAGTAATATTACAAAAGAAGTAATAAATTATGTGCAATGTCCTAACAAACTATTGTTTTAATACAGATTTAGTGACAATACAAATTAGTTATCATCATTATAGCATTTACTGTTTTTTGTCATAAAACCAAACTTGAAATTTTCCACCTCCGTGATTTTGTATCTAAAATATAAATAAAAACGAAACAAAGCAAAAAAAACGGAACGACGTGACTTGATTCATACTCGAAACTTTTTGGTTGATAGCTCATGTTATTGGCCATTAGGTTATCTATACTACTAACCGTAATTTTAGGTATTTATAAAGAAATCATTAAAATTAATAAACTTTCAAGTCGTGTTGTCAAAATTCTAATGAATTTTCTTGTTTTTAAGACGTTCGGTAAAGTAGATTTTTTTTGAATTATTTGCCGTGACTCATTTCTCAAAAATGCAGATGAAATTGAAATCTAGTCGTTTTTCGCAGAAATATTATTTTTTGTTTTGCTTTATTTTCTTCTACAAAAATTAAATTACGAAAAAACAAATATTGAAAACAAATATTACTTGAATTTCAACACCACAATCTGGCAAAATTTACTCAAATGCGATAGCAGAGTAAATTTAAATTTTTGAGTCGATTTGCAGATTTAATTTCAATTTCATCGAGAATGGGCCACGGCAATTATTATTTTAAATAAAATTATTATTTTTTAACAAATTAATTAACACTTACACAGTTTTAATTTATTCTTGTAAAAACTTATTATTTTGTATTTAAAAATAATAATAATTAAATGATACACAGCACAATTAAAAAAAATAATTCACAAAATTGAAAAAGCTATGCGTTAAACTTCAAAACTGTATCATTATAACAAAAAGTTGAAATCAACAGTTTTTTCGGGGCCTACGCTGATGATTAAAAAGTCCATGATGAAGTTGTGTCACTTGAATGTGTTCACGAAATACATTTAACATTCAATTCGCAATTAAAATATGTTAAAACTTTTAATTGAGATAAAAACTATCCTATCGAGTATATTAAGCGTAATTAAGCGTAATATATAAATATTATTCTTAAGTCGCTCAAACATGAAAATTGCCCAAAATTCCCATACAAACTTGTATGAAAAATTTAACCTATTTTCGTATTTGTTTTACGGACAGAAGAGAATAAAATATTTTATATATTATGCTTAATATTGTCAGTAATGGTCAATAATAGTTCATAAAGAAACTTAAATTATTTAATTGTAGTAAAATGAGAAATTTCATAGATAATTTTTAAAATTATGCAAGTTGTGTTTTGAATGAAATCCCATATAAATTTTATTGAATTTATTTTCTTTTCCCCCTTTTGCAGTGCCATTGCGAAAACCGTAACAAAATAATCGCTCAATAACATATTTGATAGTCTATATGGGCCTACATGGATGATTAAAAAGTCGATAAAGCAGGTTTGACAGTAAATTAATTAATTTACGCCGCCATCTGAAAGTTTGCTTATGAACTATCCATATTTAACATTTAATTCGCAATTAAAAAATATTTAAACATTTAATTGAAATAAAAACTATCCTATCTCTCAAGTTGGACCATTATACACACACTGTACAACATATATATATATATATATATATATATATATATATATATATATATATATATATATATATATATATATATATATATATATATATATATCTATATATATATATATATATATATATATATATATATATATATATATATATATATATATATATATATATATATATATATATATATATATATATATATATATATATATATATATATAATTTTTTTTTTTTTTTCCATCTCCGCTTATCACATATAGTCGTTTGGCATTAAAATTTTTCCGAAATTCCGAGATGAAGCCCATTGCAATAGGTAGATTTTTATATGAAATCTACCTAAAATTGGAAGTATATAAAAATTAAATATTGATAACTAAATTTGTTGTAACTGTAACCGTATTTTAACTGTATCAGGATATAATATTTAACATAATGTCAACCTCTTGTTACTTTACGCAAATAACTTATTTAATAAGTTTAATAAAAAATTAAAGAAAACAAAGCTTTTTTTAATTTTACTGTTACTCTATATATATTTCAGCTTGTTAGGCCATCTTCTGGAGTAATGATTTGGCCAAATCATTACTCCAGAAGATGGCCTAACAAGCTGAAATATATATAGAGTAACAGTAAAATTAAAAAAAGCTTTGTTTTCTTTAATTTTTTATTAAACTTATTAAATAAGTTATTTGCGTAAAGTAACAAGAGATTGACATTATGTTATTTGAAAACTTACGCCAAGTGCCAACGGCAAACAGTGTTAATTATATGATATAATATTTAATTTATTTTATTTTAAAAATTAATCTTCATGATTCTTTATGAACTAAAAGTAATTTAAAATATAATTGTTGCCACATAAAGCTCAAATTAATGTTTTTAACTTTAACATAAAACCATACGACACCATGTGGTTAAAAAAATAACCAAAAAAGTCAAATAAAGCATTGCATCAAACTGTATCGTAAGTAGATGTGGTAACAATTTCTCTGATTAATTGATATCTATCACTTAACAATCGCTATCATTTTATTTCTAATTTTATTTTATTTTTAATTTTCAAAAACCATAAAATCATTGGGAAAATAGTGTTTCGATTTCTTTGCGGCTCAACCACATTAATTTAAAGTTTTCGATTTTTAAACTCATTTTACTCATTTTTTTACTCGATATAAAAGTGTTTGTTAAACATATTGTCTCTTAAAGTGTGTTAGAGTTCATTTAATTATTAAATAAAAATATCGGTTTCCTGTTACTGAAAAATCATAAAAATATTGAAATGAAATATCCGATAGTTTAAAGTTGCATATACAATTAAGTTAAACTTAAACATAATTGTTTTAAGTGAAAACGTTAAAAAACTCTTTACATCCATATGTATATTGTATATTGTATAACATAACCGTGAAAATCTTTAGTGATCTTTAAATTGCATTTCTTTTTGTAAACGATTTAAATTGCTTAACGGAACTATTGCCGTAAGATTAAATTGAAAATAGTTGTGAATAAATAAATGTTTTTATTAATTTAAATAAAAAAAGTCCAAGCGGCACATATATCCGCTAGAAATAGGTAGATTTTGGGGTCAGACAGTTTTGTGTACAAATAGAATTAGATGTGTCAGATTGGTTTACATAAAAAATTTAAGTAGAAACAGAATAATTCAAAAAAATTATCAAACTAAATTAAATACATTAACCGAAACAGCTTTATCAATGCAATTTCGGAACAGTTTTATTTAATTTGGTTAAAACTACTATTAATAACATATTAAATCCAACAAAGAGCAAATTAACGTTCTCACTACGTCACACCTACAATACCACAACACATAATTTATAATCAAAAATCATCAAACAACTTTTGCACCTCAAATATCTTACAATTTAGGAAAACTTTTGAAATGTGTAATCAATATACATATTATTTTCATTTCAACTAAACCATTTCCAAATAGTCAAAGAAAATATTCCTTAATTGAAAACAATAATAATAACTCAGCTTTGTAATTTATTTTTTAATTTTTGCGAAAAAAAATATAAACTGAAAAACAGAAATAAAAGAAAATTTATTCAATATTTCTACGGGATCTTTTTATATTTTTATGGAATTTGTTGTTGTAATTGAATGGCATACATTAGGTAGAATGCTAATTACATTCAAACCTCTTGGGTTATAAAGCTGAGGAAAATCTTTGAGGTTATAGTTAAAAAGTTGATCTAAAAGCTAGTATAAGTTTAAACTACATAAACTCATAAATAATGAACGCATGGCCGTTTGCGTTTGTTTTCATTTAAACAGCCCCAGGGTCTCAACCTCTGAACTTGAACAATTTTTTTTTAAGCTTTAGAAAGATTTATGTTGTATCAACGTGTACAAAAGCTTTCATTTTTGAGCTTGGTCATTTTCATCTATATCGAGGACAACAAAGTTTAGTATATTTTTAAAACAGCTGATTTTTCAAAAAACCTTTTGCGTTGAGGTTTTCATTTTGCAAAAAATGATAAAAAGTAGTTCATATATACAATATTTATCAATTTTATTCAAACATTATGATTTAAACGGGAGCTACAACGGCTTAGATTATTCGACTTTTACCCCGTAAAACCATTTCGGAAAAAATGCATGAAATGTGCACTAATTGTTCATGATACAATATATCCGTGCACAAAATTAATTATAACACATGTCATGCACATAATGTGCACCATACCATGCACATCTCGTAAAACGCCTTAGCACATATATACACAGACATTTCAGACTCATGTGCATCAAATGTGCACTAAAATGTTCACAATATGTTCATTCACAGGTTTGCAGAAATATATATACATTTTTCAGTCGCATGTTGACGGCATGTGCATCACCAGATTTGCAGAAAAATTATATTTTGTTCAGAAAATTTTCAGGTTCATTATAGACACAAATGCACCACCATTTACATGTTCACGATGAGCTTACAAAAGGTACATAAATTTTCTGTATACTTCTTAGAAACATGTTTATGACATACTACAAAGTAGCAAATAAATTCGTTAATAGAAATATCATAACCTTATACTAACTAATGTGTAGTCATAACACAACTGCTGTTATGATAGTATTTAAGCCGAGAAGCGATAACTAAGGTAAAAATTTTTGTAAACTATGTATATCTTAAATGGATAGAACTCTATTGAATTTCAACCAACTGAAATTTATATATTTCGTACTCAAGTATATGCGCATTTTGTCTGTACATGTTTATATGTCATTTCGTAAACAAGTTTCATGCAAATTTTATAAACAAACGCACAAATATAAAATTACACGGTGAACGTTTGTTTAAAGTAAACATGTATACATGCATACAAAATGTGCATAAAACATTTTGTTTAAAGTTCTATGCACATTTTGTATACATGTTTACATGATTTAAAAATGTTAAATTGAAACAAGTTTGTATGACGTTAGTACTCAAATACATTTATAATTCAAATACATTTTAAATAAACACTAGAATATTTCCAAAAAAGTACAAAATTAGTCAAAATAAAATGTGCACAAAATGTGCACCTACTCTTGCACCATGCACATGATGCTTGACGGTATATATATCAAACTGTTCGTTAGAAATTAAATTTTCTCTAACGCCCCCTAAAAAACAGTTTTTGGTGAAAAACCAAGTTTTTTTTTTAAATAAAAAGAACACGTGCCGCAAAATCATCGAAATTGATTTTTTGATGAAATCGTAGATTTTGTTTAAAAATCTAATAAAGCAGGTTAAAAAAATCACACAAATGTTTTTGTAGGAAATTTAATTAATTTTAATTCTTCTTCTGCTATGGAATAAAAAGAATAAAAAAACCTTGAAAAAAAAACAATATTAGTACTCTTTTGTTATATTTGTTTTTACGAGTTATAAAGAATTTCGAGGTTTATTTCCAAAATATCATCAGAAATCTTCGCTTTAGGCAACAAATGATCCGAATTTTTTTTGTAGAAAATTAAATTTAATATAAAAATGTTTATATGATTATTTTTTAAATCCGCATATTTAATGAGATTTTTAAGAAAATCTAAGATTTTATAAAAAAAATCATTTTCGATGATTTTACGGCACGTGTTCTTTTTATTTAAAAAAAAACCTTGTGCTTTTTGTCGCAATTTATAAGCAGAATTCAAATCACGGCACTGATTAGGAAGGTTCGAATCCGGTCCGAAACATGAAAACGATAAGTGGAGTTTTTGTCTGAGAAAAATCCAGCCAAAACTTCATGGAAAAAAAATTATTTAATGATTTAATCATGAATTTAAAAATCAAAGCAATTACTGCGTTCGAAGAAGAGCTAAGGTAATTATAGAGAATGAGTTGGCTTCCTTTTTTGTTGAGTTAATTTTATTTTATCTCATTTGTTATTGATTTGCTTGAAAAATTTGAAATTGTTATGAAAGAAATTCGATGTTTGCATTCCAAAACGTCAAAATCTTAGCAGATTGGCGGAGTTTTATAGCAACTTTTAAATTAAACCCTTTTATTGTAATATGTTGACTATTCATGTCTAAGTGTCGACGGTTCGAATATCAGCCGAGTTTGTGGTAGTTAGTGGTTTAATTTAAAATTATAAGTAAGGTGTTGAGGTATCACAATGGATCAATAGGTTTCGAAGTAGGTTATACAATTAATTTTGGTTATCCTTAACACTCACATAATTAAATTGATTTGTTATAAAAATTATTTTAGTTTTTGTAAATGACAACAGCGAGAACTGTCACGTGTATGTTCGACTTTATATCAAAAATTTAGAATCACCGCAATTTAATAACAAAATTTACATCGTATTTTAATCGTTCAAAAATATTTCCTATCATATTACAACTCGTTCGACTGGGTTTAATAGTAGTTTAATCAATGAGTGAATAATGAAGTAGTTTATTCTCAAGCAAAAGTTTAAAATTTGAGCGAGGCACAAGCGAGAATTTTAATTTGCGAGAGAATAAAATTCATTATTCACGAATCGATTACAATACTTTATTCTCTGACAAAGATTTTATTATAAAAAAGAATTGTGTATTATAAAAAATAAAAACAATTTCTTCAATTAAAACAATAAATCTTTATTGTTTTAATTGATAAATCAAATTTCTTAATAAAAAAACCCTGATGATAAAAAACGCCCTTCTCATACAATCAACCAAGTTCAACTAAACGAAATAAGAGAATTTAAATTAAAATTTGATTTTTGAACAAAACTTATCAAAGCAATTGTGATTATAATTTGAAAATAATTTTAATGAAATCAAAACAATTTGACCAATTGGAATCATACCAATTGAATAAAATTTTCATTAGACAATAGGTTAAGTTCATTAGGCTATAGGTTAGAAAACAATACAATAATACATACTATTATTATTGAAAAAACATACAAATAAAGCTGATATAATTAAATGGAAGAGAATAAACATATTTTATGCTATTTCAACTCTTAACAAAGCACAAACACTTTTGTTTATGATGCAGCGGATGCTAAAAATACAAAAAACCGGGTATGGGGTACACAGCCTATATTTCATAATACCCGTCTTGGTACTCGGCCAATTTTAACTAACGATCAATTCTGTTGACCTATATGTCATTTATTTGCTCATGTATGGAATATTGTTGTCAAATTTTGGGAGGTGTTTGTCAGTCAACAATGGTATATTTATAGACTCGACTCAAGAGTTTCCTCTTGAGAGGTATTTCGGGATACAGCAGTTATATCCTGTAACAGCTGTGAGGGCTTATTATCCCCAAGGTCCATACTACATAATACCTTTTTTATGCGGTCTGAAGTGCTGCTGGATAGGCGGGCTATAAAAGTCTCTTTGAGCCTATCATAAGGAAAATCTTGGTCAGGTTTCACCAAGATATTACTGTCTAATTTCGTCAGTGCGGGCGTGATCATACTAAGTAGATGACCATACTTAGTGTATTGGAACTTGATGTTTCCCAACAAAAATTGCCCTTTAAGGGAGATGAACCAAAGGTCTGGTGTTTCAGACCAGAAAGGAAAAATTTCGATAGCTTCTTGGTCAGTTTTTGGCATAGTTGCCGAAAAATTAGCTGGAGATGGTAGAGGAGATGGAGCGGAAGTTGAAAGAGGTGGAAGATTTGAATTAGGACCTCCATAGTTCAACCGTGCCAATGTGACATCGATCCCTTTGGCATCCAGTGCCTCAAGCTGGTCTTCAGTAACCGTAAAGGTTTCGCTTTTGGGAGTTGCAGCAGTTTCCTCAGGTTCTGGTGGACCTGCTGAAACTGCCGGGAACATAAATGAACGGCGGAAAAGCCTAGTTGTGATGGCAACTAGGAAAAACAGTGTTGCAGCGAACAATATTGGAATGGGGCGTTGTGACGCAATCATAATTATGGAGGTTGCGACTAACAACACCAATATACAAATAAAAAATTTCCTAAACATGTACATTTTAAACTTTTTAAAACAAAATGAATTATGCATCTACTTCAAATTTAGAGAAAAAAAAATAATTAAGTAATAAATTTGATAATTGTTAAAGTTGAATCTGCTGTAAGTTGTCCTTAGTCGGATAATCACCAATTTATAGCTGTGTTTCTATAATTTATAGTTGAGTGGCGAATAATTCCTTGATGATAATGAGATGAGATTAATTCCAACAATATATTTTTCTGTATTAAATTCCAATTGTATCAGGATCTCTGAAGATGGTTTGGATATCAATTTTGAAGATTTAGTTGAGTATATGGTATGCAAAGAAGCATTGATTGACATTATTTAATCCCAATAAAGTTTGAATTCCCAACAGTTTGATTAAACAAAAACAATTTTTTTATAAATGGCGACTGTTTCGTGATCCACTATATTCAGATTTAGATATATGTAATTTAAATTTTTCTTACATTTAATATTTAGGTAAATTAGTTTAATTTTGTAGAAATCTTTAAGTAACAGTAACAGCTTTAATGAATAAAAAACAAAATATGTTTGGAGAACTTTTTTTTGTAACACCAGTATGAATAAGTTAAGATGTGTTAATTTTTATTTATTTCCGTCAGAATTATATCTAGGCGTTAACAACAATATCATCAAAAATAATTAAGGCTAGTCGCAACCAACACTGGGTCCGCCACAACTTCTTTTTAAAAAGGTGAACTATCCAGTAAAACCATTTTGGAATAAATGCATGAAATGTACACTAATTGTGCATGACCAAATTTGTCCGTGCACAAAATTGTTTATAACACTTGTCATGCACATAATGTGCACCATACCATGCACATATCGTAAAACGCCTTAGCACATATATACACCGACATTTCAGACTCATGTGCATCAAATGTGCACTAAAATGTTCACAATATGTTCATTCACAGGGTTGCGGCAATGTATACATTTTTTAGACCCATGTTGACGGCATGTGCATCACCACATTTACAGAAAAATCATATTTTGTTCAGAAAATTTTCAGGTTCATTTTAGACACAAATGCACCACCACATCTTCACGATGAGCTTACAAAAGGTACATAAATTTTCTGTATGCTTCTTAGAACCATGTTTATAACATATTACAAAATATCAAATAAATTCGTTAATAGAAATATCATAACCTTATACTAACCAATGTGTAGTCATAGCACAGCCGCTGTTATCATAGTCTTTAAGCCGAGAAGCGATAACTAAGGTATATAATTTTGTAAACTATGTATATCTTAAGTGGATAGAACTCTAGTGAATTTTAGCCAACTGAAATGTATAATTATGGGACGATATGAGGTATAACGGGGGTATATATATATATATATATATATATATATATATATATATATATATATATATATATATATATATATATATATATATATATAAATATATATATATATATATATATATATATATATATATATATATATATATATATATATATATATATATATACATATATATATATATATATATATATATATATATATATATATATATAATATATATATATATATATATATATATATATATATATATATGTATATATATAAATTTTTTTTTTCATTTTGATTTTTTGTCTCCGCTTATCATATCGTTTGGCACCAAAATTTTGCCGAAATTCCGAGACGAAGCACGTTGCAATAAGTAGATTTTTATATGAAATCTACCTGAAATAGATTTCTGTTTGTAATGTTGAAATTATTAAAATCCCCAATCGGTATTATTTTGTGAATTAAACAAACACATAGATGTCATAATTAAAGATCATCGAAACCGATTCATAATCAAGATTAACCCGTTCGTATGATTTATATGTTATTATTATTTTTGTGAAATGAACTAAATTTTCTGCTAATCACTTTCAATTATACAAATATATTTCTGAAATAAAGTGGTGCTTCTAAAAAGAAATACAACGCCTCAATTTCCAACTAGAAAGATTCAATATTTGAATAAAAGTAAGCAGTACGAGGATAAAATAATTATTACGTCAGAAACGTTATTAAATCACGCAATATACACAGAAGTAATTCCAGTTAATTTTATTTGTCTTTTGAACATGATGGTCAGAGGATACTATACTACCAAAAACAATAATTAAATACTCCACAATATTCAAGATCAGCTATATACAATTAAAATCAATTCAATTTTATAATTTTTGTTTATCTTGTAGAGAAAATTGGACTTTATACGAAATGTAATATTCAAAAATATGTGAAAACTGAATCTATGACAAACAAATTACACTTGCAAATCTCTTATTTATGAATCACAGAATGATCTAAAGAAACTATTAATTAGCTAACAGAGAATAGTAGATTCTTGTATGAGCTTAGAATGAAGACCATTCTTCACGAGGATGAAGTTTCCCGAAACGAGCGTAGCGAGTGAAGGGAATCATCCAAGTGAAGAATTGCCATCATCCTAAGCGAATACAAGATGCTATTTTATCCACGACTGTAAAATATTTCGTTTAATTTCCAGTTTTAATGCAAAAATTTGTATCGCCATATTGAAATAAAAACATCAAAGATAGCGAAAAACAAAACAAGTTTGTTGTTTAATTTGTTAGGGGAATATTTAATAAACTATAGAACTGTTAAAGAATTTTAATCAAATTGATTAATTAATGAATACAATTACAATGGAAGACATACGCATGGAAAGCATATATTCTTTAGTAGTCGTAGATAAAATAATTTAGCAGTACAAAAATAAATCAACAAAAATTATAGAAATCAAAATACAAAAGATTTAAATTATTTTATTTCTTGAATGTTGTCTTCTCCCAAAACCAGTCCTGTGGATCAAATGTTGATTGTAGGCTGTAATTCATATGACTAAACACAATTTTATTAAAAGCATCATGAAATGATAAAATTAAATTAGGTCTATTAAGTTAATTAAATTAAATTATATCCCTCACAGTTTGATCGAATTTATCTACACGCCAATAATTATTTGTATTTCGAAGCTCAGCAATATCATTAACTTTTTTAGTTCCTTGTTGATTGACATAAAATTTATGAATATTTGCATTTAACATGTAACGGCGTGGAATGAAGCGATCACCGTAGCCTTTGGGTATAAAAAGTGTGTTGAACGGTTCCGTTATTACTTCACCTGAATAATTATTTTCACGTTTTTGTATTTGAATTTGTGTTTTAGATTCATTTTTCATTTTCATTTTATTTACTAAATGATTTATCAAACAATTTTCACTAAAACTCATTACATCAAAAATAAATAAATAAAAAACTTCGATATCACCATTAAAACAAATAATTTAATTTTCTATAATAAAAATTAGCCTCGGTTTCGATTTAAATTTACATAATAATATTAATAAATAATAAAAAAAAAATAATTTTTGAACTTTTCGAGAAAATTTTAGTTATTACAACATTAATGTTAAATTAATTAAAGAAGTTAACATATATTCAAATTTGGATGCATTTGAAAGCTATTTTATTTCTAAAAATTTTGATAAATGTTTAAATTTTGATCGAGGAAATATTACTTCCAATTTATTTTCAATTGTATAATTTCTAAGTTTAGTTTTCTTTTAAATTTTGTATTACTATTTTCTTTTAGTTGTCCTTGGAAATTTTTTGTAATATTGCAATTTTTCTTTTAACTTTGCTTTGTTTTGCATTGCTGAAGATGGGAGATAGTTTCTCTCGAAATGCATACAAAATAATTTTGTATTTTAGATAATTTTTTAGTATTTAAATACAATTTTCTGTGGTGAAAATAAAAAAGGAGAAAATAATTTTTAATGAATTGTTGTAATAATAATATTCTTTGTATAATTTTAATTAATTACTAATCTTCGATCAAAACAATCTGATCGTTCTATATACACATATTAGGTTTCCTGTCTCCCTTTCCAGTATCTTTATCATCGCACATAGATTTTAAATAAGCAGTTCTCTCCAATACAGACAACATTTCAAAACAATCAAATACAAATTAAACAATCATTTATGTAAACATGTATTATTAATTGACATTGAGTTACGTAACTAAACCGTCAACAAAAAAAATGCTTTTGCACAGCAGTACAAACAAATAATCCTACGCTAATTACAATTGAAGAGGATAAATTAATAAATTCTTAGCGAATTTCTTTAAATATGAATACTGTTATTTTAGAGTAAAAATTGAAAATAGTCCGTCGTTACAATCTTTATGTTCATTTTTAAATTACTTCGGTCTGAAAGACCTAAGCATTACATTCATGAGCTAAAAGTGAAATTCTTACCCCACTTTTTTGGCATTTCTCGACGTTTTAAGAGCTACTAATTCTAAAAAAAGCAACAAAAAAATGTATGTCTGTGTGTTGGCCAGTCGGCCGGCCGTCACAACCTATGAAATCTAGAAAACCGCTGGAGGGATTTCAAAAATTTTTTTTCTAAAAACAGGTTTAGCCGAAAATAGGAAGAGCCGAAAGGACGATGTGTTCGAGAAGTAAATCAAAAAAATCGTCAAGGGTATCAAAACAAGGAAATTTGCATATTTTTGGCTTAAAAAACGTTCATTTTAAGTGATTACGAGTAGGAACATTGAATTTGGAGAAATATTGATGGTCGAGATCGGTATGTGAGACCAAAATCTAGATTATTGCATTATAAGTTTGTCAAAAAAATGTTGTCAAGTGTGTCAAAAGAAAGATTTTTATTTATTTTTTTACCCAATTTTTTGTAATTTTGAAATATTTTCTCGAAACGCTAAATGGAAAGGTTTTTGAGTAGTTTGCTGATTGTATCATCTTTTCACTAAATTATGTTAATTTATGATCTGTTATAATTTTCCGACAACATATTAATGTTTCGTGTTAGTTTTGAAATACATATATAAACAGAGATAAAAAAATACATGGACTTTAACAAAATGTTATGTTTGATATACATCGCTGCCCAAAACTAAAAACCATGTCCTCAAAAAAGTTTTTTGCCGAAAACTATATCAAAATCCTTAACCCAGACCGAAGTCTTGATATCTCAGAGCTGTGAGATTTCAGCCCATCCATATTTTTATTATTATTATTGAGATTATTTAGAATTATGGCATTATCCGTTTTTCAAAAAAATGTTGTCAAGTATGTCAAAAGAAAAATTTTTATTTATTTTTTTACCCAATTTTTTGGAAAAAAATAAAATTAATAATTTGTTTGAAATGAAATTTTATTATTATTATTGAGAATTATAGCATTATAAGTTTGTCAAAAAAATATTGTCAAGTGTGTCAAAAAATGATTTCATTTATTTTTTTAGCCAAATTTTTGGAAAAAAAATGTAGCTGTTTTTATGACGTAAATGTAATTGGAAATGAAATTGGACATGGAAATTTTTAAATTTGTTATAGGTTTTGAAATATTTTTGGAATTTTGAAAAAAGTTTGTATTTTTGTAATAATTTTTGCAAAATTTTTAGAATGTGGAAAAAGTTTTAATTTTCGATTTTGTTATAAATTTTGCAATATTTTTTGAATTTTGAAAAAAAATAGAATTTTTGAATAAGTGAATTTTATATAAATATTTTTAGAATGTTGAAAAAAGTTTCAGTTTTTGATTTTGTAAGAATTTTTGGAATATTTTTATGAATTTTGAAAAAAAATGGCATTTTTGAATTTGTGAATTTATATATTTATATTTTCAGAATTTTGAAAAAAATTTCAATTTTTGATTTTGTAATGATTTTTGCAATATTTTTAGAATTTTGGAAAAGTTTGAATTTTTAAGAATTTTTGGAATATTATTGGAATTTAGAAAAAGTTTAAATATTTGATTTTATTCTAATTCTTGGAATATTTTTGGAATTTTGAAAAAAGTTTGAAAATGCTAAATGGAGAGGTTTTTGAGTAGTTTGCTGAGTGTATCATCTTTTCACTAAATTATGTTAATTTATGATCTGTTATAATTTTCCAACAACGTATTGACGTTTTGTGTTAGTTTTAAAATACATATCTAAACAAAGAAAAAAAATGCATGTACTTTAACAAAGAGTTATGTTTGATATACATCGCTGCTCCAAAACTAAAAACCATGTCCTCATAAAAGTTTTTTGCCGAAAACTATATATAAATCCTTAACCCCGACCGAAGTCTTGATATCTCAGAGCTGTGAGATTTCAGCCCCTCCATATTTTTCTTTTGGATTTTTTTTTATTCTTACTTTCTTTCCTTTGATAATTTATAATTGTTTTTAGTTTTGATATTGCCATTGGGTTCAACAAGCGCTTCTGTATAACCTATAACAAATTGAACTTTTATTGAAAATTTATCATATTAATATTAGAAATTTTATGCCGGATAGCTCAAAACTATATTAAAACTGAATTTACTGAATTTACACACAAACACACATCATCACTTGGAAATCTCTTATTTTTAATTAATCACAGAATGAATTGTACAGAACACTTATTTATTGCTAATCAAATAAATTAATTTAGTAAAAAAATGAATCAAAAAATTATACAAATCAAAATCAATAAAGCTTATATATATTATCTTGAATGTTGTTTCTTCATTATTTTTTTTCCATTCACCAGCACGAACAACAATATTTTCTTCATTCTCTACAACTATTCCATCTTCTTTTCATAAGTTGCCCATTTCCAACCATGTACATAACTCAAATCAATAACTCAGAAACAGTGATTTAAATTCACCACTCTATTATACCATGAAGTAGCGAACCACTTAGAAATACTTCTCCCAGATCCAATTTATGTATTAAGCAATTTAACGTATCATCATCTAAATCAAACTTACGATTTAATTTTACATCCGACACAATATTAGTGGTTTTCCAATACACATACTAACACTGCGTGTACCAATCAAACACAAAAACGACCAGATGACATTTTTTTCCATACAAAAACTCAAGCTTCGATTTTTGTTTAGATTCATTTTTTTATCATTTTAATTTTATTCACTAAATGATTCATCTATCAATGATTTTTCACTAAAACTTATTACATCAAAAACAAACAAAATAGAAAAACTTTGATAACACATTGGAACCTAATTTTAATTTTTCTTCTATAAAAAAATTTACATTTTTTCACAATTAAATCATTTGATTTTAAAGTTATCTTAATCTGACTAAGTTTAAAATTATACTTATCTCCTTGTTTAAAACAATTCGAACTTTTATATCATATTATTTTAGATTTTCTGTTTCCCCTTCTCTCATTTATCAAAACTCGTAATTTTAAATTACTTGAACTCATTTAAAAAAACAGTGGTACAGATAAATGTAGGTAAGTTTACTACAATTTAAGAAAATTAATAAAATTATAATTGAGTTTGAAAACTATTATTTTCAGAGTAAAAATTGAACTAGTCCGCCGTTACAAAACGAATTGGTATAAGTTTTTTTTTCTTTTGAAAATAACAGGAAAGTAATAATAAATTTTAATAACGTAAAAAAAACAACTATATTTTTGTATATATAATATATAAAATTATGAACCTTTATGCTTTATTAAATAAAACAATGACCTGATATTGTCTAATGAATAATTGATTTTTTTCTTTTAGAGGATGATGTAGAGAAGATAGTTTTGTTTCAGGGTGTTGTCGCATTTCACTGCATTTCCCTTTTCCTATCCCGTTCCCAGCGATCTTCAAACACTTGTTCAAGTCTAGGATTACTTCTCACGCCCACAACTGACACTAACCGGAGCACCAGATCGCACTTAGACCTCTAACCGAGTAAAAAATACTGTTAGATCACGCAACGCGGGGTACAATATAGCTACAGATTTAAGAATAGACAGACTTTAAGAATATATAATTATAATGGTAAGATAAGAATATATAATTATATTAGTTTGAAAGCTAAGTAAATTAACCAAATTTGTATTGATTAGTAAAGATTCTCAATACCGTAACGATCAGGTGAGTTGAATAGTTAGCTGAATTAAGTTTTCAGAAGGAAACACTAGCTTGAATCCTGGTTTCCTTCAGATTTTTCACCAGTTTCAGTTTATTTGAAAAAACTGTCTGAAAAAAGTATTCCTACTTTGAATTTTAAACTTCTGTAAGAGTTTCTTCAAGAGATATACAACAAAGTGATGAAATTTTAACGACCGATAGTTAAATTATTAAAATATGTCTGATGCCATGTAGAAGGTAATTTTAAACTGTTTGAGCGTGTTTTGGCTTTAAAATGTGACAGGTGCAGTAAAAACAGTCTGCATGTTGAAAAAACAAAAGAAGAGGAGGCCTTTTCTATAAAGAGTAATCACTTCTCGCGTAAAAAATCAATTTTGTTGTTAAAGACATTTTATAAATTAAAACTCCCCAATCTCAAATACATACAACATACTGTAATTGAATGTAAAAATCAAAAACGATTAAATTATTTTTGAAGATCCTTTTGAAATTTTATATCCTGACGTCATAAGCACGTCAATGGTAGTACCATTAAAATGGAAAACAAAAGGAAACCAAATCTCACAAATTTTTGTTTATGTTCTATTATATTCTATTTTTTTAAAATCATCAACAGCATCGTTATTTTTCTTACAAGTTTTCTTAATAATATGAATGTATGTATATATGTTAGTAAAGTAATGAGAAGAAACACATTTTTATAGTATGCGTGACTGTGAGTATGATTGTCATTGAATATTATGCTGATTTTAGAAAACCCGTAATTTATTTTTATTATTGTTGTTGGAAGAAAATGCGGGTTTGATCATTATTATTATTTTTATTTGGTTAATACTCTAAACAAATTTGTTTGTATTGTATTCTAGAACTTTCCCATTCATATTATTGTCGTTATAATAAAGAACCGAAGTGAAAACAAGATTTTTAATTTTTATTTTCAATATTCTGAATTTATAGATAAATGATATGTTGTTGTTTACATCAAATAATTTGTAGGCTACCATATTCAATATAATAATAACCTGCTAATAGATAAGGTCGAGTTTCAAGTAGTCTTAAAATAATACAGCGTTCGCAACATAGTTTAAAATGTTTTTTACTTTAAGTTACAAAAGAAAACTATAGGTCTTGACAATAAATAAGGAGAGGCAGCCAGACAAAATAAAATTTCATTTAAACGTAATGAAAATAATTTAAGGATTCATGTCTAGAACAATTGCTATAGAAAGATTTATGTTTTGTGCAACGTGACGAATCGAATAAAGTTCATTTAACGTGAAACAATTTCATTGCGAAATTGCAAATATAGGTTTTAACCAAGCCAAAACAATTATAACATTATGTTTATGGCACTTGTTACTTTACGCAGAGTCAGGCCCGGATAAACTACGGGTGCAAAGGAGCGACCGCACCAGCGCCAAAATTGAGTTTTGTTTTAAATTTGATTGCTTTTTCGTTTTGGTTTTTAATAAATTTAGAGGCAAATCAAATTTTATTTTTTTATATAAAGAGCAAAAATTTAGTTTTGTTTCAAAATTTATATATTATTTTAAATTTTTGATCTACGGGCGTGACAGCCGCGCGTACTCATGTCGCTGCTATTGACATACGATTTAACGTAGGGTATTAGATACCACTGGCAATAGGAGTGATATATTACCAGCCAAGGTGTTATATTACTCTTCAGATACCAAACATCTGGAAAACAGCTAGAATAAGCCACATGTTGAAACCTGGAAAACTTGAAGAAAAGGGAGAATCTTACAGACCGATCTCCATCCTTTTATCGGTTGCAAAACTGATTGAAGCGCTTCTGTTACCTCGGTTATCCAGATCTTACAATTTGGCGCCCCACCAAAATGGCTTTAGGAAAGCACATAGTACAACCACCGCTCTTCACAAGATGTAAGATCAAATCCGTGATGGATTAAACCAAAAACAATCATGTGCCAGAACAATATTAGTTGCGCTCGACCTATCAAAAGCATTCGACACAGTGTCGCACGCCGAACTATTGAATGATATATTTAACACCAATCTGCCAGGTTTAATAAAACGCTGGTTGTGCAACTATCTAAGAGGCCGACAAACATACGTTGAGCTCCGTTACTCCAAATCTAAGATGAGAGTGCTCAAACAAGGAGTTCCGCAAGGTGGAGTCATCTCACCTTCACTATTCAATCTCTACTTAAGCAACTTACCTACACCACCAGAAAGAATAACCATCACGTCATATGCTGACGACTGCACGATGCTTGCAACAGGAAACAACCTGGAACAACTCACTAATGCTTTGAACACCTACCTTAACATCCTAAACGAATGGTTTAAAACCAGAAACCTAATACTGTCCACCGAAAAGCCCACATCTACACTTTTCATCACAATGGATGAAGGAAGTCAACACAACACTCAACATCTGCATTGACAACGTGCTTATTCCAACGGTAAAAAATCCGAGACTGTTGGGGGTCACATTCGATCCACTACTTAAATTCAATGCTCATGCTCAACAGGTGAACGCAAGATTGAAAAATAGGAACAATGCTCTGAAAGCACTGGCTGGCAGTTCATGGGGGAAAGATAAAGAAACAATAATAACAACATACAAAGCAATAGGAAGACCTATTTTGAATTATGCGGCACCAGACATAAGGCGTACTGCGAAATGCTTCTTAACTGATGTCAGACACAGTGAAACAACAGGTAACATTGACGAGCTTATGTATAAAACGGGCTTAAAAACGCTACACACAAAGGTTGCTCAAGACACATTAAAGAACTACGCTCCAAATCAGCAGTCCTCCATAGTAAGCCACAACAGGTCGCTGTGGAAGAGGTCACACTACCGCGCAGCACCAGAACCACTCTAGCACAGTTAAGATCCGGTTGGTCACGCATCTTAAATAATTATATGAATCGAATTGACCACCACATTGTTGACAAGTGTCCCATATGTGAGGGCACGCCACATGATGCAGACCACCTATTTAATGGTCCAGGAAAACCAACCAACTTGACGAATTAAGATTTGTGGTACCGTCCAAGAGCAGTAGCAGAGTTCCTGAATCTAGACATGGAGCCGGAGGAGTAGCACCACATCGTCGCTACAACAACAACCAGCCATGGTGATATTTTACGGGAGCTGGCGAATGAACCCTTTTCATATGTACTCTTTTATATACAGTTTTCTTGTTTCTACTTAATTAACTATATGTGGGCTTTAATTATTAAGGAAGACAATGGTTCACATGATTTAAGGAGTACACTCCATCCGAGTACGGGAACCCAATCTAAGTTTTTTTCCTGTAAGTTATTTTTATAAATTTTGTGTTCTTCATCTCTTATATAAGGGTAGTTCTACAAACATGGGAATTTTGAACGGCTTATTTCGTACTCTAATATACAAAAAAAAATTTTTGAAGTAATACTTCTTTAGGCGCGTTATGAGAATTTTGCAACGAAAGTAATAGTTTTAACAGATATATATATATATGTATATATTTGGATACATCTCTATCATACTACAGTCTGATTTTGAATTTTAAACATACACATGCACACAATTCCAAAAAAACCATAGTAGAAATTTAAACAACAATGAAATAAAAAAGAAATTAGAAGTAAAAACGGCAAACGAATATTATGTTCGGCAAGTATGCGATACAATTATTACACTATTACACTTATTCAGTATCGTACTAAATTTTATATGAGATTGACGTGTCGATTATAGATTTAAATATCTAATAATATAATATTCGCAATATTTTATTGAGTTCGTAATTTTTTAAATTTATATTTTGAATTGTTTTAGTTTTTATTGGGATGATTTAAATTGTATTCTATTTGGATTGTTTTCGAGAGGGTCCCATAGTTTTCTATGATGTGAAAAATACCGTTTTCCAGAAAATTGGAATTTTTTTAGGCGACTTCGTCAAAACATCTTAATCTGTTTGGATAGTTTGAGTTGTACTATATTGCTATAGATTTCGAGGTGGTCGCATATAATTCTCTATGACTAAAAGTATGCCGTTTTTCAAAAGTTTATCTCTAAATAAAAATATTTGTGTTGATTAAATTTGTTTTGTTAAATAGAAAAATGAGTGCGTATAATCTTTGCACGTGGTTGAAATAAATTTCTTTGGCTACTGTGGCAGGTATTAATAAAAAGATGAAATATAAAACAAATATGTCATATTGCAATTTAGAATTGCAGTGCTTGATAATATAATTTACAGCATGTGTAATAAAAAGCAATATTTACATAATGTATTACAAAGTAACTGCCGCATGGAGGGATCAGTTTTTATTGTTTTGAAATTTTTTTTTTATTTTTGATCTACGGGTGTGACAACCCCGCGTACTTCAGTCCCTGCTATTGACATACGAGTTAAAGTGAGATATCACATACCACTGGCAATAGTAGTGAGATATCACTAGCCAATGTGATATCTTAGGGGTGGTGGCGGATGAACTGTATTCAGTCAACGGTAGCACCCTCAATCTTAGCTGTGAAATCATCCTTGCTGATGAGACGATATTGCTTCCTTGAAGAAACGAGCCTTCATATAACTATGTGTGGGCTTTAATCATTAAGAAAGACAGTGCGTCACAGGATCAAGGAATATGCAACCGTCTGGATTATTGGCAACTACATTTTTGTTTTGTTTCAGCAAATGTTTGTAAAAATTTGCTGTTTAATTTTTAATTTACTTTTATTTTCTCTATTCTATCATAAAATATTGGCCTTTGTCATATTTTGTCAGTGATAGGGTTTTTTGTTTAGTTTGGCAAAAGTTTAGTTTAACAAAAAATATAAAAAAACAAAAAACTGAAAGATTTACGTCCATCAACACCTTTGAACGTATGTTGTTGTGGGACCTTGGTCTTAAAAGGTTTTTATGTGTTATTGTGACACATGTTGTAGTTTCTACTATACAACACATTTTATTTAAAAAAAAAAATAATTATCATATAATTGAAATATGAAATTATAGGTTTATGACAAATTTGCTAAATTTATTGAAAAATGCATCAACTGTTGTACCAATTGTTAAATTAAGTGGACATGTATTCATTGTGAAATTGAATTTGTAATACGTTGTAAGACTTTGTAAAACATGTAAATATGGCTTTTTATTACACATTGTTGCAAATTATATTATCAAGAATATTAGAAAGAAACTCTAAATTTCAATATGACATATCTATTTTATTTTATATTTAATATTTTTAGTAATACCTGCTGCAGTGGCCAAAAAGTTTTACTTCAACAGCATGTAAAGATTTCGCACTTCATTTTTTTCAAATGAAATTTGTAAACCTTAACTGTCTAGCAGGACACCCAAAATAAACCCGTTTCGAAATATGTATATTATCTTACAAAAAATATGATTCATAACGTAAAATTATCAGTCCCCTGTGGTGTCCCCTTTTGTTTGTCAAATCTGGTAAACTAAATAATCAATGTTTCTAAGTGTGTAGAGACAAATTGACACTGCTGTAATAATTTTAAATAATAAAGCGTTAGCAATGTGTAAATAATCATAAAATTACTCTATATTTCATATAAGATATACATATCATATTAAAGTTTGTCCTCCGAATTTTTTATCATTCTCCTGCCCAATCAAAACACATTGAAAATATCGGGAATTTATATTTCGATCAAGTTATCACTCGTCACAGGTATTGGTTAAAGTATAATAAACATAATATTGCAAGTGTTTTATTTGGTCCGAGGTTTTATCAATCAAAACAGTCACCATTGCTAGCAAGATCGTGTCTTGTCCAGTCACATTATCAGTCCCCCGGTAAGTATTTTCGTAAAAAGTATTTACAGGCAATTTTATAGTATAATCGTGAATATGTAGGCCCTTGGTATAGAATTCGTTTATTTTCTTTATTACACGGTTATTTAGGAGTAAGAAGGATATTTTTTTAATTTTGACTCGTTATTTTTTTTTTTTTTTTATAACTGGCCACATTCAAAAAGTTGAAAAAAACGTTATCAACTTTAACTAAATCTATAGATTTATTACTAGTCTAAACACTATATTATTGTTTAGCTTTATATTCACATTCAATAGTTATAATAATAAATCTATATTTAACAATTTAATTTTAGTTAACTTTTATTTTCAGTGATGCACAAATTATAAATAATAATTATTGGTTCACTTTTAATTATGACCGATCAGGTTGAGATTAAAATCAATTATATATAATATTATCATTTTTACATAATAGACAATTTAATATTCTAACGTTAATATAAAGTTATTCAGAGATGATCTATATTTTATTTCTCTAGCTTATCTTTACACGCACACACATATATTTATTATTTCAATTATTAGGACAGGGATGTAGAACCAAACTCTACAAATCTACTTGCCAGAACTTATACGCAAAAAACATGTCGTACCGTAATTAGCTCAATTTCCTTCCTTCGTGTGTAGAATTACCCATTGTAGAATATAAATAATTAAAAATAATTACAATATTTAATTTAACCATGACCACTCAATCGATTTCGGTTGTTACACCATCTACGGAAGCTTACGAAATACAGTATTTTGTAAGCTCCTGTAGACGGTGTAACAACCGAAATTGATTGAGCGGTTAAGGTTAAAATTAAACATTGTAATTATTTGTAATTATTTATGTTTTACAACGTGTCTGCCCAAGGATTCGAGCCGGGCACTGACGAGGTAGGTTCGAATCCCAACCGAAACACGAAAAATGTGAAGTGGAGTTTTTTTCTGAGAAACTTCAAACCATATCTTTGAATTGAAAATATTCCAATTATTTTTTTACTTACTTGAGTTTAATTGATCTCAAAAAATTCAAAATTAATTTAAAATTCCCTTAATGTAGTCTAATGTTAATACACAAAGGACTACAAATTGACCAATTATGAAAATATTCCAATTATTTTTTTACTTACTTGAGTTTAATTGATCTCAAAAAATTCAAAATTAATTTAAAATTCCCTTAATGTAGTCTAATGTTAATACACAAAGGACTACAAATTGACCAAGAGTCAGCCATTGATTTCACATTGATTGGAAACCATCAATAATGACTATGCAATCGTGACTTAGGATGTTAATTAGAATAGAAATGTTCCCCATTCTATGAATTCACACAAAGTATTGTCTAGAAATTTAATGCAACAAATCCCATATAATGTAAAAACATTTCCATAATATGGAGTCTAATGACAGTGGAAAAATTCAACTTAAGTAAAAATAAAATAAGTGATGAAGAAGTTTCAACTTTGAAATTGTCATCGCCTCAACGGCGTAATCGATAGCGTGTCTGCCCAAGGATTCGAGCCGGGCACTGACGAGGTAGGTTCGAATCCCAACCGAAACACGAAAAATGTGAAGTGGAGTTTTTTTCTGAGAAACTTCAAACCATATCTTTGAATTGAAAATATTCCAATTACTTCTTTACTTACTTGAGTTTAATTGATCTCAAAAAATTCAAAACCAAGAAATACTATTTTACAAAACAACAACAAGTGTTTTTATTTCAATTAAATAAAAAAAAAATAGATATAAAATTAATAACTTTACTTGTATATTTTTAATTGTATATTTTATATATTTATTTTTGATTTTCATTTTATAATTATTGTCTCTTTATATTATTGTCTCTCTTATAAATATTATTATCCTTTTTTCGTAATCATTGTTGTTTTCATAATAATTTGACTTTTATAGTACTCTTTTACTATTATTTTCTTCACTTTGTATAAATTATTTATGACTAGCTTATATTACTATACCATATCACTGTTATATTATTAATAACTTCTGTTACCGTTAATTTTCATCTAACTGTATTGTTTATTTTGAACTATTCTATCGCCAACGCAACCCTTTTTAAACTAATGAAAACAATAGCAATTACACTCTACAATATTTTAGAATAGAATTTTAAATTAAATAGCAAAAACATTAAAATCTACTAACTACAATCTTCAAAGCTTCGCAACTAGGTGTGAAATCTATTCCTTTTAGTTTTTTTATTTACCTACTCTACCATAGAATGCGTAGTTTTTATTTTATTTTTCTATTAAATAAAATTATTTAATTTCTTGTCGCATGTTATACTGTTTTTGTTATCTTCAAATATTTATTTAGGTGTTATTCAGTTATATTGCTTTAGTGGAACCACTTTCCAGAAAGAAAATTATCAAGGAATTTTTTTACATCGCATTCCATAATCGTTACTATATATTTAGAAAATGTGAAATATTTGAAATAAATTTGTATAATTTTTTTTATTTGTTATAGTAAATATTTGTTAGCGTGATGCTGTGCTATTGCTTACTGGAAGAAATGAGCCTCTACACACCTATCTCTATTTGTGAACTTTAATCATTGACAAAGTAAGTACGTCCCATGAATGAGGAGTATTCCACCAGCTGGATTATTAGCAACCCAATGTTTAAAACATTCTACTATTTGATATTTTCTTGTGTATGATACACACTATGTAGCGTCAGTTCTGAAAAAACCTTGAAGTTGTGTAAGTTCAAAATGCAATTTTGACTCAACTGGTTGCCTTATTCTGTAGTTATTCCAAGAGAAACGCCAAAGCGAGGCACAAATTGATCCTGTCGAATTGCGTTTGCGAGCACCGCAGTTAATTTTTAATTTTGTGCATGCCAAACAGTTTGTTACCGGGTAACCGAATTTAAAGTGTCAAGATGCAAAAGAGCTATAAGAATAATTGAAACTAATTTTCGCGAACCGATCGATGTCCGACCACTCCAGTTGCCAGATGAAGTTTCATAATAAAATTCATAAACAAACTTGCGTGGATCGGTGCTGATGTTGTGCCCGTGCATTCGTTTATCATAACAAACAAATTTAAATGATTAAATGACTGTTTCCAAAATTTTAATAAAAAACTGTATTTTCAACATATAACCTACATTCGTTTTTAACCTGTATATGTATTACAATAATTTTGCTAATAATTCCTAAGTAACAATTTGGAAATTTTTTAATAAAAATAAACTATGTCAATTAAATTATAAAATATACTACAAAGTAAAAATAGATATAAGCAATAATTTTGGTTTATAAATTTAAAGTAATAATTTTGCAATTCGGTGATAATTTTAATTTGGCAATTATTTTAATTGAAACATAAAAACTGTGTCATTATACTAAATAAAATAATTATTTAAAATAATTTGTAAGAGGAACAAAGTGAGTGAGTGAGTCTGAAGAAAGCAATCCGTTAAAACAGTTAAGTTTCGGTCTGTAGTTAGATATAACAATGTCAGTCTAAAAAGTAATCTGAAAAGTCAATCATTTGTAGAAGTTAATGTGATTTATCTAAATCAGTTATAAAGTCAATCAAGTGAAGTAAATCAGTAAATCTATAAAGTCAATCCAGCTACTATTTAAGAGTTTCGAGTTTATATATATATTTTTAGAAAATAATTAAAAATAGTAATAGTTTGTAGTAGATAGAAATCAGTTAGTTAATTAGTGGGAAAAAATTCAATTGGTAACCAATAAAATTAAACAAGTTCAACTGTTTTAAACTATTCTGCATTTAAAATGCTATGTGTAAATTAACCGATAAAATTCTATAAACAAATAAATAAAAAATTTCATCACTAAAGAGTTTGTGTTATTATTTAAAGTGAAGTTTTGAAAGAACGATCCTCGCAGGCACAACACTGAATTATCAGAGTTTGGAGTTCATCATCAGTCCGAATTCTATAAATCCTTTTATGTGGCAGGGCCAGGACCCACGGAAACTGTAGTGGACATTTTTACAGATGGTTCTAAATACGAAAGCAGAGTTGGGGAAGAGCCTTCTCAGAGAACTTAAATATTAGCCATTTTTGGTTTCAAAACCACCTCAAGTCGAAGTAGTTGCAATAAAGAAGTCTTGGTACGGTTGAAGCATAATGTAACATAAACTAGGTATATCAACATTACATCTATGTGGATTGCCGATGGGAATCAGAAACCACAAGGTACGATTGCAAAGAAGTCAAAAGTGGAACTAAGATAGCTGAGCAGTTCCATACCCAAATTATACGGAGACCGAGTTAAAATGACTTCAGGAAACACTATATAGTAGACCAAAGTGGACCTAGTGGACCAAACTAGATTTTCTAGCAGACAAAAAAGCTCTAGGCTGGTCGTTCGTCACTTTTAAGTAACTATAACTTATAACAGCACTGCTCTACTGGTATAACCGAAAGCCGGTGCTCAAACACCAGCACCCGTAAAATAAGCAAGTAAATCTGGTCCAGACTAGATCTGAAGTGCTCCAACTTATAGCCGTACATACGTGGGATATCGGTACGTTGGTAGGAGTTAATCACTGAATCTTTTAAGAGCATACAAAAAACTAAAGCTTTTCTCCAATTAACTCTGTGCGTGTCGAGCTGTGACCACTGGCCTATAAATGACAAACGAATTTTTAAGCTCTCCAATAAAAACAATTATCGACTAGAACAATCACAGAAAGTCCAAATGATGCAAGTAGAAAAATGAAAAGAGCCATGATATCACAACAGACAATTCTGGTGTAACCTTGTGCCTCTGGAATCTAATCTTTAACTACCTAGGGTTCAAGAAATATTTGAAGTTGAAGAGGATTGCACGAGGGAGGTCAAATGATCAATAAAATGCCATTTTCCACTTTAAGAACATAATAAAAGTCACAGACAACAAAGAGAAACACACCTTTGTGTGTGGGTGAAAACCGTACGAAGTAACGAATTGAAGTAACATATAATTAAGGCAGAAATTAGAATCGGAGGCTTCGCAGCCTCTCTGGCAATCAAAGAGTTTCTTTTATTCGACCCAAAATACCAAAACCTTTCAAATAGCAATGATGAAATAAGAACTGAAACTTTTAATACGTCACATGCGTTGGTTATGATGACATGACGAAAGATAAATTAAATTGCTTTAGCAATGGATCACATTTTTCTCGACCTAAAGCTCATATTTTAAGACTATGTTACAGATAGTGACCGTTTATTAGGCTCAGCCCGAAAAGAGTCTGTAGCATTTATAAAAGGAGTCTATAGCATAGATAAAATATTTATCTATAAATTTGCACAGGAAAAGCCTGTGCGGGACAAAATAAGACATTTGACTGATAATTATATGTCTTTCCAACCATAGTTTTTTTCGAATCAACAGATAAAGATGGAGCTTTAGCACCAACCGGTTCTAAAAAGATTAAATAAAAATATTCTTGCATAATATTAGCTTTGAGAAAATTTTAAATGTTGGGATACTGGGTAACGCTTATATTCGAAATAAAGTTAAATAACATATATGAAACGAATACCTAAAATTTGGTGCGGGAAATCCTTGAGCAGGATATAATAGTGAAACTGAATTGTTTATTTCAATAACATAAGGTTTATACATAACCAAATGTATTCGTGGCGCTGTACTGCTGACTGGTTCTAAGAATAAAATTGTTTGAATTAAAAAAGTTGATGATTTTTTTTGTTATTGTTCTTTACCAAAATATCAGATTTGTTGGGATAGAGTAAAAGATTACAAACAAAAAAACATAATGTCTATCATATTTTATTGTGAATATTCAAAGAGTAAAGACGTGTTTTATGCGAGCTTAAATTTCTATTTCTTTAAATTATTTCGTTTTACTAGTTTGTATATGTCAAAAAGTTAAAACAAAAAGAAAATCTTCACTTTGTTAAACCATAGAGAAACATATATAGAGAGACGTAACCTCTATTCACACAAATTGTATATAGAATACTGATAATACAAATAAAAGTACAACCAGAGATGAAAGGTTAAGCAATATACAAATTTTACAAATTATACATTGCATTCTTTCTGTCTTATATGAAACAATAAACAAAGCAAATCAAAATAAAAAAATGAGAATTTATATTTGAAAGAGAAATATTTCTTTTGCTTTATTTTCTATTTTACTTTTACTTAAATACGAAAAAATACGATAATTATAAAATAGAAAATAAAAAAAAAGTACTCGTATGTATGAGTGTTTAAATATATAAGGTGCGTTCGATTTGACTGAAACAACTGAAAAAACAACAACAATTGCATTTAATTTCTCAGTTGCTTCAGTTGTTTCAGTCAAATCGAACACGGCTATAATTTAAGGATTGTTTTGGGATGATAATTTTTTATATTTAACAAATATAATTTCATTCATTGATAATTTTTTGTTTTTGTATATTTTCTATTTTACTTTTGCTTAAATACGAAAAAATACGATAATTATAAAATAGAAAAAGTACTCGTATGTATGAGTGTTTAAATATATAATTTAAGGATTGTGTTGTGATGATAATTTTTTGTTTTTGTATATTGAAGAAGCAAATGATTGAATTTGTTATTTGGGTTTCGAATTGTTTGTTTTGTTGTCAAGATTTTTTATTTATTTTTTCATCTCTTTTTAAATGGATTTGAACTATATTACGTTTTTATTGTCCTAGGTCGATGACTTTAGATTTTAGAATATATCAATTTAGTTTGATTCATTTGGTCGTGTTTGATATAATTACTTCGGTCTGAAAGATCTGAGATTACATTCATGAGCTCAAAGTGAAATTTTTACCCATGCTTTTTTGGCATTTCTCAACGTTTTAGGACCTACTGATTCTAAAAAAGCGACAAACAAAAATGTATTTCTGTCTGTCGGCCGGCCGTCCGCCGTCCGTCCGTCACAACCTACGAAATCTAGAAAACCGCTGAACGGATTTGAAATTTTTTTTTCTAAAAATAGGATTACTCAATAGAAAGAGCCGAAAGGACGATGTGTTCGATAGCTGTACCGGAAGCGTGTCAAAAAATCGTCAAGTGTGTCAAAACAAGGAAATTTGCATATTTTTTGCTTAAAAAACGTTCATTTTAAGTGATTACGAGTAGGAACATTGAATTTGGAGAAATCATGATGGTCGGGATTGGTATGGGAGACCAAAATCTAGATTTTTGCATTATAAGTTTGTCAAAAAAATGTTGTCAAGTGTGTAAAAAGAAAGATTTTTATTTATTTTTTTACTCAAATTTTTGGAAAAAAATAAAATTAATAATATTGTTACGATTGCAGAAAAATCTAGACGATTACAGAAAGATCTAAACGATTACGGTCACTTCCAGGAAAATAAAATCAACAAAACACAACAGAAAGTGAATGAATTAGTGTTATTTTAGACCTGCGACAGTAAAGTGAAATTAAATGTAAAATTAGTTTATTTTAAACCTGCGATTGTGAAGTTAAAAATTATAAAAGTGATCTTTAAATTAGTTTTTGTGTAAAGTTTTTGTAAATAAAGTTATAAGTGTTATTAAATAGAAATAATTTGTGTATTATTTTGAACGTTGAGTTACTGGAAATTTCTACAATAAACCGTTGGAGTTTCTGAAGCTGTTGGAAGAATATTCTAGTCAAGAATATTGTTTGCTGTATTGTTTTCCTGTTGTTGTGAAACAATTAAGGTGTTGAATACTTAATAAAACCTGGTGTTTGTGCTTACTAATCAGTGATCGAACTCAGGAAGAGATTGGGAGTTGCGTTTATCGAATTGTGAGTAGGCAAATTCGAAGGAAGTTTGGAAAAACGTAACATTGGTGACATCGGCGGATTAGTTAGCTGTTAATAATGGTTTTATTAAGTGATTTGAAGGTTCTTGAGTTAAAGAAAGAACTAGAACAACGTGGATTGGCAACAACCGGCAACAAAACTGAATTAACGATACGGCTTCGAGAAGCTATGGAAGCTAGTGGAGTAGTTGTGGAAAGTTACCAGTTTGGAGTGATTAGTACAAATAATGATCTAGTGGCAGCTGATGAGGAGAAAAGTTTTGTTGCAGAAACAACAACTTCATTGCCATCTGGAAATTGTGATTTTACACAGTTAATGACTATGATGCAACAGATGAGTTTGAACATCAGTCAACAGAATCAGCAATTGGGTGCCGTAAACGCTAATATGGTTGCCAATAAACAAGAAATGAATCAGCAACTGGATGCCGTAAATGCCAACATGAATCAACAGTTGGAGAAAGTCAACAATAATATGGCTGCAAATAAGGAAGAGATCAACTGCAACATCAATCAACAAATGGCTACTACTAAGAAAGAAATCAGCTGCAACATCAATCAACAAATCGCTGCTACCAAAGAAGAGATTACTGCAACACTTGCTGCAAATAAAGATGAGATGAACCAGCAAATAAATGAGTTGAATATTAGCATAAATCAACACTTAGACGAGAAGCTTCTACAAATGTCAACGGCATTTGATGTAAAAGTCGAGAAAATTCAAAACGAAATTGAAGAATTTGAGCGTGACTTGAATAAAGTTGTAACTAAAGTTGACGATTTTGAGAAGAGGTTGCAGGATGTTGAAACAGCTAAAGTTACTTCACAGGTGGTACAACAGATAGCAAATATTAAATTGAAACCACCATCGCATGACGGTACCACATCTTTCGGCATCTTCAAGTTCCAGTTCGAGACCGCAGCAGATCAAAATGTTTGGAACGCCGAAAATCGTCTTGCTGCATTGATAGTTGCACTTAAAGGGGAAGCAGCTGAAGCATTACAGGCAGTTCCAGAAAACGATCGCAAAAGTTATGCTGAAGTGATGAATGCGTTGGAACGAAAATATGGCAGCGACCACAAAAAGGAGCTATACCGGATCGAGTTAAAGGGTCGCTTGCAACGGAATGGAGAAAGCATTCAGGACTATTCTTCGGCAGTAGAACGCCTTGTACATTTGGCACACTCGAATACTCCACCGAATTTTATGGAGAAAATGAAGATCGAGGCGTTTACTGATGGTATTCGTGATCCAGAAACACGAAAAGCAGTAATGTTGTCGCCAAAAGCAACATTCGCAGAAACTATTGCTTATGCCTTAACGAATGAAACTGCGCAAGCAATTATTAAACCATCAATTAAAATACGCCAGGTGGAGTTGGCTGATGAAAACAACTACAAGTCAAGACCACGAGAGAGTATACGAAGTGATAGAATTCGATGCTGGTTATGTGGCAAGTTGGGCCATATTTCGAGAGAATGTCGAGATGTTAGAAGGAAACGAGCAAGATCAGCATCGCCTATGCAGCGACGTCAAGCAGAAGAACGGGTGCAGCAAGCTAGGGAAGACGATAGAGCAGCACCGCATCAGTTAAACTACAACGAGTCAGCCTAAAGGGGCGTAAGCTGGCTCCCACAACCGATTGCCCCATAACCTTCATCCATGTTTCGAGATTGACAAGGGGAGGTGACAGCCTTACTGTTAGGGCTAATATTGATGGAAAAAGTTGTGTCATCACGTTAGATACGGGAGCAATAAATACAATTGTCCGCACTGATATTGTGAAAGGGAAACTAAAACCAGCAGGAAGATACCGGATGCAGACAGCTACTGGCGAAAGTGCAAGTATTAAAGGAAAGAAAGTGGTCAACTTTGAAATAGGGAATACTCACTTTCAACATGAAGTGATGGTAGCTGACATTGTGGATGAAGTCATCCTAGGCATGGACTTCATGAGGCCAAATGGATTCGTTATTGATGCTGGCAAAGGAGTACTCACTTACGGAAATGTTGAGTTGCCACTCCAATTTAATGGTGAAGATTCGAATTGTGTTCGTCGAATAATATTAGATCACAGGGAAAAGCTGCCACCCCAATCAGAAACAATCATTTGGGGAAAATTGGAAGGAGGTTCTGGGTCACCCAGGTTGTGGGTTGTAGAAGCCAACAAAGAACATCAAAATTTTAAAGAAGTCGTTATAGGGAAAACTTTAGTTAGATCGGATGCTGATTACAAAATACCAGTAAGAGTTTTAAATCTGTCAGATACGCAGAAAACAATGAAAAAAGGATCAATCATAGGACAATGTGAAGAGGTAGCTAAAATAATAAAGTGCGAGCAGAAAAACATCAATAGCTCGGTCAACACAAAACAACAAAAAGCAGAAATGGAACAACTTGTGCAGAAATGGACAGAAGGACTTTCAGAAGAGCAGAAGAAAGCAGCACGTCAATTGTTGGAGCGGCACAAGTCTGTATTCTGTAGTACACCTGAAGGGAATGGCAGAACCAATATGGTAAAACATCGTATTGACACCGGAGCAGAAAAGCCGATACGCCAGGCACCAAGGAGATTACCATTAGCTAAAAGAGAGGAAGCTGATAAAATGGTAAGAGATATGAAAGAAGCTGGTGTAATTGAGCTTTCAGACAGTCCCTGGAGCTCACCTGTGGTGTTAGTTGGCAAGAAAGATGGGAGCTTGAGATTTTGTGTTGACTACAGGAAACTAAACATAGTTACTAAGAAGGATAGCTACCCATTGCCTAGGATTGATGATACACTAGATACATTATCGGGTTCAAGATTGTTTTCAACACTGGATCTGCAGAGTGGTTACTGGCAGGTGGAAGTTGCAGAGGAAGATCGGGAGAAAACGGCGTTCAGTGTAGGTAATGGACTATGGCAATTTAATGTCATGCCATTTGGGTTATGCAACGCTCCCGCAACTTTCGAGAGATTAATGGAACGGGTACTTAAAGGCTTGCACTGGAAAACATGCCTTGTATATTTGGATGACATCATCGTCATGGGTAAAGACTTTGATGACCACTTGAAGAACTTGGCGGAGGTACTGGAAAGGTTGCAAGCAGCTGGTTTAAAATTAAGTCCCAAAAAGTGTTCACTTTTCAAGGAAGAAGTAAAATATTTGGGACACAAGGTTACGGCAATGGGAATTCATACAGATTCCGACAAGATTGCAGCAGTTATGAACTGGCCAAGACCGAAGAATCTACATGAACTACGAAGCTTCCTTGGATTGTGCACATATTACAGACGGTTTGTGCCAGGATTCGCCAACGTTGCCAAAAGTCTGCATGAGTTAACAAGAAAAGATAAAGCATTTGAATGGAATGAACCTCAGGAACAAGCATTTGCGGAGCTCCGAAGGAGATTGTGTACGGCACCAATTCTATCCTATCCTATACCAAATGTTCAGTTTATTTTGGATACTGATGCCAGTAATGAAGGTATAGGAGGAGTATTGTCGCAGAAAATAGATGGTCAGGAAAAGGTGATAGCTTATTTCTCGAAAATGTTATCAAAGCCGGAGCGAAATTATTGTGTTACCCGGAAGGAGTTATTGGCCATTATGGAATGCGTCAAACATTTTCATAAATACTTGTATGGTCAGAAATTTCATCTCAGAACTGACCATGGTGCGTTAAGGTGGTTACTCCAGTTCAAAAATCCAGAGGGACAAGTAGCACGTTGGATCGAACGGTTGCAGGCGTACGATTTGGACATTGAACATCGAAAGGGTACTGCACATGGGAACGCTGATGCATTATCGAGACGACCCTGTGAAGTTGAATGCAAGCATTGCAGTCGTCAAGAAAATAAGGAGAACATCATCGATGTACGATTACTACAAGTGCTACCTGACGATGAATGGACAGCTGAAGCCATAAGAAAAGATCAATTAGAAGATCCGGATATTGCACCCATCATCGAGTTCAAGGAAAAGGGTTGCAAACCAGTATGGGGAGAAATTTCTGATAAAACTCCAACTTTGAAGGCGTACTGGGCGCAATGGGACAGTCTCCAGTTAGAGAATGGATGCCTAAAGAGAATATGGGAAAGCTCAGATGGCAAGATAAAGCAATCCCTTACAGTGGTACCAAAAGGGAAAATAGAAGCAGTACTGAAGGAGTATCACGAAGGAACGAGTGGAGGTCACCTTGGGATCAATAAGACTCTTGCAAAAATACGACAACGGTTTTACTGGTCAGGGACTCGGCAATCAATTGTGGAGTGGTGTCAAAAATGCGATAAATGTGCGGCGGTGAAAGGACCCGTACGAAGAAGTCATGGAAAAATGAAGCAATACAATGTAGGTGCTCCATTTGAAAGGATCGCAATGGATGGAGCGGTACCATCAACATCATTGTCTGCGCAAGAATACGTCAACCGAATCCGGGAGAACCTTGAGGATATTCACAAGCTTGTTCGGCAGAAGATACAACTGACTAGTGATAGAATGAAAGCTCGATATGATATACGATC
The DNA here is from genome assembly GCA_963693315.1 of Diogma glabrata. Lineage (NCBI taxonomy): Eukaryota > Metazoa > Arthropoda > Insecta > Diptera > Cylindrotomidae > Diogma > Diogma glabrata. Next base: position 55,614,922 of record OY856187.1, on the reverse strand, counting down.
TAATAATAAAGGTTTTGAAGAAGGACAATTAGTATGGCTACACAACCCACAACGAAAACGAGGGTTATCACCAAAACTGCAAGCTGCATGGGAAGGACCTTACAACATTATAACGAAGTTGAATGACGTAGTTTATAGAATTAAGAAAGGCCATCGAGGCAAAGCGAAAGTAGTACATTTGGAAAGATTGGCCTTATACAAAGGAGAGCTAGATCCTGTTCGGGACGAACAGGCTTAAGTGGAGGGTATTGTTACGATTGCAGAAAAATCTAGACGATTACAGAAAGATCTAAACGATTACGGTCACTTCCAGGAAAATAAAATCAACAAAACACAACAGAAAGTGAATGAATTAGTGTTATTTTAGACCTGCGACAGTAAAGTGAAATTAAATGTAAAATTAGTTTATTTTAAACCTGCGATTGTGAAGTTAAAAATTATAAAAGTGATCTTTAAATTAGTTTTTGTGTAAAGTTTTTGTAAATAAAGTTATAAGTGTTATTAAATAGAAATAATTTGTGTATTATTTTGAACGTTGAGTTACTGGAAATTTCTACAATAAACCGTTGGAGTTTCTGAAGCTGTTGGAAGAATATTCTAGTCAAGAATATTGTTTGCTGTATTGTTTTCCTGTTGTTGTGAAACAATTAAGGTGTTGAATACTTAATAAAACCTGGTGTTTGTGCTTACTAATCAGTGATCGAACTCAGGAAGAGATTGGGAATTGCGTTTATCGAATTGTGAGTAGGCAAATTCGAAGGAAGTTTGGAAAAACGTAACAATATGTATGCATGAAAATATATTATTATTATAGAGAATTATGACATTATAAGATTGTCAAAAAAATAATGTCAAGCGTGTCAAAAATGATTTCAGTGATTCTTTTAGCCAATTTTTTGGAAAAAAAAATTTATCTGTTTTTATGAATTGGTTTTATTGAATTGGTTATAGTTTTTGAAATAGTTTTGGAATTTTGATAAAAGTTTGTATTTTTGATTTTGTAATAATTTTTACTATATTTTTAGAATTTTGGAAAAACTTTGAATTCTTAAAAATTTTTGGAATTTTATTAGAATTTAGAAAAAGTTTAAATATTTGATTTTATTCTAATTTTTGGAATGTTTTTGGTATTTTTCAATTTTTGATTTTGTTATAATTTTTGCAATATTTTTAGAATTTTGGAAAAAGTTTGGATTTTTAAGAATTTTTGGAATATTAATGGAATTTAAAAAAGTTTAAGTATTTGATTTTATTCTAATTTTTGGAATATTTTTGGAATATTTTTGGAATTTTGAAAAGGTTTGATTTTATTTAAGTTTTACAATATTTTTGGAATTTGAAAGAAATATGAATTTGTGATTTTGTAATATTTTCTCGAAACGCTAAATGGAGATGATTTTGAGTAGTTTGCTGAGTGTATCATCTTTTCACTAAATTATGTTAATTTTTGATCTGTTATAATTTTTCGGCAACGTATTGATGTTTCGTGTTAGTTTTGAAATAAATTTCTAAACAGAGATAAAAAGTACTTATACTTTAACAAATCAAAATAAAAAAAGAGAAACATTTATATGTATTTGAAATTTCTTTTGCTTTATATTCTATTTTACTAATGAGACAACAAAAAATACGATGATAAAATACAATTAATAATAAAAAAAAAACTCGCATGGATTAGTGTTTCCTTTGACATGTTTATATAAATATATACAGGTTTTTAGAATTCATTGATAATTTTGGTTTGTTTTTGTAAGTTAAAAATGGTCAAAATAATTTTTCAATTTTTGAAGAATTTGGGTTACGCGTTGTTGTTGTTGGCTACATAGATAGATATTTGATTTATTTTTCATCTTTCAAATGCACTTTAACCATATGTTTAGGTTGTTGACTTTAGCCAATTTTTTTTGGTCAGAAATTGATTTAATTTGATTTGGTTGTGTAGGATAAAAATATTTTTAAATTTCAAAATCTATGTATGAAAATTTGTATCAATTTAATGTTTTAAATTTGAATACATGATTATGATTATGATTTAGATTATGAAATTTAAAAATATTATTTTCCAATAATTTGTCTTATGATAACTTTAAACAAATTGGGTTTAAAGTAGTTATGCGGTTATGTGTTCTAAAAACTTTTTTACTTTATATGGCTCAAAAATACATTTACCTTAAAATTAATGTTTAATCATATCAAAGCGATACAGTAGATCGTTGTTTGTGATATATTTATAACACCTGCAGCCAAATTCTGTGACTGTGAAGTGGTGAAGTGTTAAAAATTTCTTTATTTCGGTTTTATCACCAAATTTTTATCATTTTAACATTTTTTGCGATTCTATATGCAATTTATGTGCGATGTAAGTGTTAAAAAATCTTATAGTAAGTAGGCGACTCACTAAATATCAAACGTCAATGCATAAAATTTTCATTGATTGTTTCATTTAATAGAATTATTATAAAAAATCCTTTATTTATTATTTTCAAAATAAATTATTTTTTGTGAACAAAATATAATGGTTGAGCGAAATTAATTTTTAATTGGATTAAATAAAAGATTTGTTCAATTAATTCATGCCGTCAGTTATGCAAAGACATATTTATGAGAAATGCTGAAATAAACGAGATGTCAAGTAAGGTTTCTAATCCGGATATCCGGATATCGAACTATCCGGATTATTCGACCCCAATTTTCAATATTCGACTATCCGGATACTTTTTTATAATTATCCGGATATTAAAAAAACCTCTATTTTGTAAAGAAAATAATCAAATTGCGTTTCAAAGTTAAAAATAAATATTTAAACTGCGTTGCAAAGTTTATTAGTGCAGTGAAGTGACAGTAAGTTAAAAATTTATTTACAACTTCAATGTTATGAAAACTGTAATCTTTGAATATTTTATGACACACTTCGTGAATCTGCAGTGTAAAGGGTTGTTACAAATATTTATTTGATGTTGATTAAAAAAAACTAATGTTTTAAATACATGCAGCCCGCCAATAAAATCTGAAGTGCGCTAGTTTTTTAAAGATTATTAGAGCAGAGAATTCTTTTTAATATTTTTTAATATTTTAATAATTTATATATTTTGCATCTGCTTCATAAATACAGTAAATTATAACTATATTAGTAAATTTATTTAACAACAAACAGATTTAAAATTTTTAAAAGCACTGGCTATACATCGTCAAAACGCTCTGAAGTTTGGAATCATTTAAAAAAAAATTAAAAAAAGAGATGTTGCTTTCTGTTATGCATTGCAGTAAACAAATTGGATGTAAAGGATAAATCATTTAAAAGTTCATAAAACAATCATAAATTCAGCTTCAACTTTAACTTAAATCGATAAAATTCATGAACCATCTACATCAAAAAAACTTAAAAGTGATTCCGATGAGGGTGGAATTTTAAAATTCTTAAAATGAAACGTATGAAATTTTGTCTCGATGTGTGACAGAAGATGAGTTTTCAATGAATGCTATAGTGGAATCATAGATATGTCCGAAGTAATGGCTTTGTCATGCATAAAAATTTCTCTACTGTAACGAAAAGTATTTTAAAACTTTATGGTATAAAAAAAAGAGAGTTGTTAGATCTCTTATTTCCACTGGAAAAAGCTGTAAAAGAATTAAGCGAAAATTCAGGGACGCTTTTGACTGCTGGAGGGGTTTACAAAGTTGTTTTCAAAAAGTTAGAAGAATGTGGAACGAATTTTTCAAAAAAGTTAATTAAACAGATAAAAAGTCGAATGGATGAACGTCGTGATAAATTCCCTATGACTATGTTGATCTTTTTACAAACAGGCAATATGGCACATTCCAATAAATATTTTCATTATGTTACAAATGGTGCCTCTATTGCATTGGCGGTAGAAATTTTTAGAAGAATACATCAACCTGTGATTATGATGACTCTGAAGAAGTCACTGAAGAAATTACTATTGAAAGTAAGGATGAAGAAAGTCTAAGTAGTGAAGTTTGTAAGATATCGTCACTGCAGAAACAACTTGAGAATGCAAATCCTTCAATTATAATCATGTTGAGAAGCAGAGTGAAGAAAGTTCCACATTGGTGAAAAAAGATTTCGTTTATTTAAATAATTATAATAAAAAATGACAGACAATTTAAAAATTCCATATCGCGCATTATTAACATATATTAACATTAGTAAAATTGGCTAAAAAATCATTGAAATCATTTTTGACACGCTTGACATTATTTTTTTGACAATCTTATAATGTCATAATTCTCTATAATAATAATATATTTTCATGCATACATATTATTAATTTTATTTTTTTCCAAAAAATTGAGTAAAAAAATAAATAAAAATCTTTCTTTTTACACACTTGACAACATTTTTTTGACAAACTTATAATGCAAAAATCTAGATTTTGGTCTCCCATACCAATCCCGACCATCATGATTTCTCCAAATTCAATGTTCCTACTCGTAATCACTTAAAATGAACGTTTTTTAAGCAAAAAATATGCAAATTTCCTTGTTTTGACACACTTGACGATTTTTTGACACGCTTCCGGTACAGCTATCGAACACATCGTCCTTTCGGCTCTTTCTATTGAGTAATCCTATTTTTAGAAAAAAAAATTTCAAATCCGTTCAGCGGTTTTCTAGATTTCGTAGGTTGTGACGGACGGACGGCGGACGGCCGGCCGACAGACAGAAATACATTTTTGTTTGTCGCTTTTTTAGAATCAGTAGGTCCTAAAACGTTGAGAAATGCCAAAAAAGCATGGGTAAAAATTTCACTTTGAGCTCATGAATGTAATCTCAGATCTTTCAGACCGAAGTAATTATATCAAACACGACCAAATGAATCAATTTAAATCAAACTCTGACCAAACTAAATTGATATATTCTAAAATCTAAAGTCATCGACCTAGGACAATAAAAACTTAATATAGTTCAAATCCATTTAAAAAGAGATGAAAAAATAAATAAAAAATCTTGACAACAAAACAAACAATTCGAAACCCAAATAACAAATTCAATCATTTGCTTCTTCAATATACAAAAACAAAAAATTATCATCACAACACAATCCTTAAATTATATATTTAAACACTCATACATAAGAGTACTTTTTCTATTTTATAATTATCGTATTTTTTCGTATTTAAGTAAAAGTAAAATAGAAAATATACAAAAACAAAAAATTATCAATGAATGAAATTATATTTGTTAAATATAAAAAATTATCATCCCAAAACAATCCTTAAATTATAGCCGTGTTCGATTTGACTGAAACAACTGAAGCAACTGAAAAATTAAATGCAATTGTTGTTGTTTTTTCAGTTGTTTCAGTCAAATCGAACGTACCTTATATATTTAAACACTCATACATACGAGTACTTTTTTTTATTTTCTATTTTATAATTATCGTATTTTTTCGTATTTAAGTAAAAGTAAAATAGAAAATAAAGCAAAAGAAATATTTCTCTTTCAAATATAAATTCTCATTTTTTTATTTTGATTTGCTTTGTTTATTGTTTCATATAAGATAGAAAGAATGCAATGTATAATTTGTAAAATTTGTATATTGCTTAACCTTTCATCTCTGGTTGTACTTTTATTTGTATTATCAGTATTCTATATACAATTTGTGTGAATAGAGGTTACGTCTCTCTATATATGTTTCTCTATGGTTAAACTAAAAACAATAAAAAAGTTTAAGTTTTTAGTTAAATCGATTTGTGTAGTGGAAAATCTTAGACTTGTTTGATATATATACATACAATATACAATTTTTAATTTACCGCAATCCATATATTCATTATTATATTAAATATACTCATTATGATATTAAATTTAGAAGAGAAAAAAAAAACAATTTAAAGTATCAATTTAAAGTATGTAAAGAAAAAACAATCTCATTTGAATTAATAATAACAGTGAAAACATGATAAACAGTTTATATGCTTCTGTGGAATTGCTTTTGTGAAATTTAGATAGAGTTCATTAACCTTAGTGAAAAACAGATTTAACTATTAAAGCTATCTAGAGTAAAATCAATAAAAATATTTTAGTGCAGGAAAGCGTTTGTTTTTCTAATCACAAACGCAATAATAAATTTTACGAATATGGCAGGCAACACCAGACAAAACAAGAAAGCTAACATCGCTTCTGACAATACAGTCGGTAGTAACGAAGTTCAACTAGCAAATGTACTTAGTGATCCGAATTTTGAGCCAACAATTAAGGATATTTTTGCTTTACTCAAAGAGGTATATAATACAGTTAATTTTGTTTCAACTAAATACAAACACAATTATCAACTAACAACAAACACAATTATCAACCCACTTTACAATGCATGGAATTCCGAAGCAATCCAATGAGGACCTTAAAAAAGTTGTCATGAACACTGCGACAATTCTTAAAGTTGAAATAAATCATAATGACATCGTAAGCGTAAGGAGAATGTATACAAAAAATGAAAGACACCCTCCAGTAATAGTAGCTGAACTGAAAGAAACTAATCTGAAAAATGCAATTATTAATAGTTACAAACAACAAGGTCCAGTACTCCTCGAACAACTTCAAACCAACCCAAATCTAACCACCAAAAAATATATATAAATGATTATCTTTCATCGTACAATAAACATTTATATGAGGAAATGAGGAAAATTAAAGCTAAACATGCCATAAAATATTTATGGATAAAAAATGGATGTATTCTAACACGATTTACTGATGATTCACCTATTATTAAAGTTTGTCACACAAATGATATTGATAAGGCTAGAAGTATTTTTTTGTAAATAAATTAGTTTTAAAAAAAAACACAAAACAAAACGAAATAAACACAATGTTTAACCCAAACCAACACATAGATATTAATATAAAACACACATCAAATAACAACTATACCATTCACCATACAAAAGGTCTTAACATAATTTACATAAACATACGAAGCCTAAGACACAAGATCAACGAACTGGAAATGATAATCCAAAGTCACAAAACAATACATGTTATAGTTATAACAGAAACTTGGTTATACGATAATGAGGCACACCTTTATAATATACTAAACTACGAACACTTTTACTGCACAAGACCTACTAGAGGAGGAGGCGTTTCGATATACACACATAAGTCATTCACAGCAAATCCCATATATTCCAAAGAATCCGACTTTAACAATATACTTGGAATACACATATATAACAAAACAACAAACATAAATAGCTTTGGTATATACAAAGCTCCACAATCTGACTACAGCAGGTTTCTTGCTCACTTCATAACAATTGTACAGAAACAAAAAAATACGCTATGCTTCGGTGATTTTAACCTTAATATACTTAATAAAACTGATACTCAATTAACATAATACATAGACGCAATATATGCCAACGGATGTATCTTATTAAATAACATTAACGATGATGGCGTTACTAGATTAAGTAACCAAATTGGTACTATAATTGATCACGTCATCACCAACATGATTACAAGCACATATTCAGTCTTTATGACACCCACATCTCTGACCACAGATACATATTGACTAACATTGCTAACATCAACAATAACAATCAAAACGAAGGTAGCTACATAACGCAAACTATCAAATATGACAAAATTGATGAAATTTCCATGACGAAGATTATAAATTCAAGTAACTGTAATACATTTGTAGAAAATATACAATTCGCGATAAAACAGAATACAGTACAACGTATGAAAGCAGACAGTATGAATAATGAAATTAAAAACCATGGATGAATAATCAAACCCTAAATATAATAAAACAGAGAAATTTTTTTTGTGGGCTGAAAAGGCGATATGTAAGTAACGTATATTTTAAAGAAAAATACATTTTTTACAGAAATAAAGCAAACTTTACTATTAAACAACTAAAACAAAATTACTATGCAAATAAGTTTGACAAAAATTTAACTAGTAATAAAAAATTATGGATGACTTCAAATGAAATATTGGGGCCTATTCAGTAAAATCTTCTATCGAAAACTTCTGCTATTCTTCTATTTTTTGTATGAAATTTTATTTTCCCGTTATAAAATTTCATACAAAAAATAGAAGAATAGCTGAAACTTTCGATAGAAGATTTTATCGAATAGACCCCATTATTTAACAAAAGTAACACAAAATCAAGACCTGACAAAACGTTAAAACATAATAATACATTAATATATAATCAATTAGAAGTAGCGGAAATATTTAACCTAATCCTTTGTAGAAGTGGGTAACACAAACAAAAAATCACCAACAAACAGTACATTAGTTCATACCGACCACTTTCAAATCCAACAACATCTTAGCATGGCCATAATGTGACGTTACATTTATACAAGACAAAACCTGAAGAAATTCAAAATATTATAAATAAATTATACAAGAGCGCAGCATGTGGATTTGACGGAATCCCAACAAAATTCTTTGTAATATTCCCAGAAACGTTATGCAAAAAACTATCAGACCTTATCAATGAAACCTTTAGAACCGGAAACTATCCCGATTGCTTGAAAATTGCTAAGGTTACACCTATTTATAAAGCAGGAAATAGACAAGAAACTACAAATTATAGACCAATATCGGTCCTAACTACATGCTCTAAGATATTTGAAAAAGCCATACTAAACAGATTAGATAGTTTCCTTTTGGATAACAATATAATTGAATCGGTCATTTCAAAAACCTCATAAGTCACTCAATTAGAATTTTTCAGAAATCAATAAAAACTGTTTCATACTCAAACAAATGAGTTTTAAAGGACTTTTTTCTATTTTGCGTCTAAAATAAAGTCATTTCGATACCCAAATGCGTATCGAAATGGCCTTCATTTCGATACGCAAAGTTTTGTCTTTCAAAGTTGGTCATATTGGTCATACAAACGTCCGTGAACATTAAAACGAATAATTATGTAAATAAAATTAATAAGAATATCTAAATTAGTGTTAAATATTTTAATTAATTAAAATAATTAGTAATAATAACAAAATTTCAAATTAACTATTTTTTAATAAAATACACATTTTTTTAAAATTTCAAGACAAAAAATGCAAAATAGAAAAAATAGTATAAAAAACTCGTTTCATAAGACGTTTTATCGCACTTATCCTTTAAAAAACTCCCCGCTGCGCGGGTCGTTTTCTAAACAGATTGCGTGCGATAAAATCGTCGATTATGAAACTAGTTTCTTAATATACTATTTTATGTTTAATTTAGTAGTTGAGTGGTAAAAAATTAAAATAGCGAATAACTTTACAGTTTATTAATAGAAATAATGAAAAAAACCTAAAAAACAGTTCTTGACTTATGTTGTTTTAGCTAGAAATAGGGTTAGTGTTATAAAATTTAACCAAAACAGTCGTAGTAATCATATTTTTTATTGCTTATTATTGAGAATTACACTTAAAAATAATCTTATTAACATTTTACATGTATTAATTTGTCATGTTAATTCATATATAATAGTATAATACGTATATAATTCATATATAATTCATATATAATACGAATCCTCGAAAAGAAGACGAGTGTCATGGGTCATGAGTACCTGCGGTTCCTCTCGTCCTACGCAGGAATGCAGGAATACTATCGCTATCGACTTACGTGGTTTTAACCCAGAATACGCATCTACCTTTAAGGAACCATTTTCTGCAAAAAAAGCATGTTGGAAAAAAATGTGATTTAAGAGGTTTTTGATATGACCGATTCAATTAATAAGAATCAATATGGCTTTATATCACAATCAAGTACACTAACAGCATGTGTTTCACTTACTAGCTACATAGAAAGTAATATAGATATAGGAAATATAATAGCTTGCTTGTTTTTAGATATAAAAAAAGCTTTTGATACAGTTGAACCTACAATACTTTTTCTGAGCTAGAATCAATCGGAATAACACACAATGCATTAAAACTGTTTAAATCCTTTCATGCTGACCGTCAACAATTTACACAGCTAAACTCAAACCAAAGTAAACAACAGCAAATAACCTGCGGATTAGCACAAGGATCTATGATGTTGGCACAGAATTCTCCATTTATATTAACAAAATATTTAGCCTTAAGTTAAATGGGAAAATACAAATGTATGCTGATGACGCAGTGGTATCTTACTCTGCGAAAGAAATTGATGTTACACTTCTGCATATTCAAGACGACATAAAAACAATCAATCAATTTTTCGAAAATATACATCTCCAAATAAATACCAACAAAAGTAACTTTGTCATATTTAACAAAAATAAAACGGTGAACACAGATAATTTCCCAAAGATCACATTGAATAACAATAACCACAACAAGAATAGACGGGCTAAAAATTATTCAGAACAAAGCAGTGAAAACGGTACTTGGATACCCTAGACAGAAAAATATGAAAAAATTCACAGGGAAAGAAAGTTTGATAAACTCTGAACGAAAACTATAGCGAAGTGTCACATAATAATTTTTCTGTATTTTGAGGGGAGGAGATTAGGGAAGGGTGAAAAAAATAATTTTTGATCCCAACGTGTGGGGTCTCATATGAAAGAGCACTTAGTTTAAGAAATATTCTAATTCTTTTAAGAATTTTACCGTCCACAGTTTTCTAATAAGTGTCAAAAAAGTGCTACAAAAAATTGGTTCCCCCCCCCCCCTCTGAGTTTCGACGTTGATTGACAGAAAAATTTGAAACAACTCATGGAGATAGGAAATTTGATATACCCTGATCGAAAATTATAGCGAACTAAGGAAATAAGATTTAATGTTGTAATAATTGTAAGAAAGTTTTCTGGACCAATAGGAATAATTCGGGGAAAAATATCAGCATGTGTCAGCTGCAATTATTGCAAGAACAACTGAATGAAGAGGTATTCTAAACACTTTTCTGGGCCAATAGGAACAATTGGCAAATATGTACTAGATTAAATGTTATCTTGTCAGATTAAATGTTATCTTTTAAGAAAATTTGACATAATTGGAAACTAAATGGAGAGGTATTTTTGAAGAATGCATACATGATATATTACTTTTATTTATTATATGTTTTGTGTTAGTTGTGTAATACATTTCTATACAAAAATGTACTTGAATTTTTTCTGATACTTTGCTAAAATTTAAGAACATTCCCATAAAAGACTAACAGACCAAAGTTTTGATGCCTCAGCGTCTTGAGATTTCATTCCCTTCATATTTTCACAAACAAATCGTAACTGAAAACTATTTCATTTTTGTGAAATAGTTTAATCTTTCTTTATTTAATTTTATTTATTATGTCGTATATTTTTAAAAAAATTCTCTTATATAATTTACAAACAGAATCGGAATTTAAATCCCCTTTGAAGATTTTGTTTACCGTAAATGATCAGATTTTCGGAAAGGATTATTACATTGTATGTTATACAAAAACTATATGCAAGAAAGAAAAGCTTGAAAATTACCAATATTAAATATGTATTTTGTTTCTACCTTAATCACTTCTATGTTAAATTTCTTCTTTGCATAAACACCACCACCGTCCTATTTACTGTAATAGGTGAAATATTATCGTTGAATATTATCGTAAAAGAAAATAGCGACCGTTAAAAAAAGAACAAGCAGATATGACGAGACACTCAGAAAAATATCAGTTAGCTATATTTATGCATTTTTGCTTTTAATTAAATCAATGAATTTTATCTATGGATATTATTATTAGTTATATTGTGAAATGAAGTGAATAATTTTTTATTAAAAACCATATATGTAATTCAGCTATTTATGACTTTTAAAAAGTTGGAAAATGAGCTGTTGCTGGTCTTTAAATCACATTCTACCCAAGGAATGAAAAGGACGTAGTGATTATTTTTCCAGTACGTTTTTTAGTAAACTATAATTAAGTCGACATTGAAACTTATTATTTTTAGGAAACGAATTTCATTCAGTTTATGTAAGCTCAAAACTATTTAGACTAGAATAGTATATTCTTGTATGGCCATTTTCACGAAGATGAAGTTTACGGAACGAGCGTAGCGAATACAGGATGCTATTTTATCCACGACTGCAAAAACAAGGCAAAACTAGTATTTCAAAAGATTTTTACGTAATCTAACATATCCACTCCAACCAGAAATATTTTCCACAGATTTAGTAAAAGATAATATTTTCAATGCTTTCCATAAAATTGTAGCTGCAACATAAATAAGCCTGTCAATTACATAACATCCGATTTTAATATATAATGTTTTCTAAAAAATAAATCTTTGTCATATTCATATTTTTACTATGTCTTCTTATGATAGAGATATCTCTCTTTTGTGATAAGTTTTTCGTTGAAAAAAATCTGGGGTAAATAATGGAATAAATTTCTGAAGAGGAAAGCAATTATGTAACACGGCAAAATATAAGGGTTTGTAATAAGATTATTATTATGTATATAGTTGATATAAATTGCTGACAATTGCCATATAATATATTTTTCAAGGTAAGACGAAAATTTATTATGAAGTTTATACTCGAAAACGGTTGTTTTTGCATAAACTATCGCGTTAAAGTTCAACACTTGGAACACTTTGATATTAACTTAATTTTTAAGAGGTTTAGTTTTGTTTAGACAGTCAAGCGAATTTTATGGACACGGAATTTATGTTTTTAGGTATAAATCGAATCAATAAACTCTCCCTATATGTTAGCAAATGCTTATGGAACAGAATAGGGATTTTTTGTTACAAGGATGTTATGCCCGCCAAATTACGTGATATTTAACAGGTGGCATTTATAAGAAAACCTACAATCAACCCACACTTTTCCATTTTTCAATTACGATACGACTTCATTTCATCGTTTCATTACACTTGTATTATTTGTATTACTTGTAAAAACAACTAAGGATCATGGTGTATTTTTTCATTTGTATAAATTTATTTCTCAGTCAGCTGTTTATAACAGTGATCCTTTCATTGCCAAAGTTTGACTAGATGTTGGTAATAATAAATGTTGACGCCCCTATTAAATTGATTATTATCAAATGTAAGTCGATTTAATGTTAATGAATAGATTGGGCGTAGTCTATGATTTGAATATTGTGTCTCTTTTTTTATGTAAGTACGATCGTGGTTGATTGATTTTCGAGAAATAATACTTATGTGATCAAATTTTCATTACTCTTTTTTTGGGAAATATTAAGAATATGAATAAAAAAATATTTAAAAATTTTGTTGAGTTGTGATTAAAACCTAAAACCCTGTACATTGTGAATGTAAAAATAAATAAAAAAATTGTATAAAAAATGTTTTCATAAATTATTCACAATAAATTGTAAACAAAAAAAATAATTTATTTTTGAAGTTGGTTTATTTGTGTTTATTAGTGTTGGGGTTTCGCTACTTTTATTGAGTTTTTTTGTGTTAGGAAATTTAGCACAATTTTTAAAACTAAACAAATAACAACATTTTTTATTTAATTATTTTGAAAGAACATATTTTTGTTCTTGGTATAAGGAAATGACTTCGAAGATAGTTTAACCGTTGTTTTACCATTCCGGTTATTGGAATAAATAAAGCGATGGTAGCTGAAAGAATATGAATTGGATGGCTGAATAAACTTGTCAAAAATTCTTCGCATAAAAGTGAACGGGAAGTTGGATATAAAAAGTATGTTGGGCTAGCGCCTACAAATATAGCTCGTCATCAATATTGAAACATGATAGAAACGTGAAATGTTATTTCAACGCAACACATATATGCTTAAAGTAGTATTGGAGGAATTTTTAGCTTTACAGGACGCAACAGCTAATCATTTTAGTGATATCACAGTATTTTGGGGGAGATTAAGTATATTCACATACTGGTTCATCTTTGTTGTGATCGGCATAGTGTTTTGCATTCTACAAAGCATCTATGGAGGACGCTTCAGATTTTTGGATAAGTTGTTTTTGAAACGCAATATTGTGACAGTCTACAATTAACATGATCCACAGGACTGGAAGAAAACAGTTAAATTAATGTAAGCATTGTTTTTGTATTTGATTTGTATAATTTTTGTATTTTGGCTCCTTTTTGTTGAATTAAATTATTACTTTTTGTTGGCTAAAATTTTGATGAGTTAAATTGCTCGATAGTGAAAATTAGTGTAAATTAGAGATTTTTTCCTGGTGAAGTCCGCGTACGTTCCGTTCATCGTTTATCATTCTTAAAGTATAAAAACCCTTGGATAATAAATAATGCATCTATTTATTCTTTAATAAAGCCCAATGGCTTTAAGTAATTTGTTTTAAAAAATAAAATAAAATAACTCAATCTAAAAAATAAAACAAACATAACCAGAAGTAACAAACCGGAAGTTAGTATATGCAGAATAATTAAGGACATTGCAGAAACCTTAAATACCAAATTTCAACCCAGTTGAATGTCAGTACTAAAAAATGCTCAGTGTCGATTCAGTCTATTCACATTCTGACAAATAACTTTCAGCATTGTATAGACTTTATTCAAAAATCGCAACGTAATAATCATACCAATTGTTTTCATTATTAGTTTTAAACATTTATACAGGGTGTTTCATAATATATGCGCAGGACTTAAGGATGTGATAGCTCGTCTAAAAATATGAAAAAAAGTTCCTCATAACTTACCCTCTAAAATGCGTAGAAGTTGGGGAGAAAAACACCCACTACCCAAACAAAATTTTCTTTCAATTTCAACACATTGTATTTCAAAAATGGTGCAGTTTAGAGGGTAAGTTAATAGAAACTTTTTTTTCATATTTTTGGGCGAGCTATCACATCCTGAAGTGCTGCGCATATATTTTGAAACACCCTATATAATAACGCACACCTTATGAAACAAAAGGTTACTCTGTTATCAAATGGAAAAATAAAACATTATTTAATAAGGAGCTGTAGTGATACTTTTTGTGTTGAGTCTATAGTTTGACAATTATAAACGAAACACAAAAAGTCACTTTAGCTCCGAATTAAATAAACTATTTTTTCGGCAAACGTTTAAATTTTTTATAAATATGAAATTAATACATGAAACTTTTTATAAATATGAATTTGTATCGTCATAATTACTTCCAAAAAAGAGAAAAAAACATTTAAATTTGTATGAATAAATTTTTTTTATCAAAGCAGCCTTTTCAAAATTTCATAATATGAGAATCAACTTATTTTTTGTTGTCATGGTTATACAATATGTTTGAAAAAATAACAAACTAACAAATAACAAATGCTACTTTACAGCCTCCGTAATATAAAATAAAAATGGCGTTACTTTTGCTGTCGCTAGACGTTACTTTTGCTGTCAGGCTAAAAAGTATGACTTTAGCTAACTCCCTAGCGGCAGTAAAGTTAAACTTTACAGCCGTTTGCCGAAAAAATATTTTATACTATAATGCGATATTAGTCTTATATTGCATTTACTTTAGACATAGCAAATTAGTAGATGTAATTTAGATCTGTGCTGTAAACACTTTTTATTTTAAAATCTTGCAACTAATTTGATATCTAGGCTTACTACAATTACAAACGATTCAAATACTTACGATTCAAATTACAATCTACGTTTTAAACTCATATTAAATATGCCAAAATGCAAATTAAAATATGCTATCTACTAATTTGCTATGTCGCTGTAAATGCGGTATTAATAGAATAAAATAAACAGCTGTTAATAAAATAAACAGCTTGCGCGAATATTGAGCAACACAATAAAACAATTTATTTGATTGTATTGAACTCTAAAACTAAAAATTTTTATTGTATTTTTGAAATAATTTGATTGCATTTTATAAACAAATATATTAAAACATTTTCGCTCTAATTATATAAAAAGTCGGGTCAAGTGCGAATATAACTCGGTCACCGAGGGTTCCGTGTAGATAATAATATGAAAAAACAGTATTTGCTAATATAGTTTTCTGTTGGGTTGAATTTTTCCCATAACTGTTTATGGTGGCAACATTTTTTAATTTAGTTCGTTTATTAGTCAAACATAAATACAGTTTTTCTTGAAATCGCCGAGATTTAATGGAATGCGTATACCGATAAGAAACGGTTACAATTCATGGACCATGAAGATTACTAGATTGCAATGGTCAGCCCGAATAATGTTTTTTTATTAGTCACCGAGTTCACCTGATAATCTATTTAAGACTATTTTAGAACCTTAATATTATAAAATATTTTTTAAATTTCGTTAGATTGAATTAGTTACTAAATTATACATTTGCATATCTTCATCATAGAATATAATATGCATATCTTCATCAAAGAATTCAAAATTCTACGTAAATTGTTCTTAACAAAAACACAATTTTAAATCGAAAACGGTGACTTTGGAAAATTTCGGAAAAAACGGTTTTAGACTAGAAACAAAATAACCTTTCATATGACACCCCACTTGTCAAGTTCAAAAATAATTTTTTCTCGAAATTTCTTCTCTCAACCCCCTTTAAGGAACATTTGAAATAATGAGCTAACCGCTATTGTTTTCGTTCAATCTTTACAACATTACCTATAATCGTGAATTTTTTCAATTTTTCGCTTTTGTAATGTCCGAAGATAAAGGGGGGGAGACGGAAACAAATTTTCACATTTTTAAAAATAAGTCGAAAACCATGTTCTCAAAAATTACAAAAAAATTATTTTGAACTACAAAAAAAATCCCCTTTCATATGACACCCCTTCTCCAGGTCAAAAATATTTTTTTTTCAAAATTTCTACTCACGAAGAACAATTCATATTATAACGACCAAAAAAAATTTTCCATTTTTTTTTACCATGTTTCTACAACCGTGAATTTTTTTAAATTTTTTCTTTTGTAATGTTCGAAGATAAGTGGGGGGGACAAAACTAAAATTTCACTTTTCCTAAAATAAGTCAAAAACTGTGCTTTCGAAAATTACAAAAAAAATTGTTTTAGACTAGAAAAAAATAACCTTTCATATGATATCCCACTTAACATGTCCAAAAATATTTTGTTTTCGTAATTTTTACTCTCAACCTCCCCCAAGGAACATTTGAAATTATAATAACCAAAACAAAAAACGAATTTTTGTATGCAAAATTCCTACAACCTTGAATTTTTTCAATTTTTTTTCTTTTGTAATTTTCGAAGTTAAGGTGGGGGACAAAAAAATAAACACACGTTTTTGGAAATATCGTAAAAACTAAGCAGCCGATAATTCATTGAAATGTCTTTTTGAAATATTTGAATTTTTTTTGATTTTTTTAAACCAAACTCGATTCCTTAAAAAAAACTTTTGTTTTACTATCTCCATATCAATCATAAAATATTGATAAGAACAAATATTCATAATTTTGTTGTTGTCAGTAGGCGTGGACAAATACATTGTATAACTGTAAAAAATGTCAAGTTGATAGCACTGATAGTTTTTGAGAAAATCGATTATGTAGAAATTCGGACGGACACCGAAGTCTCACCAATACGGTACCGTTTTACTTTATCAAAGTACGGAACCCTAAAAACAATAAATTAAAACTAATGCACATGTCGCTCTCTAAAACGTTGAAAAAGCCAAAGGCTATGGTTAAATTGAATTAAATTTCCAGTGTGAAAAATATAGTTTTTTTAAATTTAATGTCTTTCATTGTAGATTTCATTTCATTTTCAAAATGCCAAACAATCAAATAGCTAACGAGCTCACATTAGCGGTGACACAGGTTCGTTAAGTTGAATAAAATACAATTATTTTAGAGATTATTATAAATAACACCCAAAATGTTATTCACAATTAAAAAAATAAACATTTATTCTATTTCCATGGTTTATGTTCACGATACAGCGTTTCATTTACAATTCATTTTTACACTATCGCAGTCTAATGTGAACTATCTTTCGTTCTGCAAAAGGAATTCCTTTAATAAAATTTTGCTTAATTTCTCGAAGTTAATTTCTATACAAAGAAAACTCTAGAAATTTTGAGCATAATCGACGTCATTATTTTGCATGTATTTTATTTCCTATTTTTGTTTTATCGACCTTTCTTCTTGGTGAATTGAGGTTGAAGCACTTTTGTTTTGTATTTCGTTGCGATTATGTATAATACTTAGTACTTATAGCTTAGTTTTAAGATCTTGTATGGCGAGCGAATTTTAACCAGATCTGAGCGACTTTTTTTACTTTAGGCCCTCCAAACACAAACAACGAATACAATTATTACAAACTGCTCCAGGAATGCTCGGCAGACACTTGAGATATATATCTCAACTTTTGAAAATACCAAAAACTCACCAAGGATTAAATGTTAGCGAATGAAAGATCCTATATAGATTGTTAAAATGAGACAAAGGTCTACTCCGTACACTATAGTACTAGAGCTACAGCTTGCCTCTACATAGATAGAAACCTTTGGTTTTTGAAACCAAACTTTGACGTGATACATTTATGAAATACTAGAAAATTTCAAATTAACTTTTTCAGTAGGATCACAAAATAGTTATTAGACTGTTTCACAAATCCATTTTTTTTTAAATGTTCAGGTCCACATCAAAAATCTGAAAGTTCTCGATGAAAAAAAAAATTTCCGCCCGTTTTGAGCTTTTTATCTCATTCCCAGAGCGTGCGGTTTTGCAAAACGTCCTGAATTTTGGGCTATTCATGCAGGAAATTCATATTGAGGCTGGATACCGATGCGACAACATGAAAACAAAAATACCGGGGTGCTATTCGATGGAAAATTTTCCATAGAATTCAAAAATAACCATGTTACATACGTTTTCTGAAGCCTAACCATGAAAATTTAAAGCCGAAGTAAAAAAATATTGCAAATTTGCGCATTTTACGAAAAGTGGTGTCATTATTTTAACTTTTTGTCATGCTAACCACCACATTTAACGATTTCATCTCATAAACAATTTTATTAGCTTGCCAACAAAAACAATCTTAGGTCTTTTGGTGGTCTAGATCGCGAGATATCTCACTTTTAGTGAAGTCGTGTTTTCCAGAATTTAGGCTAAAGGGCAACTTCTTCATAATTTCACAAAATCTACTTAATAAAATATACAAAATTATCATTTTCATTTGAAAACTTTTTATTTTACTTTCGATAAATGATATTTTAATTATGGCAAGTCCTTTCAGCTCAAATACAATTTCTTTTAAAACGTTAACATAGTACGCATTTTTAGGATTTCTTTTAATTTTAAGAAAGTTGTTCAAAGGTTTGTATTAGTTTCGTTTTATTTCTAGTAGGAAACAATTGGCGATGTTGCTCTATCGCTTGGTAAATAAATTGTTTTTGATCTTCATCCCATGTTAAAACGGAATGATACTGTTTCATTAAACCGATAGCTCTTTCGGCAATGTCGTTTGTTATTTGAAGGAATTTGATGAATTCTTCTGCTTTTAAATATCCATCATTTTCCGGCAGAGTTTCGAACCGAAATATTTTCCGTTTCGGTTTACGGTTATGTTCCGACTATTATTTCGTTCCGGTTTTGTTCCTTAGTTTATTTTTTCGTTCCGGTTTTCGGTTCAGTTCCGGTTCAGTTCCGATGTCAAAATCGAAGATTTTCAGTATTCTTATGCAAAAATTCAAAAGAAACAACTTCAGTAATTATTGAATCTAGAACATCGATACTGGCTTCAGGAAGAAGTTTTTCAGACATAGTACCGTAATATTTTGAGGTTTAAATTTCATGTCTAATAACGTTGGAGTAAGCGTCATTACACTACTTGAGCTTAACTTTGATGGCAGATTTCGTTTACATGAAGCTTTTGCTGATATTTTAAGACATTTTAAAATTTTAAATTCTTTTTTATGAAACCGTTCAATATGCCTCTCAAAATTTGCTGCATGGTTTCATGTTATTTTAAAAAAATGTAATAAATTTTGGAACAGATTAGAAAACAAAATTGTAATACCTATAGCTAATTTTACATGCAAAATGAAAATCTTCAACTCATAATATATGAGCAGCTTTTTGCTAGAATATTTTTTTTTGTTTTTTTACTGCAAACCGTTTTACATGAACCGTAAATAAAATGATTTTTTCGTTCCGGTTACGGTTCATTACATAAAAAAAATTACGGTTTCGGTTACGTTACGGTTCAGCCCAAAATTTCAGTCAATAACGGTTTTCGGTTTACGGTTCGGTTCCGGTTCGAAACTCTGTTTTCCGGCCATAGAGACGGATCTACCTTCAGGAAGTCCATTAAAAGCAGAAGAATTCATCGAATTCCTTCAAATAATTAACGACATTGCCGAAAGAGCTATCGGTTTAATGAAACAGTATCATTCCGTTTTAACATGGGATGAAGATCAAAAATAATTTATTTACCAAGCGATAGAGCAACATCGCCAATTGTTTCCTACTAGAAATAAAACGAAACTAATACAAACCTTTGAACTACTTTCTTAAAATTAAAAGAAATCCTAAAAATGCGTACTATGTTAACGTTTTAAAAGGAATTGTATTTGAACTGAAGGGACTTGCCATAATTAAAATATCATTTATCGAAAGTAAAATAAAAAGTTTTCAAATGAAAATGATAATTTTGTATATTTTATTAAGTAGATTTTGTGAAATTATGAAGAAGTTGCCTTTTAGCCTAAATTCTGGAAAACACGACTTCACTAAAAGTGAGATATCTCGCGATCTAGACCACCAAAAGACCTAAGATTGTTTTTGTTGGCAAGCTAATAAAATTGTTTATGAGATGAAATCGTTAAATGTGGTGGTTAGCATGACAAAAAGTTAAAATAATGACACCGCTTTTCGAAAAATGCGCAAATTTGCAATATTTTTTGGCTTCGGCTTCAAATTTTCATGGTAAGGCTTCAGAAAACGTGTGTACCATGGTTATTTTTGAATTTTATGGAAAATTTTCCATCGAATAGCACCCCGATATTTTTGTTTTTATGTTGTCGTATCGGTATCTAGCCTCAATTTGAAATTCCTGCATGAATAGCCCAAAATTCAGGACGTTTTGCAAAACCGCACGCTCTGGGAATGAGATAAAAATCTCAGATCGGGCGGAAAATTTTTTTTCATCGAGAACTTTCAGATTTTTGATGTGGACCTGAACATTTCAAAAAAAGTGGATTTGTGAAACAGTCTAATAGTTATGTTCGATCATCAGTATAAATGAGGACTCAGCACCTGTTCGGATTCCTAGAAACATTCCTTTGAATAAGGTTTACGGCAGGAGACAAGTATACTACACAGAACTGGGGGGAATGAACCTGGCGATGGCGATCATTAAAGCGATGCAACAAACCACCAACTATTGTGAAGGATTGATATTTGATGGTACAATAATTTGACACAGGTAAAGTCAAAAGTGCATATGTTATTTAACAGAACTCAGTAATCCGTAAACTGATAATAAAACTAATAATTAAACTGAGAGAAATAAACTAAAAAATTAGAAATACTAAAAGAAGTAGCTTAAAAACCTTTCAATGGTAATATATATGTAACATCTGTGGCAGTTGGTTGTTATAAGGAAGTCGGAAACTAAGTTGCTGATGCTACAGAGGATGTGCAGCAGAGAACGGTTGTTTTTTGAAACACAAAGACGAGGGGTTATATAACTTATGTACCAGAGATATGAGCAATAAAGCAAATAAAAAACCAGGACCGGTTAGTAAAAAGCAATTGCGAAATGGCTACTGATGCCTCTCATGGGAATCTTCAGATGAAATTAGACAATAAGACGTATTTCAATAGCATTGAGAACCTCAAAGAGGTTCTCAATGGTAAAAAAACACTGCAAAGTCAAAGTTACGTATGACATTCGGCTAATGTTAAAACGGTTTAAAAGGTGATCGACAATTATGTACAAACTAACACTGTGGTAAAATCGCTTTCGTAACAATGACCACACGAGTACAGAATGAGTATATTAGTTCAAGAATCAAGTAAAGGTCTTTAGCTTATACGTTACCACATTTAAAATAGCTAAAGACTGCAGTGTAGTGAAACATATTTTGACAACGAAAACATCTAAATAATAAATCTATGTAAAGCAAATGATTAAGAAACCAACAAACTAGCTATTGGGGTAGGACACAATATTCTTTTTTGTTTGTCAGGAATTTTTCAGTAGATACAAGCGTATATAGTGATTACTGATTATAATTAAACATACAAAAATTAAAATTAAATCGTCTAATGTCTGAAATAATGCCACAGGGCTTTCTTTACCACTAAAAGAAATTACTAGGGTTGCTCAAAAGATAGAAAGCAGTTATTTATTCAATATTGCATAGGAGATCCACATAAGTTCTTAGAAGATACTGCTGATTAAGAAAACACTTCAAGAATATTGGGGTTGAAAAGAAATACGAATGCAAGTAGATGAATCTACCTGGGTATTGTGTGGCAAACCAATAAGAGTACATGGCATTGTTCTTGAAGGGTCAGAACTCAATGAGGTCAGAAGGTTTTTTACTATAACTACAACAGCTATTAACAGCTTCAGTTTTCCAATTAAATGAAAGTCAGACAGGTAGGATTGATAAATTTGTAACGACCAACAAAAGTCTGTTCAATGGACATTTTCTTGTAAAATCTAACAGTCAACACATTAATCATACCTTCATTCCGTAATATCAAGTAAAGGCTGGAAATCACATAAAACAGAAACAGAATTCCATACAAATTTTACTACAACAGAATTTTTTGCTGTCCAATTTGTATGAAATTCTATTGAATGTGAATGCCCGACTTAACTTAAAATCGTTTCATAAAGTAACATCTGTCTATTTACGACGGTTCACTGTAATGCTTATTTTAAAGCATTTAACGAATCTTATATGATTAATCAGTCGATGATTAATCAATTTTCTTTATTATTGTTTTTCGTTTTCTATGCTGCCATGCTAAGCATAAAGGTGGTAACTTGCTTTTTTGTCAAAAATGAGTTATGAATCTAAGATGATATAATAACAGTCGATGGACATTTTTATCATATAATTAAACCATTTAAGTAATTTTTTCATTCAAAAATTACTCTATTAAATATGCCGTATCTTCTTTAAAAGTATCAAATTTACTATTAAATTATCCAATAATTAATATTTTATTATATCTCTCTGATTCAAACCAAATTTGAACATTTTTACTATAAATATAGTTTTGATTAGTTTTACTGTGAAAATTGAAAATTAAAAATTGCTCATATCTCGAAATGTCAAAAATGCAAGTTACCACTTCTGTGCTTAGCACGGCAGTATGTGAAACCAATGCATTTTTTTCGTGTTTGTTAAACAGACGTTGAAATAAAGTGTATTGATTCTGCGCGATCTTAGTAACATTAATAGGGTATTCCGCTTTGTAAAGTTTGAATAAAAAAATATTCGATTAATAATAATTGATTGATTTTTGAGGGACCTTATTGTTATGATTTGATGGTGTTGGACGATTTGTTTTAATGATTTTTCTCTGTCTGTTTCATTTGATGTTTTTCTAATACGGCGGATCTACAATGTATGGGTAACGTTTATTTTAAAAAATGAGACGAAAAACACAATGATAGAGATGAATAGAAAGGCTTATAAAAATACAAAGGCGTTGTATAAAAACGATTTCAATTAAAATTTACTTAAGATCTAACTTTTGAAAATATATCATTGATAAAAACTTTTTTTTACCATTTAATGATCAATTAAGAAATTTGTATAATAAAAAAGTTTAGACGATGTTGAAGAAGTTAAACAATTTAGTACATCTTACCATAGAAATGAATCTAAAATAGTCATGATTTAATCGATCGTTCAAATTTCTTTGATTCGGTTTGGATTTTGGATGGTTTTTGAACACGAGAAACAACAGGCAACTGAAGTGAAACCAATATGAACGTTTTTTTTTGTATTTCGATTACGTGTATCAAATTGATGGTTGTAATTTGGCAACAAAACAACCGAGCAGTTATTGGAATGTACCAGTGATCAGAGATTGAATAAGAAATTTGTTGTCATTGAAAAATTTGTTTTTATATTATTATATGATTGGTAGAACTAAGGTTTTTTCATTAGAAGGCCAAGTGTTAAATTTTTTTATTATTGTTAAAGCCCAGTATAAACAGAAATCTGTTTAAAACAAATTGAAAATGTTCCATGGGCTGATTTCCAATATATATAACAATCGATTGAATTAAGACTTCAAATTAGCATTCAATGTAACATTCATGAGCTCAAAGTGAAATTCTTAACCCCACTTATCCTTACCCCCACTAATTCTAAAAAAGCAAAAAAAAAAATGTATGTCTGTCTGTCAGCCGGCCTTATTACCTACGCTGCAGGGAAAACCGCTGGAGGGATTTCAAAATTTTTTTTCTAAAAATAGGTATACCTAAAAATAGGTAAAATAGGTATAAAATAGGGTCCGAAAGGACGCTGTGTTCGATAACTGTACAGGAAGTGTGTCAAAAAAATCATAAAGTGTGTCAAAAATAGCAATTTTTCATATTTTTGGCTTAAAAAACGTTCATTTTAAGTGATTACGAGTAGGAACATTAAATTTGGAGAAATCTTGATGGTATGTAAGATCAAAAATTAGATTATTGCATTATAAGTTTGTCAAAAAAATGTTGTCAAGTGTGTCAAAAGCCAGGTTTTTATTTATTTTTTACCCAATTTTTTAGAAAAAAATAAAATTAATTATTTGTATGACATGATATTTTATTATTATTATAGAGAATTATGGCATTATAAGTTTGTCAAAAAAATAATGTCTAGTGTGTCAAAAAATGATTTCATTTATTTTTTTAGCCAGTTTTTTGAAAAAAAAAAATGTAGCTGTTTTTATGACGTAAATGTAATTGAAAATGAAATTGGACATGGAAATTTTTGAATTATTTATAGTTTTTGAAATATTTTTGGAATTTTGAAAAAGTTTGTATTTTTGATTTTGTAATAATTTTTGCAATGTTTTTAGAATTTTAGAAAAAGGTTTAATTTTTGATTTTGTAAGAATTTTTGGAATATTTTTCGAATTTTGAAAAATTTTTAATTTTTGATTTTATTATAATTTTTGGAATTCTGAAAAAATTTTCAATTTTTGATTTTGTAATAATTTTTGCAATATTTTTAGAATTTTGGAAAAAGTTTGAATTTTTAAGAATTTTTGGATTATTATTGGAATTTAGAAAAAGTTTAAATATTTGATTTCATTCTAAATTTTGGAAAAATTTTTGCAATAATTTTAGAATTTTTGAAAAAATAGAATTTTTGAATTTTATATATATATATATATATATATATATATATATATATATATATATATATATATATATATATATATATATATATATATATATATATATATATATATATATATATATATATGTATATAAGGTTATTAGGCTTTAATATTATTTTATTTTTTTTTTTTTTTTTTTTTTTTTTTTTTTATAATAAAAAAAAATTGTTTATTTGGTGTATAGCCTATTTTATTAACAAATATTTTAACAAAAATATTTTACATGAAAAAAACCTTTGACCGGTTTCGACGCTTATCGCATCATTTTCAAAAAGTTGAATAAGAAACACAGAATTATAATAGAAAAAATTTTAAAACAAAGAAAAAATTGAAAAATAAAACTTAACCGAAAAAACTAAACGCTACTTTGATTTTTGCTGTCATATGATTTAATTTATAATTGAGTTATAAAAATTATGAATGTAGTTTGAATCTGTTTGTTTATTTAAGGAGTTAGGACTTTTTTTAATGTGAAGCATTTCCAACATTTGTAATTTGTTAAAATTATTCTCCCTCTCTAAAATTCTAACATTGTCCATAGTTATAATATGTTTAGCTGATCTTAAATGCATAGACAAAGCGCTAACATCACTATCGTTATTTAATGAGGCATCTTTATTATGTTGATAAATCCGTTTGCTTAAAAGTTGAGTAGTACGGCCAGTATAAGTTGCAGGACAATCACAAAAAGTTTGGTAAACAACATTACTTAAAAACTGTTTTTGAATTTTATCTTGTAGACTGGAAAAAAATTGATTTTGAAAATTTGAGCACGATAAACCAACAGTATTAATATCGTATTGTTTTAACAAGCAGCTAATTTTTTCAAATAAATTTTTGATATATGGAATCGAAACAAATTTCTTTTTTCTTTCTTCAGAATTATTTTCAAAAACTGGAACAAAAGTATTATCATGTGTTGTAGCTTCTTGAACAGCATTTTTAAAAATAGCATCTTTAATACCGCGTTTTATTAAAAACAAAGGGTAGCCATTTAAAAGAAGAATATCAGTTAACATTTTAAAATTTTTATGATGAAATTTCAAATCTGAAAGACGTATAACTTTTTCAGCTAAAAGAAACACAGTATTTTTCTTATAGTTCAAAGGAAGCCACGACGCAAAATTTAGATATCTGCCAGACCACGTTTGCTTATGATACCAATCAGTACTTAAAGAGCCATCACTATTATGGAAAATAATAAGATCCAAAAAAGGCAATTGATTATCAGCTTCAATTTCCAAAGTAAATTTAATATTTTTATCATAATCATTAAACTCTTTAAGAAAAACATCAATTTTATCAGTCGGAACAGCTGTAACAATATCATCGACATATCTATAGAAGAAAGGTGGTTTAACATCACGTTGATTTAAAATATCCTCTTCTAAAAGTTCCATAACAAGATTGGCTGCTGCTGGACTAATTGGAGAACCCATAGGACATCCAAAAATTTGACGATAACATTTCCCATCGAATGTAAATTCGCAATTATTCAAAACCAACATCAAAGCTTCAATAAAATTTATCTTTTTTAACTTCAACTTATTTTCTTTCTTAATAGACATCCACTTTTTACTAACTGTATTAATAACAGCTTCACGACTAACATTAGTAAAAAGTGAAACAACGTCTAAAGAAATAAGAGAGTATCCTGGAGGCAAATAGATGTTTTTAATTTTTTCTTTAAAATCCTCAGCATTTTTAATATATGTTGTAGTTTTACCAACAACCTTATTTAAGGCATCAGATAAAAATTTTGATAAACAATAAGTCACAGTACCTATACAATTAACAATAGGTCGAAGAGGTCGGTTAGGCTTATGCACTTTTACAAGTCCATACATCCGAGCATTAATACTATTATGGCACCGTAGCTTTTTTCCATCAAAACTAGTTATCCGACCTTCATTTTCCCAACACATAATCATTTCATTCATTTCTTTTTCTAATTTAGATTTAGCAATATTTTTAATTTCAATATAAGTATTAGCATCATTTAATAGATGACTCATTTTTTCAAAATATTCATTACGTTTAATAAGAACAGTGACATTACCCTTATCCGCTCTTGAAACCAAAACATCAGGATGTTCTTTTAAAAAAATTTTTGTAAGTCTAATATCATTGAGCATTAAACTCTCTTCTTCATTAAGTAATTTATTATGATTATTATTATATTTAAAATTGGTAAGGATATTCACCAAACGGTTACGAATTACAGTTTGAGCTTCAATTTCATTTTCATTCATTTTGTATAGCA
>OY856187.1:55539968-55584968 GCA_963693315.1 Diogma glabrata | reverse complement strand
GGAATACGTGACAACACAACGATTATAAATCTTTTAGTTTTGCTCAAATTTTATTTCGATCACGTTGTTTCGTTACTCAACAGCAACAACTCTTAAAAACGATTGGTTTTTTTTTACTAAAACTATAACATATCAGTTATCCTTTATCCAAACAGTATGAAGTCCGATACCCTAAGTTTATGTATCTTTTTCTAATAAATTTCAAGAATTCAAAATCAGAACAATATTTCTTTTCTCTGTTTTTCATCACATTTCCTTAAACTTTTCATAATAATGGACAACTGTTGATTATAAAGGATTTGTTTTTCTTGAATCATAGCCAACTTTTTTTTAGTTGTTAAATTAAAAACTAGAATTTAATTTCAAATAGATTGAAAGTTCATAATTCTATATATAAAAGCTTGAATTATTATTATTTGCGGATTGGGACTGATGCCCAATTTAGATCATTGGTAAAAAATTTGTAATCAATTTCTAAATAAAAATTTCCATTGATATGCCAGTTTTACAATTATCAATATTCCAAAAATCCGTTTTACATACATTTATATAAAACGAAATCGTTTGGTATAAAAACATAAAAAAAGTTGCACATAAATCTAATTTTAATGGACAAAAAATTTTCATTTGACAATTTTACATGAATTTACCAATTTCCCCATTTTCTATATATTTTTTTCGAATATGGCAATCAAACATGAATTATGCAATTGTGAAAGAATTTATCTATAAAATAATTGATACAATCCAAATCAAATTTACATCATTGGTTTTTTTTGTAACAATTATGTTATCAAATTCTGCCCCAGAAATTGCTAATTAATGGCCGTAGAAAGAAAATACGGTGGGAACAATTTTTATACATTTGTTTTTATCAAACTTTTACTCCGAAGTCGTAATTTTCCGTTAAAGTTCTATTAAGATTTATGAGACTTGAAAATTGTTTGAAACTTTAACAATGTTATTATTACGAATTTCCATAAAATGTTATATTTTGAAAAGAAAATTTGTATGCGCGTCTAAACATCGTAAAAGTTGAAACGTCTTTTTAGTTTACGACAATGTTGATAGGTACCATTTTCGTATTGTCTTATTGGCTTTTGATTTGATAACAATACCAATTTATGATTTTCAGTTTATCTTGCTGAAAACCACTGACTTAGAAGTTATTTCAATTTTCAACTATTTATATAGAGAATTTGGCGGTAAAAGGTCATAAAAATAAAGGCAGCATAATTTACTCCGGCAGAATAGTTGAGACAACAATCAAGCAAACCAACTATTTTTATGTAAAAAACAACTATTCGAGGAGTTCTTGAGTTAAGAACTAACTAAAATTCTTAAAAAAGCCTTTTGCCGAAAACTATATAAAAATTCGAGACCGAAGTCTTGATATTTCATATTCTTTTCATTAAAATTGCTTCGGTTTAAAAGACCAAATTACTCCGGTCTGAAAGACCTAAGTATTACATTCATGAGCTAAAAGTGAAATTCGTACCCCCCCTTTTTGGCATTTCTCGGCTTTTTTGAACCTACTGATTCTGAAAAAGCAAAAAAAAAATGTATGTCTGTCTGCCGGCCATCCGGCCGCGGCCGTCCGGGCATCACAACCTACGAAATATAGAAAACCGCTGGACGGATTTCAAAATTTTTTTTCTAAAAATAGGTTTACTCAATGGAAAGAGCCGAAAGGACGATGTGTTCGATAACTGCACCGGAAGTGTGTCAAAAAAATCGTCAAGTGTGTCAACACAAGGAAATTTGCATATTTTTTGCTTAAAAACATTCATTTTAAGTGATTACGTGTAGGAACATTGAATTTGGAGAATTTGGAGATATCTTGATGGTCGGAACTGGTATGTAAGACCAAAATCTAGATTATTGCATTATAAGTTTGTCAAAAAAATGTGGTCAAGTGTGTCAAAAGAAAGATTTTTTTTTTCTATGCCCAATTTTTTGTTAAAAAATAAAATTAATTATTTGTATGATATGAAATTTTATTATTATTATTGAGAATTATGGCATTATGAGTTTGTCAAAAAAATTTTGGCAAGTGTGTCGAAAGAAAGTTTTTTATATATTTTTTTAACCAATTTTTTGGAAAAACAAAATTAATTATTTGTACGACATGAAAGTTTATTACTATTATTGAGAATTATAAGTTAGTCAAAAGAATGATTTTCATTTATTTTTTTAGAAAATAAAAATAGTTATTTTAGTTAAATTAGTTATTTGTATGAAATGAAATGTATAATGAACTTGAAATTATTATTATTGAGAATTTTATTGCATTATAAGTTTGTCAAAAAAATATTGTCAAGTGTGTCAAAAAAACGATTTCATTTATTTTCTAGATAATTTTTTGGAAACAAAAATTTAGCTGTTTGTTTACGTAAATATAATTGAACGTGGACATTTTTGAATTTGTTATAGTTTTTGAAATATTTTTGGAAATTAGGAAAAGTTTCAATTTTTGATTTTGTAAGAATTTTTGGAATATTTTTAGAATTTTTAAAAATTTTAAATTTTTGATTTTATTATAATTTTTATAATTTTGGAAAAAGTTACAATTTTTGATTTTGTTATAATTTATGCAATATTTTTAGAGTTTTTAAAAAAAGTTTAAATCTTTGATTTTGTAATAATTAAAAACTAAAAACCATGTCCTCATAAAAGTTTTTTGCCGAAAACTATATCAAAATCCTTAACCCAGACCGAAGTCTTGATATCTCAGAGCTGTGAGATTTCAGCCCCTGCATATTTTACTATTATTTCACATTCACTTTAAATTATACCACGATTTAAATAAAACTGTGTATTACATTGCAAGCTAACGAAAAGTCGCACTATCAAATTCCTTTATCTAATATTTCCACCTTTTTGTTCTCAGAAATTTATCTTACGTTCAAGGCAGACAAGTTGTAGTGTATCATGGTTTTAATACTTTCGCAAGAAGACGAATGTAAAAGTCGTAGCACTACGACTGTCATAAAAATTCCTAGTTGCAAAACGTTTACCATTTTAGCAAGTTAATAAACTTCATGTAATACAAGAAAATTACTAAACTTTATTCTTCTGAAAGAGTAACACGTTCTAGTATTGATTTAATTTTGTTCGATTTCTTCCTCAAAAATAAAACAAAAAAATCTAATAATTACCAAATAGAACGAAAACTTTATTAGATATGATATGGTGTGACATAAATTTTTTTTTCGTCTCAATGCAATTGAATTTGATCCTACTCGTGTGAAATCAAACATAATTATAATAGTCATTTTCATTTAGATTTTATTTATTTATATCTATATATGAATAAAATAATAAAATCCTTTATTGATTTATTTTGTTTTTTTTTGAAAATAGCATAACATTTTAAAATTATATAAATAATGAAGTTGTGGTTATTATTTCGTTTTAATAGTATTAAATATACATTAACCGCATGCGATTAATTAAAACAAAAATAAAGTTAGGTTTAGTGTGGTGTATTGTGTTAAAGCAGGGCCGGATAAACTACGAGTGCAATGGAGCGACCGCACCAGGCGCCAAAATAAAAGGCACCAAATTTGAAGCTTGGTTTCAAATATTCGATTACATTTTCGTTTTCGATTTTAATAAATTTTGAGGCAAATTAAATTTTATTTTTCTATATATAAATCAAAAACTTAGTTTTGTATCAAAATTTGCATTTTTGTTTTAATTTTTAATCTACGAGCGTGACAGCCTCGTGCACTCACGTTGCTGCTTACATACGATTTAACGTGAGATTTTAGATAAAACTGGCAATAGTAGTGAGATATTACCAGGCAAGGTGATATCTTTTCAATCAACAGTACTATCAATTTCATATGTAGTTTTCCATTTCCTATTTAACTATATGTGGGCTTTAATTATTAAAGAAGCCAATGTTTCATATGATTTAGGTGTTGTTAATAACGGTATTGCGGTGCCGTTATGCCGGGATGTAACGGAACAAATCTCTAATGGGAAAAAAACTTACAAGACCATGTTGGTCATAATATAATCAACAAAAAAAACAAAATCAAAGAATTTAATAAAAAGAATAATAAAAAAAGAACTTAACTTATTATTGAGTTACAACTTTCGTCCTTGTATGTCGCTTGAATTACATTCCTTGCGAACCTCAGCATTTGTCCCAAAAATTCTTCAACGTACTTGATTCAGTAGTAGGAAATCGTATAATTTGAATAACTGCTCTTTCCACAAACTCGTTCAATATTCTAATATCGTTCATACAGCAAAACGCACCTGTTTACTGTGTCACAATTTTTTCAATGTTTGTTGGGAGCACACAGCATTCGTTCGTGAATAAATTTTGATGACACTTTGGAAAAAGATGCAACTATGTATGGCAAGGCACTGATTAGTTTTTGAGCGATAGTGAACAAAGTAGTGGGGGCTGTCCCATATACCTGTTTTTTTGAAAGCTCAATAACATCTGTACCTGATAATCGAATTAGATGAAACTAGATACATAACCATTTAGTACGGTTTACAACAGTTCTGCATCCCAACTTCCTGTTTGCCACTTCCGGTTAAATTTTTTTTACTTTTTCTCGTACAACAGAATTTATGTTTTGATGGGATACTACTGCTCTCTTTAATATTTTTATAATTAGAACTACGCGAAATCTATAACATTGGTTAGCTCTTAATTAAAGTATTTAATGGATATTAGCTCATTATATATATCCAGAACACTATGTTTCCAGAGCTGTGGTGAAATCAGCCTATGCATCAGCGTCACAATATTTTTTATCCATTTTTGTGAGTCCATACAAAATTTCAAAGCAAATAATCGCATTTCGTCTATAAATTCGTTGACGAGATAATTTGACAGTTCAGTTCACAAATTCGGAATTTATTTTCTCATCCCACTGAATCTGAATGCAAAAACATTTAGTACGACATCTCATGCCACGAAATAATTCCATACAACCAGAATCTAGCTACAGAGCTCAAACACAATACTAATCTGTTTCTTAACTGTTTTTGGATTGCTTCTTCAAATAATCAAAGAAGTATGTACACTACTACACTAATTTACTACGTAAAAGTAAAAATGTCTTAAACAAATTTCTACTGTTTTTATTTTATCAAAAACACGTTAAATAGAATGTTAAACGCTATTATTCAAAATTATACAAAAAACTGTGCGGTGTAAAACTTTCAATTTATATTGAAGTAGAGTCCGTTCATATGATACCCTACTTGACTCGGTATTATTTTCTTTATTATTTTATTTTCTTTAAGGATGGATAACTAATCAATAAATCCTATCACATAATAAAATATGACAGGCCAATAGTTTATCATAAGTTGGAGGAATTAAAAAAAATAAGAGGTAAAACTACAAATTTTTAAACCAATTGCAGGAACAAAACTAAAATGGGGTTGCCAATAATCCATCCGTACTCCTTGACCTTGATATTAACAAAACCTGATACCTCCAAAAATTATTATCGAACTTAAACAATTAATTGGTTTTTGTATATAGTTGCAAGTTTCCTTTTTGATCTTACGTTAAAAATAGTATATTAAGAAACTAGTTTCATAATCGACGATTTTATCACACGCAATCTGTTTAGAAAACGACCCGCGCAGCGGGGAGTTTTCTAAAGGATAAGTGCGATAAAACGTCTTATGAAACGAGTTTTTTGTACTATTTTTTCTATTTTGCATTTTTTGTCTTGAAATTTTAAAAAAATGTGTATTTTATTAAAAAATAGTCAAAACCGCACGGCAGAAGTGAAAACTTCATTGGCAATCGCAATCAATTGATATCGTATTAGTAGTATTTGGATCGTATTAGTAGAATAAATGAGAAACAAGTCAGAACGATAAACCGCTAACTACACACACTAACCTCACAATGTAAACCAAATAATTGACAAAATAGCACTCATATGCCAATAGCAGGGACCAACGTACGCGTGCTTGTCACACCCATAGATCAACAAGTTTAAATTTTACAAATCTTCCTGCGGAAAGCTAAGCAAATGCATTAGTATTAATGCGCATTGTTGACGTTTGCAAATCACTATCGGTTAAGTGCAACCATTTTTAATTATTTTATTTATCATGATTGCCATCCACGTTTAATCATACATAATCTATGCTTCTTTGTATAGAATTTATGCGATTTCCGTCTCGTAATTGTGAGCTTTAAATCGATATAATCGATTTTATCAAGTATCAAGTTATAAATATTAAGTCTTCACTTAATTTTAGAAACATGTATTACATACAATTCCAAACCGACAACATATTTAGTGAAGATGATAAAATTCCAATACATATAATTTTGATATACAAATGTAATTGTTTCAGGTTATACTATCTTTCTTACGTTATTTTTGATTTCATAAAAAATATGTTCAATAAAAAAACATTGATCAAAGCAAACTACCGTTTAAAACGATAGTTAAATAAAAAGCAAACATTTAGTACACAACAACTTCCCAAATTTTCATGATGATTAATGTATTAATACCCGTGTTCCTTTTAGGTAAACTTGCTACCCGAACCAAATTTTAAATGGAATGACTTAAATGTGAGGTGTATTAGATTTTCGACAATTTTATCGCACGCAATCTGTTTAGAAAACGACCCGCGCAGCGGGGAGTTTTCTAAAGGATATGTGCGATAAAACGTCTTATGAAACGAGTTTTTTGTACTATTTTTTCTATTTTGCATTTTTTGTCTTGAAATTTTAAAAAAATGTGTATTTTATTAAAAAATAGTCAATTTGAAATTTTGTTATTATTACTAATTATTTCAATTAATTAAAATATTTAACACTAATTTAGATATTCTTATTAATTTTATTTACATAATTATTAGTTTTAATGTTCACGGACGTTTGTATGACCAATATGACCAACCTTGAAAGACAAAACTTTGCGTATCAAATGAAGGGCATTTCGATACGCATTTGGGTATCGAAATGACTTTATTTTAGACGCAAAATAGAAAAAATATTTTTCAAAATTCAAAACAAATATATTTTTATTTTATTTTAAATATATATTTTAATCTAACTTCTAAAAAACAATTTTAATTTTCTTATTTCTCTTACACGTGTTTCAATCTTTCGATCATCCTCAGAGAGAAAATATTTACAACTAAATCTAAAAATTCCTTCCTTGACAACGAAACTTCCATACGTAAGCTAATTAAATTAATGTGGGAAAACCCGAAATTTGAACATTTTAAGAATAACAATTGTTTTAAGTATAATAAAATAAGGATAAGTACAAAAATTGTGGGCGTTGTGAATTTTAACAATACAAAATAGAAATGAATTTATGAATTAAACATCTTAAAGCTAAATATTGAGAAGTTACAGTTTGATTATGATTATTTTTTTATAATTTTATTTAAAGGTTAAATAAGTTAGGTTAAATAAGTCTGATGTTATGACGTTTTGTTTTTCGTCGCAGTTCATGATATTTGGCTTGTGTTTTTCAATATATAGCGATTCATATGCGTCTAGTTCCCAATTTTCCCGAAATAATTTTGGAATTGGCTAAATCTATTGCATGTGTTGGGTTTTCGACCATATGAAGCGCAACACTGGATTTATTGACGTTTCCTGTCGTAACTGCTTTGCAATGTTCTTCTAACCGGGTAGAGAATTTCCTAGATGTTTGCCCCACGTACTTTTTCTCGCAGCTCTTGCAGCTGATTTGGTAAATGCCTGACTTTTCCGAAGACTGTTCTTGGTCCTTATAGTTATTTAGTAAGTTCCCTAAGGTTGTGCTTCTTGTTGCGATCTGGATATTGTGCTTTTTTTAAATGGTTTCCTATTTTATTTGTGATGCTTGGATAAAACGAAAGACATATTCTTCGTTGACTGTTGTTTTGTTTCTTCTTTAAATTTGTTAGATTTCTTAGAAACTTGCAACTATATACAAAAACCAATTTGTTATACTATAGTGATTTTACCGCACTCTAAAACCAAAAATTAAATTTTGGTTAAACAATTAAACCGTAATTTTATTTAATACAAAAAATAGACGTGTCTCTTCAACCTTCTTTCAAACACAAAACTCCCATTTAATAGACTATATTAGCAGCTGTATGGTAGACCGCTCGCTAATTTTTTAATATACTAATACTTATCAGTTCGTTATAATATTGATAAAAGACCTTTACCAAAGTATCATCAAAATCGCTTCATAAATGTAGGCCGAAGCGATGGATAAAGCTCTAGAAAATGCAAAACAAATTTAATTGGAAACAAAAAACAATGGCAAGTTTTGAAGAATTTAAGTTTCAAATAACCAGTTATTCAGCATACTCAAACTTCCACTAGACTCTTCTTACTTCTATTTTTCATGTGAACTCGGATTATATACGAACATTTCACCAAAATTTCCATTCACCCAATTTTCAGTTGTGTTACAAAATTAAAAACTTTAAAATTTCACTTTGATGAACGTTTGAAACTAACACTGCAACAAATGCATACAATAAACTAATAAATCCTTTGACTGAATTTTATTGATTTCTAAGCCATATGCAAAGTTCCAATATTATTTATGAGCAT
Organism: Diogma glabrata; assembly: GCA_963693315.1. Classification (NCBI taxonomy): domain Eukaryota; kingdom Metazoa; phylum Arthropoda; class Insecta; order Diptera; family Cylindrotomidae; genus Diogma; species Diogma glabrata. Next base: position 55,576,396 of record OY856187.1, on the reverse strand, counting down.
GACCTATTTATTATTATCTCTATAAATCTCTATTAATTGTCTCTTCTTATAAAACAATTTTTAATTAGTTTAATTATTGGTTCAAGCAACTGAACAATTTTCTCAATTTTCTTAAATTTCACCCTAAAAATATAAATCCTCAAATCATATGTTTTTACATATTTTTTGTTTATGAATGGGAAATACAACCTTCCTTTACCATACCCAATATATATTTCATTTTGCAAACACTAAAACTAATAAATCAGAATTACTTAATTGATATAAGTAGACCAAAATTTTCTTTTTGTTTTTCCTATTTTAAAATATATTACGAATAAATAAATAAACAAAATGAAAATCTGAAAATTTAATAAAAATATAATTTTAAATTTTCTGAAAATTAATAGAACAATATTTTTTCTAGAAAATTCAAATGTTTTCTTCAAATGGATTTAAATTTTTCCTAAATTGTATAAATGCGAAAATGTCTGTTTCAGTTTGGGTGTTGGAGGAAATTTTTTAGAAATGTGCAATAATTTTGTGAATGAATTGGCATTGAAAAATATATTTAAAATAACAAAATTAATAATGGGCTATTATTTTGAAAACGTACATTTTTTTGTTGATTTTTAAATTTTTGATTTTTAAAAAATCTGAAATTTTGATATATTGTTGGCATTGACAAAAAGAAAAAAGTAATTTCTGCTTTTATTTTTTGTGTACTCTGAATCGGAGTTATGCGCGGTTGAATTTTGAGGCTTTTTCACGTAGTTTTTGGTAATGGTGGCAATGTTTTGTGAATAGGTGCCACAAATTTCATCCGACTTACGTATATTTTTGCAAGTAAAAAGGAAAATAACTGAATAATTGAAATAAGTAAGTTTAAAATTAATAACTTTTCTCTTTTCCGCTAGGCGGCGCGTAAAATCTTGGTTTACTTCAAACCTCATATCTCAAAAAGTAGGCTTTTTTTTTTTTTGTTTTTCACAAATTTTAAAGTAAACATATGCAGCTATGAAATTGAGAAATAAAAAGTCAGCAATTCAATATGGATTTTTTCTTACGATTTTTTAAAGTTTGGTATATGAAAAATTCACATGTGTTTTTTTATTAAGTTAATAATCCTGTACTAAATGTGGATTTAATAAATTAAACATTTCATATTTTAACACCTTTACCATTTTACCTTTTACCATTTTCTGTGCGGTTAAATGGTTAAAAACTTATTAAAAATTAATTTAAGTTAAGTGGTAAAATAAAGGAATTTAAATTATTAAAAGGGTGTGTAAAATGTTTATTCATTTTAAAAAATGTCTATTCAGCCCCTTTTTACTAATTAAAATCTCATTAGAGGCTCATAATTTTAACATTTAAAATTTCTAATGACACCCACAAACGGTTTTTGACCAAATTATACTTGCATCCAATCAAAATATATTAAATTGTACCTACCTAATTTTACCTGATTCTACCTATGTCAAAAATATTTCAAGGGTATATATATATTGATTGGATTGCCTTATAATCAATTATATTCCAAAATATTTAGAAGACATAACGTTTAGAAAAGATAATAATAAAAATGCCTTTCAAATTGTGCTGTAACTTGTACGGTCTCAAACATCATCAGCGGACATCAAAAAATGTGAAACTGGTCACACCAGCTGTTATTAAAAAAACTGCGACCCTAAATTTTACTTTGCGTGATGACCAGTTTATATGTGAAACATGTCGCACTTATATCTATAAAAATAAGGTAAATTTAATTATTTTATTAAAATGAATAAAAATTCATATGCAACTAATATTTTCTATACAGCAGCTTTCATGTTCGGAAACTATCGATCCTGAAATTATTTCTATAAATCAGGATGTTGAAAATGTTCCAACGAACGAAAATATTCAAATACCTCCAGCATCTTTAGATCCATCACCAGTTTCGGTTGATACTATATCTCCACCAGTTCCTGAACTACTTAATGACATTTTAGAAGATATTAACAATGCTCTTGGAAGGTTAGCCGAATCTCCTATCAAACAAAATCATATTACAACAGGAAGTTATAAAAAAATTGCAAGTGTCACATCGGCAATAAGTCAAAGAATATTTCAAGTAGATTCAGTTAAAGTGTTATCACCAAACGAGGAATGTGAATATACATCATGGCTTATGAACCTTAAAAAAGAGTTTAAAGATGCCAGCTGTAAATCAAAACAAGTGTTTTTGTTGACAACTCTACCACGTAAATTTTGGTCAAATCAACGTATCCAGGATGAATTTAATGCATCAAGACGACTGGTAGAATTCGCCATGGATCTGTTGGAAACAGTAGGTCCTTACAGTTGGCCTCAGAGCAAACAAGTGCACAGTTTGTCACAAAATATAGTAAAACAAATTCAAACATACTTCTTATCAGAGGAAATTAGTAGAACAATGCCTGGCCTTAAAGATGTTGTTACTATTACAGAAGGATCGACAAAAATTAAGAAATCAAAGCGGTTGGTGTTATGGACCCTCACCGACATCTACGAAATGTTCTTGGAAGAAAACAAAGAACTCAAGGATTCCACTGTTTTTTACCGGATAACACTACACCCGATAAAATAATTGCCAAAATGTTTTCTTTTTCTGATGATCATAAATATTTCAATTTAAAGGCAAAAAATAATATATAAATTAATTTTTTAATGTATTTATTTATAATATTGATTAAATTATAATGTTTATAGGAAAAATATTTTTTTAATGTTTTTTTCTAATGTTAGTGTTGGTGATGTTGAAATTATAACGAAATCTTCGATCATTGGGATCTCCAATTCTTATTCTGAATAAAAACCTGTTTCTCAATCAGAAATACACAAAAAATGGTTCAAATTTATTGCAGGTGTTAAAATATGAAATGTTTAATTTATTAGATCCACATTTAGTACAGGATTATTAACTTAATAAAAAAACACATGTGAATTTTTCATATACCAAACTTTAAAAAATCGTAAGAAAAATTCCATATTGAATTGCTGACTTTTTATTTCTCAATTTCATAGCTGCATATGTTTACTTTAAAATTTGTGAAAAACAAAAAAAAAAAAAGCCTACTTTTTGAGATATGAGCTTTGAAGTAAAACAAGGTTTTACGCGCCGCCTAGCGGAAAAGAGAAAAGTTATTAATTTTAAACTTACTTATTTCAATTATTCAATTATTTTCTTTTTTACTTGCAAAAATATACGTAAGTCGGATGAAATTTGTGGCACCTATTCACAAAACATTGCCACCATTACCAAAAACTACGTGAAAAAGCCTCAAAATTCAACCGCGCATAACTCCGATTCAGAGTACTCAAAAAATAAAAGCAGAAATGACTTTTTTCCTTTTGTCAATGCCAACAATATATCAAAATTTCAGATTTTTAAAAAATAGTTGTTTTTTTTTCGATGTACGTTTTCAAAATAATAGCCCAATATATTCATACTTTTTCGCTTCTTTAAATTTGTTGTTTATTTGTTGTTGAGATGTTAAATAAATAATCCTTGAGATTTATATCTAATTTTTTTTTCGTTATATTTTACAAAGTTACATAAACTAATTAATTTTCAATAACAAAAAAACTAAATCACATAAATAAAAAAAATCACAATAAATTTTCAATTTCCTGTTTTCCAATTAGCATCTAACTGTAAATAACCTTATTCTTTTTTTTAGTATATCACTTTCCAATTATTTTATGGAATAGAATCACACAGATGCACTTTAATTGCACTTTTTCATTTTTCACTAACAGAAACAAAGATCACAGTTAATAAACAGAAGATAAGTGAAAATTAATTTTATAATTTAATAACATGAAGAAAAATTATGAACATATATTAATAATATTCTTTTGTTATGTTAATTTAAGTATATTAACTAAAAGATAGCAAAATGATGTGATATAGATGAAACGGTGATCACGACTGGATATGAAAATAACTTAAAAATTTTTCTCGGAATAAAAAAACAGAAAATAAAAGGAAAATCATCATCATCATCATCATGATTCGGAAAATGAGAAAATAAAACTTTTTCTTCTCGTTGTTCACACATAGAAACCTAAGTTTATAGTCGATTTTATAAGGTAAATTGTAGCTTTTGGTTTTCGTATAATATTAGAAAAATATGAATTTTATTAGTTGGACCATTTTGTGGTTTTCATTTCGCTTATAAAGTGGATTATGTTTTTATAAGTAGAGTTAGTTGAATAAGTTAGATAAGTATGAAAAAGTGGTAAGTGGTTTGTAGTTTTATGTTTCAGTGTTGGATCGATTTTTGTGATTGTTTTGATTATACCAAATAATTTAAGATATTATCAGCAGTAATTGTGATAATTCGAAATAGTCCAAAAAGTTATGAGAATCTATCAACGGTCGAGGGAAATTCTTTTAGAAAATGTTTTACCAACCTAACTAATGAACCAACCTAATCAATTTTAAGACTAAAATTTTAAAATCTATTTACATTCTATTAAAATTAAACAATCGTGATAATTCCCCTAGGGAAATTACCAGTGTAATTGAAATGTCATTGGTCAAATTCAATGGTGTCATTACATTTTACAGAATTTCATCGGCTTAAATTTCAAATAAAAATGAAGCAAAACAAATTTCAGTATAGATGGAAAATCGAATCAAAATGCCAACTCCGATAATGCGAACTTCAATGTTCTTGGAACTTCGGTAATCCTTAGTATAATAAAATAAAATAATACCTGTTTTTATTGTTTTTATTTTTTTCCAGGTCTGCATTTCTGCAATTTATTAATTTAAGCTTGATTTATTTACTGAAATTTTACGTCTTCACAACCGTAGCGCTTTTGCTGGAATGCTTGAAATAATCATCATGATTAATGTAATGGATTGCGAAAATCACATACATTTTTATAAATTTTGAATTTTTTAACGGCACAAAATATAAAAAAATCAAACTAATAATATATTCGAATATGTACCTTTATCTCGAAGATACAAATAACGCTTGTCCACAATTTTAGTATGTCTTGTGTAGATAATAAATCTTTAAAAATTAAAAGAGAAACAAGAGGTACTTTTTGAAATCGCCATGTTTAAAAATAAAAATTAAAGAAATCATATAAAAATATAATTATTTTTATTATCAATGTGATAATTTTATAAAGCCGTGCTTAGTCCCTTTCAAACAAAAAAAAAATAGAGAGTGTGCTTAAAACCGCACGGCAGAAGTGAAAACTTCATTGGCAATCGCAATCAATTGATATCGTATTAGTAGTATTTGGATCGTATTAGTAGAATAAATGAGAAACAAGTCAGAACGATAAACCGCTAACTACACACACTAACCTCACAATGTAAACCAAATAATTGACAAAATAGCACTCATATGCCAATAGCAGGGACCAAAGTACGCGTGCTTGTCACACCCATAGATCAACAAGTTTAAATTTTACAAATCTTTCTGCGGAAAGCTAAGCAAATTCATTGGTATTAATGCGCATTGTTGACGTTTGCAAATCACTATCGGCTAAGTGCCACCATTTTTAATTATTTTATTTATCATGATTGCCATCCACGTTTAATCATACATAAGCTATGCTTCTTTGTATAGAATTTATGCGATTTCCGTCTCGTAATTGTGAGCTTTAAATCGATATAATCGATTTTATCAAGTATCAAGTTATAAGTATTAAGTCTTCACTTAATTTTAGAAACATGTATTACATACAATTCCAAACCGACAACATATTTAGTGAAGATGATAAAATTCCAATACATATAATTTTGATATACAAATGTAATTGTTTCAGGTTATACTATCTTTCTTACGTTATTTTTGATTTCATAAAAAATATGTTCAATAAAAAAAACATTGATCAAAGTAAACTACCGTTTAAAACGATAGTTAAATAAAAAGCAAACATTTAGTACACAACAACTTCCCAAATTTTCATGATGATTAATGTATTAATACCCGTGTTCCTCTTAGGTAAACTTGCTACCCGAACCAAATTTTAAATGGAATGACTTAAATGTGAGGTGTATTAGATTTTTGATCTAATGCAACTCAAATTCTTTCTTACTACATATTTCCGACATTTTTTTTGACAATAAATTGTTTTGTCAGTTTTGAAAAACTTTATTGCTAAAAAACGTAAAAGAAAATTATTAGTTTGACAACATTTTAAGTTTAAATTTTATTTTGAGTTTGTTAAGTTTAAGAAAATTAATTAAATATTAAAAAATTTCTGAAAATTGAAATTATGATTTATGCAAAATATAAACAAATAAAGAAAGCTGGACAGAAATTTGACATTTAGGCTAGACATTTAAAATTTGGACAAGCATTTGGAAAAAAATACTTGAAATTTCTGGCGGTGAATAGAGGCGTAAGTTTGCTACGTAGCTTTACCATCATTTGATATGGTAAAGTTGAAAACAAAACTTAGTACAAAAGTAAAGGAAAATGTGGTAAATGGAACACACCTAATGCATAAAGGACAAACAGACATACTTTCAATTTTATACATATTCAATATTTATTTAGCATGATGACTCGAATGCAAATTGCAAAAGACAGTAGCAATATAACTTTAAAAAACTGCGTTATAGATCAATTTTTTAAAATTCGTATAAAGAAATTTTTATTATTTTTATGAATTCATACATAAAAAATTAATAATTTTAATGGTATTTAATAAAAATTAAAAAAAAAACAATAAAAAAATATATACCACACCAGTGATTGAACTCACTACCTACAGCACATCAGTCGAGCACGATATCCACAACGCAATTAGAAACGTTAAGAAATGATAGAAAGATTATTATTTATTATTATTTTTAGTCTTTCACCTCAGAGCGTCACGGATCAGCCTAACTTACTACCTACGAAAAAATCTGTGTGTGGTGTGCCAAAAGAAGTTTTCACTTCAAAAATATTTAATTCGGTTACCTGTTCGAGCACAATTCAACTTCAAACTTTGCATGTCCCTATATTTCTTAAAAAAATTCGAGCCACCCTCTGTCAAAACCAGTGAAAAATAAGAAACTGCTTAACATAGTTAAAATTTATTGTCAACCAACCCTTAAATTATGTTGTTGATGATGCAGATGAAAAGTCTATTTTCAAAGAGGCTTAATCCCCTGAGGTAATAGGTTTTTTTTCCTCTACTGTAAAAAGAATAACAAATTGTATTTGATATGATATTTTCATATAATTTGTAACGTCGGCCCATACGTCTAAATAAAAATTCATATTTTCAAATCATTTCAAAAGAGATTCTGTTTCAATCAAAATAAAATTCAAAAATTCAAATTGAAAACGAAATAAATTTCCCAAATTATCACGAAAAATTAACAACGAAACATAACGAAAAAGTAAATTAAAATATTTTCACTCTGGTAACTCTTCGTCAAAAAAATAATATCAACATGCTTGTCAAAAATTTTATGAAGATCATTCCATGTTTAGTTTTCAAACATATTTTATCTCTAAATTAGATTATCAAAAAAGACGCTTCACTCATTAATTTTTTTATTTGAAAGCGTTCAGAGTTAATTCATCAAAGAAAGTTAAAAATAAATATATTGTATTGGAAGCAAATTAAATCATGTTTGGATTTTGTTACATTAATAAATTAATTGATACCGGATTATTGATATTAATTGAGTATTTTGCTTTTTTGTAAAGTTTCTTCGTCATAATGAACAACATCTTAATCTTTTTTCCAACAAATATGGCGAATTTCACATTCTGAGCAATAAGTTTTATTTTGAGAAAACATAAAGGGGGCCGCCACTATTAAAGATTGAATTTCTTCAATTTTGTGTCATAATCAACTTTTAAAATTGTGTACCAAGTGGTAGTTGGAGGATTGGTGATACAAGTTAAAACAAATAAGAAGCGACTAACTAAAAAAGAATTTACTATCTGGAAAAAGTTGGTCTGGTTATTTTTGGTTGAATCGTTTAGGGAATTGGTGGGATTTGTCTGGTTAGAAGAGGAAAATATACGTATATGGAAAAGGAAGGCTTTACTAGAAAACTAATTTTTATTCAAGGTGATGAAATTGTTTGATTGAAGAAGGATAAAGAAATTGTAGCTGGAAAAGGACCATACTGAACAGGGAGATCTGATCACACAACTAAGAAGAATAGCCGAAAGTTAATTATTAAGTATTTTTATATTAGAATTATTATTTGAATTATGTAAAGAAATTTTACTTCCGAAATAAGAAATTTACAATCCAGAATTCGTCTGGTGGTGGTTCGATAGTACGATTTTGTTTTGTGTTTGTTTGAATAATACCCAAATTGGGGTATACCTACATTAGCTATTTAAAAGTCCTTGGCAAAAATAACAAACACAACAAATTTTACAATGTTTTTAAAACAAAGCAACCATGAAAAAAAGAATATGTAAGGATTTTTCATGTTGTTTTGTCGATTTCTAATGTCGAATTCTTTTTGCCAAAAAATTGCTCTAAACACGCCCATTTTTGATCTAGATCAAGTTTTTTTGACATAACGTATTCTATTTGACAAAAAAAAGTGATTTTTTTTGCCCTAAAAACTTTTGTTTGAATCTAGATTTTTAGCTAGAGCAAGCATATAATACAATAAAGAATACAAATACATTTAAAAAAATCTGTCAAAATTAGTAAACAAACAAAACGCCATTTACTTATTATTTTTTTAATAGTGAAATAGTTACTTTTTAAATAAAATATTGTTCAAATCGTGTTTTAAATTAAAAATTAATAATAAACTAATTAATTAATTACAAAAATATTTAATGACAGTTCACATATACAACTACAAAACTGGATCATATTTTTGCATGTTCTTTTTATGAAAAAAAAAATCACTTTTTCACTCTGGACAAAAAGAATTCGACATAATATAATAATTTCTAACGCGTCTCTCTTATTTTTTTGTCGCGAGTGGTTTTCCCAAGTTATAACTTAAAAAATAATTTGTTTTTTAATTTTTGCTGTATTTTAAAGGTTGAAGTAACTGCTTTTTGATAAAAATAATTTAGGTCATAGTTTTTTATAACTTATAATCTAAATTTAAAAAAAAAATAAATAACAAGGCTTAGAGGGGTCATATCCCCGTTGTTTTTAACTTTTTCCCTATAATTTTTTGATTTCATTATTTTGGTGATTTCTTTTGAAAATAAAGAGTTTTTTAAATAAATTTCGCCTTATATTTACAAGTAAAATTTTATTAAAAAATTTTAATAATTTCCAATAAAAATTCCTAAATCAAAATCTTTGTTATTATGTAGAAAAATACGAACGAAGTTATAAAGTTATAGAAAAAAAATATGAAAGATGATTTCATCCCCTCTGAAGGCTCTGAGATATCAAGACTTCGGTTTGTGTTAAGGATTTTGATATAGTTTTCGGCATAAAACTTTTATGAAGACATTGTTTTTAGTTTTGGCAAGCGATGTATATCAAACATAAACCTCTTTGTTAAAGTACATGTATTTTTTTATCTCTGTTTAGAAATTTATTACAAAACTAACACGAAACATCAATACGTTGCCGGAAAATTATAACAGATCATAAATTAACATAATTTAGTGAAAAGATGATACAATCAGCAAACTACTCAAATACCTCTCCATTTAGCGTTTCGAGAAAATCAAAAATTCATATTTCTTTCAAAATTCCAAAAATATTGTAAAAATTAATTAAAATCAAAAATTCCAACTTTTTTCAAAATTCTAAAAATATTCCAAAAACAAAATCAAAGATTAAAACCGTTTTAACTTTTTTAAATGAAAAATTCCAACTTTTTTTAAAATTCTTAAAAATATTGCAAAAATTATTACAAAATCAAAGATTAAAACTTTTTTCAAAAATTCTAAAAATATTGCAAAAATTGTAACAAAATCAAATTTTTAATTTTCTAGTTCTAATAATATTCCAAAAATTCTTACAAATTCAAAAAATCAAACTTTTTCCAAAATTCTGAAAATATTGCTAATATTTTAACAATATCAAAAATTGAAACTTTTTTTCAAAATTCCAAAAATTATAAAATCAAAAATTTTAAATTTTTCAAAATTCTAAAAATATTCCAAAAATTCTTACAAAATCCAAAATTGAAACTTTTTTCAAAATTCTAAAAATATATATAGAATTCACAAATTCAAAAATTCTATTTTTTTTCAAAATTCTAAAAATATTGCAATGTGGTATTCCTAAATAGGAATATACATATAAGTCCAAAAAACCTCCAAAACTACACAATGTAGTTTAATAACAATGAACAAAACGCAGTGGCGGATTATGCCTTTAAGGGGCCTGAGGCGGAACAAAATTTCGGGGCCTAAGATTTTACCAAAAATTTTGCAAATGAGTTTGATTAAAACTATTTCTTAAATAATTTTTTATCTGCTTCAGAACGGAGAAAAATCGTTCGCCACTTGCGTTGCATATCGGCAATGTAGTGAAGTGGCAATGTGTAATGAAGATTGCAGGCCATCAATGATTACCTTGTACATCTTAAATGGACAAGTGATGTTCTCTTCTTTTATATATTTTAAAAAATGATGTACTTCATCTTTAAAACATTGTACTTCTATATCCCTCGCATATGTGTTTGACAATTCTAAAATACACTTGTCAACTTCATCACTGGATATATTTTGATCAAAAAATAATTTAAAATTATTTAAAACAGTTTCATATATGGACGTTCTGGTAGACATTTCAGTGGCAAGTCTATCACAGATCATATTGTGAGTATTTATAAATAACAATTCTCGTCCTACTAGCTGTGTATCATTTGCAGATGATTCATCATACATAATTTTGCGTTTTCTTTTTCGTCCTTCTTTGTAGCTAATATTGTCTGTTAATAAATTTGCTTGCTTTTTTATGCTCTCAAAATCATTCCGAACATCCCTTATAAATTGTGACAAAGAATTAAACAGTTTTACTCATTGTAATAAGTTCGTTTGAATATTTTGAAATGATTTTCTAGTACTATTGATTCTATGCAATAATATATCCCATAGAACGGTTAATAAGGCAATTCATATTCATCGAAAGAGCTAGCTAATTTTTTAACCTCAACTTTAGTAATCGGTTTTTCGTCTTCATTTTCGCTAATTTGGATAAGAACGCTTTTAATATTTTTGTAATTAAACCGCAAGGCGGATACTGCATCAGCTCTTGCAAACCATCTTGTCACTTGTGTCAATTAATTTTTTAATATGTTTGGAATTAGGATCGGAAAAATTATCAATAAGCAACTTCCATCTGTGAGTAGATGAAGAAAAGAATACATATATATTTTGGATAAAGTTAAAATAATACACCGCAGTAGAATAGGCATTTGCAGCATAATTTCCAATTAAATTAAGCGTATGACTTGTACAAGGAATAAAAATGGCGGTCTCACTTAGAGTTTTAATTCTGGCTTGTAAACCATTATATTTTCCGGCCATATATGTTTGACCGCGACAATTTTAAATATCCAAAGACAAATTGTTTAAAGTTTTCAAAATAAGTTGTGCTAGATATTCTGAATTGTGATTTTCAATTTGTAAAAATCCAAAAAATCGTTCTCTCGCATCGCCCACTTTATCAATGTACCTTAATATAAAACTTAGTTGGTCAGTGCGGTTCACGTCTGGCGTAGAATCAACAATAATTGAATAATATAAAGAGTCCTGACTTTCTTGAATTAGGTGTTCTTTTACTTCAGTTCCCATTAAATTCATCGCATGTAGTATGTGATAAATAACTTACATTACCTTTTCCTAGATGGCTGTACCTCTCCAAATGATTTTTAAAAAAATCATAAAATTGGGATAGGTACTCAATGCATGTCATAAAATTTCCTTTTCTGTTCGAATCAATATCTTCTCGATGACCACGAAATGCTAAACCCAAAGTAGCTAATAGCTTTACTGTAGCTGCAACTCTTTTTAAAACTTCCCGCCAGCATTTTTGTTGTACTTCAATTTCACGAGCTATTTGAGTATCAATACGTCCAGTTACAAACAATCTTTTTTTCAAATTTTTCAAACAAATTTTTTAGACAATCTTTTTTCCAATCAACGTTGATAAAACGAAATATACAACTAAAGCTAAAACACCTATACTATATCAATAATATCAAATGGAAACCCTTTTCAAACGTCCAAATGATGAATTTAGCATGTATTGTATAAAAAATACATGGATTTTAAGCATACAATAATAGATTTCAATTCTACACGTTAAAAAGTTTTCATTTATTTAGTTATATGTATATGAAATTAATCTAAAATATGTACAATTATATGCTTAAAATTGAGGTTTTCAGTTTAATTCTTTCAATAAATTGTAGGTCTTAAAAGAAATCCAAAATCATTGATGAAAACATAAAACTCAAATATACTTCAAATATCCAAAAAATACTTATCTGGATTTTGTTTTTATCAATAATTTTGCGATTAATATAATAACAGCCCATTGCAAATAAAGTTTTAGTATTAATATTCATTCGTAACAGTGGAACTTTTCAAAACAAAATGTTTTTTTACTATACAAATTGGAAAACGAATTTGTACATTAAAAAATTATAAAACTATCAAATTAGAATTATTAAAATAAATACATACATGAAAAAAAGTAATACAAATTGACAACCTGTAACGATCGCAATAATCGCAGAACAATAATAAAATAAAATTCCTCCTTGTTTTCAATTCAATAGAAATGTATTACATTAATTTCCGTTTATTTTTACATTAATAGTACTTTTAAAATTTTCCCAACTTAACTGCTAATTGATTTTGAATATATTATAAAAAGCCAACGAACGTACTAAATTTTTATTTCCAATACTAATGAACAGATGTCGTTGTTAATCATTGCTGAATTTTAAAAAAGATTACCCGATTTTGTTTTGACATCATAAGATGGCAAAAGCAAAATCACATTTTGCAATTTTTAAAAATAAAAAGATTCATTCCATGTTTTACTTGATAAGGAAAAACATATCGATTGTTGTTTTTTTCCAAACAAATCATTTTTGATGTTCAAATTTAAGAATAAAAGTAATCACATTTTTGATAGTAAATGTTAAAAGAAAATAATAAATAGTAAATATTTCTTTAAGTTCATGTTTGATTTTACAAGGAAAATCATTAATTCCATTTTTGATTTTTCAAAAAAAAAAAGAAAAGTGTCAGGCGATGCCTAAAGTTATGTTAATTAAATATAAAAAAAAAAATTTAATTATAAATAAAAGAATAAAGAAATATTGATAAATTTTATAACTGCTAATAAAATTCTACAAAGAATTTTTTTTGTTATGTATCGGAAGAGTGTATGAAATCAATAAAGCTTTAAATTGCAGTTTATAATATAACAATTTATTTCTGTGGATTTCATTGTTTATCGACCTTTGATCAAATCCTATATGAGGTCACATATAAAAGACATCGAGCAACATAACATTGGGGAATCTATATTCCTTCTTGATGTAATATTTGTTGGACGAGAATTGATAGATTGCATTGGAAGGAAAAAGTTGATATCAGAGGAATTGGTTGAGTATACGTAATTGAATATTGAATTGGTAAGAAGGAATACAGAGGAAACTATAAATTGGGGATCAAGCATCTGAGAGGAAAGCAAGGAAAATATAATAGCTGTAAGTTAGTTTTAATGTTATAACTTCTATATTACGTGAATGAAATTTAAATGTTAAGTTAAGTGATTTTACCACAAGAGATTTCCAAAATCCAGATTTGTATCTGGGACGATCCGTTTTCAGCTTAATTTGTTCTGTTTTTTTGTATAAAAGTGCCAGTGTAAAAGATTGGCGCCGAAACAGGGACAGTTATAATAACTAGCGCCGAACAAAAAGGGACCCGTTAGGTTAATTACAGTTATATTTCTTGTATTTTTTTTAGATATATATATATAAATAATTTGGTGGGAAAATATTTTCCAGGTTGGGCGTTGGCAAGCCGGTTTTTTTTTTTGAAAAAACTTTTTTTTGTGTGGAACATCTTATATTATTATATTTATATATTTATATATTATTTGATTATTTCAATTCAGATTAATTAATATCTATATATAGTTTATTTTTCGCGTCGGTTTATTTAGCTAAATTTGGTTAAAAAGCTAGAGGAAAAAATAAAGGTTTAGTTTCTAAGGTGTTCATGTGTATATTTATCATAAGTACTCTAAATTTATATTTAAAAAAAAAAAAAAAAAAAAAAAAAAAAAAAAAAAAAAAAAAAAAAAAAAAAAAAAAAAAAAGAAAACCGTTTTGGGGAAGCAGTTTTTTTTGAAATTTTTTTATGCTACCACGTACATATTGTACATAATCCTGTACATATTTTTTTATATATACATAGTACAATTTGTTTTTGTACATAATGTATATATTGTATATTTTTTGTAAATAAATTTTTGTATATAGATAATTTGCAAATATTTTCTTTTGCCATGCCATTGTACATATTTTTGCACTACCTGCAAATAATTTTTTTAATAAGTACTATTTGTGCTAGTACTTTATTTTGAGTAAATGGTTTTTTTCTTGAATTGATTTATGTTTATTAGGTTTATTGATTCACTTTTCCCAGCGGTAGGCCTAAAAAGCCATCCATAGAGCTTCACTCTTTAACATTGATGTCGTTCTTAGATCGCCTATGACCATCGGGGTTATGCGATCGAAGAACATTGGTTTCTTCCCTTCATTCGGCGAGGAAGTCCTCGGGGACGAGGAGTGGTGTTGCTGTGTTTGTACTTAGGTGCAAACCAGTAGTACCATTCTTTGCCCAGAGGCTTCTTCGGTGTAATGAAGAGAAGAACCAATTATACTTTGCTTTCAGGATCAGAGGCTTCACCTCATACAAATTCAAAAACTTACCATTTTTTTCATTTAGCTTTTACAATAGAACAATTTTTCATAGAGTTTAAGATTTGAAGTCTGGTGCTCGGGAGCGTTCTACAACTTTCGCATTAGGTTTAGTTGTAATTTATTTGTAGGTTAAACAAGCACAACTGGGTCAGTAGAAATGGACCTAGTGTCTAATCGTGACAGTTGTGATTGTTTTATTAGGTTAGGGAGAATCTGTTCTGTAGAATCTGGTCGTTAGGGGCTTTTCCAGTAGGCTCTCACATGCATGGTTGGAGTGGGCTCGCGAACGCGATATTTTAAATTTAAACAATATGGATATTGTAGCCATACTTACTTTTTAAATTGTCTCCAGACGAATCTTGATTTTTGGAATCTCTTATATTATTAAATAAAAATAAAATAAATCAAACAAATTTTTCAAAAATTAAATAAATAAAATTTTTTATTAAGTAGATTGGGTTTTCGTTAATTGGAATAGTTTTGGGTAAATGAATAATTTTTTCGTAATTTAAGTTAATTTTAGGTAGCTAAATAAAATAAATTTTCTTAATTAAGCTTTACGTCAAGATATAAATAAATATTTTTTATTTTTTAAAAAAAAAAAAAAAAAAATAAATCAATATTTCAAAGTTAGGACGGTGCATCCAATAAATAAACATCCTTTCTGAATAATTTTCATTTTTTCAATTTTTTTAAAAATAAATAAATATATTTTAGGGGTGCTATCGTCAATAACTAATTTTAGGTATATATAATTATTTCAGTATATCTGAAATTAAATAAATAAATTATACTTTTACATATATAATGTTTTAGGAATTTTTGTGAAAGATTCAGCAAAGATTGGCTACGACGGTGGTCCTTTTTGTTCCTTTATAAAGTTTGTTTTTACAAGAAAATCTTGTATGTTTTCGAATTGGGCGTTCGTTGTTTTTTTTCGTTTTTGTGCTTTCATCCTTTTTACATTTCCGTCGTACTGGCTCCATTTTTTTTTGTTGAGAGTTGGTTTTACTATTGTTGGTGATTGCGAGTCATGATTTTGCGGGTTTTACCATCGAAATCTCTAGCGTCTGTTTCCCATATACCAAGCCTAAGTTTTTCAATATATTTTTTTTATAAAATTAAATTTAGTGTTAGAATTATTAGTTGTCATAAATTAAACATCTATTCTTAATCATTAGTTATTATAGTTATAAATTTAATTCTCGGTTTTTAGAATTTAAATAGGTGTTATATTTAATATTACTTAGTTATTATAATTTTTTTTATTAGTTATTGGAATTTCTATTATTAGTTTAAGTTTAATAGTGCTTTGGTGGTTTCTGTCATGGAGGGGATGGCGACGTTTTTGTGATTTCAAGAGTAGAAATCTTGATTTTTACCTTGAATTCATGGTGTAACGATCGCAATAATCGCAGAACAATAATAAAATAAAATTCCTCCTTGTTTTCAATTCAATAGAAATGTATTACATTAATTTCCGTTTATTTTTACATTAATAGTACTTTTAAAATTTTCCCAACTTAACTGCTAATTGATTTTGAATATATTATAAAAAGCCAACGAACGTACTAAATTTTTATTTCCAATACTAATGAACAGATGTCGTTGTTAATCATTGCTGAATTTTAAAAAAGATTACCCGATTTTGTTTTGACATCATAAGATGGCAAAAGCAAAATCACATTTTGCAATTTTTAAAAATAAAAAGATTCATTCCATGTTTTACTTGATAAGGAAAAACATATCGATTGTTGTTTTTTTCCAAACAAATCATTTTTGATGTTCAAATTTAAGAATAAAAGTAATCACATTTTTGATAGTAAATGTTAAAAGAAAATAATAAATAGTAAATATTTCTTTAAGTTCATGTTTGATTTTACAAGGAAAATCATTAATTCCATTTTTGATTTTTCAAAAAAAAAAAGAAAAGTGTCAGGCGATGCCTAAAGTTATGTTAATTAAATATAAAAAAAAAAATTTAATTATAAATAAAAGAATAAAGAAATATTGATAAATTTTATAACTGCTAATAAAATTCTACAAAGAATTTTTTTTGTTATGTATCGGAAGAGTGTATGAAATCAATAAAGCTTTAAATTGCAGTTTATAATATAACAATTTATTTCTGTGGATTTCATTGTTTATCGACCTTTGATCAAATCCTATATGAGGTCACATATAAAAGACATCGAGCAACATAACATTGGGGAATCTATATTCCTTCTTGATGTAATATTTGTTGGACGAGAATTGATAGATTGCATTGGAAGGAAAAAGTTGATATCAGAGGAATTGGTTGAGTATACGTAATTGAATATTGAATTGGTAAGAAGGAATACAGAGGAAACTCATTGGAATGTCAGAATAATTTTATAAAACTTAAGAGATTCCCAATTTTCAAGCTTCGTGTGGGGACAGATGCTGTCCCGTAGCATCAATTTTATTTGTATTAACAAAGGTCCAAAATAATAACTGGCTCCGTATCAGGGCAGTTATAATAAACCTAACACTTTTACATGTGGGATAATATTAAAAAAATCTTTAGGTTTAAAAACTTTGGTTGAATGAACGCAGTCATCTGATATTTGAATACCTATAAAATATCAATACTATTTGTAGCGAGGGGGCCCCTGTGCATGTGGGGCCCGAGGCGGCCGCCTCTTCCGCCTCTATGGTAATCCGCCACTGACAAAACGATCTAATATAAACAATCTCACAACGAAATTTATAAATAAACCAATAAACCACCCAAAACCCTATTTCATCATAAGATGAAACAATAATTTCCAAATATTACAACAGTGTTTGATAACAATATCAGAATTTTCCATACACATAGTCTTTGAATCTCAATTTCAGCATAAAATTCAATATTTCATCATCCTATGAAATAAATTAATATTTCTTACATATACGAAATTTTCCATAAGCCCGAAAACTTCTTTTCAGCAATTTCTATAAATTCCATAATATAAACTAAAACCAATATACATTGTTGAATACAACAAAAAGTTCCCATAAACCACTCAATATCTAATTTCAATAATCCACTAAATAAACAAATTCCAAAACAATTTCCTAAAACTAATTTAATGATATTTCCGTTAAATTTACAACTTTGTATTACAATCAATTAAAATAGAAAAATATTCCTAAAACAATTAAATCAAATTTCAATTAATCTACTATGTAAAACGGAAATCAAGTAATCTAATAACCAAAAAACTTATAAAATAACAAAAACTTTAATGTGAATAAAGTGTTTTTCTTTAGTGAAAACCATCAGAAACCAATCAAGAATTTCAGGGTGAAACGAGGATTAAACCAGGTAAAAGTTTCTTTTTATCGAAATAAGCGATTAGGAAAAAAACATACAACGTCCAGATCATAACAATTGACGAGTCTGGTTATACAACCTCCACAATTGACGCAGCTAGTCATATTTCACCGTAACTGGATCAACAGGTAGTTTTAGAACCTCCATTACACGAAACCGGTAGTTCTAAACCTTCCACAGCAAAAATTATAATAAAATCAAAAATTAAAACTTTTTTCAAAATTCTAAAAATATTGCAAAAATTATTACAAAATCAAATATACAAACTTTTTTCAAAATTTTATTGTTATTTTTTTTCCAAAAACTATAACTAACTAAAAACTATAAATTCAAAAATGTCCATGTCCAATTTTATGTCAAATTACATTTACGTCATACAAACTAAAATTACAAACTAAACTTGTTATTTTTTCCAAAAAATTGGCTAAAAAATAAATGAAATAATTTTTTTGACACACCTGACAATATTTTTTGACAAACAAATTTGACAAATTTTTTGACAATAATGCAATAAAATTCTCAATAATAATAATTTCATGTTCCATTCCATTTCATTTCATACAAATAACTAATTTTATATTTTTCTAAAAAAAAAATGAAAATCATTCTTTTGACACACCTGACATTATTTTTTTTTACTATAATAATAATAAAATTTCATGTCATTCAAATAATTAATTTTATTTTTTTCAAAAAAATGGGTAAAAAATAAATAAAAATCTTTCTTTTGACACACTTGACAACATTTTTTTGACAAACTTTTAATATAATAATCTAATTTTTGATCTCACATCAATCCCGACCATCAAGATTTTTCCACATTTATCATTACTACTCATTATCACTTACAATGAACCTATTTTAAGCCAAAAATATGAAAATTGGCTATTTCTGACACATTTAATGATTTTTTTGACACACTTCCGGTACAGTTATCAAACACATCGTCCTTTCAGACATGCCCAGGAATCTTGAAATCCGGAATTTTGAAATCTCTACAGCGGTTGCTGGTGGCAAGAAGTAATGGTGTGGTACTTTGCGATAAGGATATCTTTCCTGATACAACTGTTTTACTTCTGCCAAATTACCGTTCACCATTCCAAAAAGATAAAAAAGTTATACATTTTTTTACACAAACGCTGAAATGTGCGGAATGCTTCACCTTTACGGTTTGGAGAATTTTGAAAATACAACTTTTATGAAGTTAACGATCCCCTGAACTTAATTGTTTAAATTTTTTCTTTTGGGCCATCTCAAAACCCTGGTCTACGCTACTCCAGTTGAAAATGTTGACCAATTAAGAGAGCATATTGTTGCATCTTGCGACATAATTCGGAACACTCCGGGAATATTTCTGCGTCCGCTAAAGGCGGACATTTCCAACATCTAATTTAACTGTTTCTGATTTGTTATTGTCTTTTTTTTAATTTTGCAGTTATGACGTTAACGTTTGTTTTTGTTACTTGTTCTAACGTTTAAATAAATTTTATTTAATTAGTAGAAAATAAATTTTTATTTCAAAAAATTGACCATGTTTGTCAACATAAAAGTTGATTGATAAATTATTAAATTTAATAATTTAATAAAAAATATTAATTTTCAAACAACTTTTTATTTAAAATATAAATATCAGACGCGTTTCGGATATAAAATATCCATCATCGGTGAACGAAATTTATATTTATGACAATATTATTAAAAAAATAATAATGATTTTTCTCGAAAACGGTCGACTTTAGAGCTTATGACCAGAAGTACCTTTTTTGTGTAGAAAACCTTGTCGCTTCATATGAGCGTCTCAAAACTGTACTTTTTAAAGTAGCGTAGAAGTTGGGGAGAAAAACACCCACTACCCCTTCAAAACAAGACTTAAAAAAAAAAATTCGCACAAAACATAGCTTATGAAAATGAAAATGCTTACGAAAGCTGTTTTCTGGACGATAAACGGTTCCGGAGATATGCGCAAAAAACAATTTTTTTATCAATTGGTACAGTAGACAGACAAACATTTTTTTTAGAATCAGTAGGTCCTAAAACGTCGACAAATTCCAAAAAAAGTTGGGGTAAGAATTTCACCTTTGGCTATGAATGCAATACTTATGTCTTTCAGACCGAAGTAATATAAAAAACAGCGTTAATATAAAACCTCCAACCCTTATTATGTTTTTGTTTTTTAATTTTTTAAAACAAGTTATCAAACATTTTAAATTTTATTAGTTTTACTAAAATTATTTGGGACAAAAAAACTCGGAAAAAAACGGAGGAAGACGAAAAATTGCAGTGATATCAATAAAACCTAAAACATATAAAATATGATTTAGGGTACTAAGTAATATCAGAAGGAATTGTTTGGAAAGGTGCAATAGTAACATTGTCGGGAAAGACGTAGCCGTTTCAGAAGGAATTGTTTGGAAAGGCGAAGAAGGATCAGAAGGAATTTTTTGGAAAGGCGAAGTAATATCAGAAGAAATTGTTAGGAAAGGCGTAATAGTAGTAAAGAAGGCATTGGTCGGAAAAGGAGCGGTATACCGAAAGAATTTGCTTTGTTTTTTTCATTAGCTGGAAGTGGAATAGTTTTTTGAAATTTTTTCTATATATATAAGCCTATGAGGTTTTTTTTTAATATGATGTAGGGCGGGGTCTATTTAACTAATTACTTTCTGACTTTTTTTGGTATTTTGAAAAAAAAAATTATTTGAATGATAGGCCTAAGACGCCATCCATGGAGCTTCACCCCTTAAAATAACAGATGGTCCTAGGTTGCATATGTCCATTATGGATATGCGATCGACCGACCGATTGGTTCCCCGGTTCACTTCGGAGTTTGGTGAAGAAAAGTGGTTTCTATTGAAATAATATCTAGAATACTCCCCATTTGTAACGACGGACTATGTTTCAATTTTTACTTTAGAATAATAGTATTCATATTCAAAGAAATTCGCTAATAATTTGTTAATTTATTCTCTTCAATTTTAATAAGCGTAGGGACATTTGTTTGTACTACTGTGTTTTTTTGTTGACAGTTTAGCTACGTTACTCAATTTCAATTAATAATACATTGCAAAACATGTTTTGCATAAATGATTGTTTAATTCGTAAAAAGTAGGATTGGAAAGGGAAACAGGAAGCCTACAATATGTGTATATAAGCGATCAAATTGTTTGGATCGAAGATTTGTATATAAATTTAAATCAAAATATTTTGAAAATTGGAAATCAATGGTGAACATTGTTATCAGTGTTGTGACACAAAAAAAATGTAAATTAAATGTAAAATTGAATCAAATAATAATGATATTTTTTAAATCAAAGTTTTTGTTAATTTGGTGTTTCATTTTTCAACTCAATAATATTCAAAGAAAATTGTATTAACTTTAAACTAAATTATAACCAAGTTTTTCTGATTATCAGCAAGTTGAAATGATATAAATTGAAATGATATAAACAAACCATTTCGACGTTTGGCTGAAGAATTACATCCGGATAAAAATACAAATGATCCAGATGCATCGACTAAACTTCAAGATTTGGGTGCAGTTTATGACGCAGTTTATGACCTGAAACACGTAATGTTTACGATCGATGCGAGGAGGATAGTTTAATTCTTGTCGTTGGTGATTTTGGTTTGCATTGTGGATATGAACAACAACAGCATACAAAAATTAATAAAATGATGCAAAAATTATCATGTATTTGTTTCTGTAAAAGAATCATACAGTGGATCAACATTCAACATATAATTTATAATGTAAGCTTTGAATTTAATTTATATATTTTTTGTCAAATTATTTTTGTGCTGTTAATTATTTTCTCTGTTAGCTAATTAATAGTTTCATTACATTGTTCTGCGATAAGAGATTTGCAAGTGTAATCCGTTTTGTCATAGATTCAGTTTTCCGGTTTAATATTATATTTGGTTTATTAAAAGCCCAAAATCCTTATACATTCTTTAACACCATAAATTTCTTATAATAAGTGAAGTGGAGGCCCAATTTTGTTTTAATGATTGGGGCTCTCCCCTTTTCAATATTTAACGAATTTGTTCATTTTTCTTTAAATTGTAACAGAAACTATGACCATAGGAGCTTGAGACTTAGAGTCTAGCACTGGGGAATGGAACTCTCTTTAGGAATAACCTTAGTTTTTAGTTTTTAATAATTTATTTTTATGAGAGAATCCATAACTGGGTCAGTAGAGTTCGGTCAAATGTGCTAATTATAGGAATTAATTACATGATAGCTGTGGTTATCTATTTTAAAGGTGTGAAAATCTGTTCTGATCTTCCATGCCATTGGTGGATGGGGCTCGTAAACGCCGGATTCTTGCTCAAGTAAATATGGTCATTAGTATCACTACTGTTTTTGTTCTATGTGATCTCTTATTCTCTTTTATGTTTTAAATAATTAAATAACTAGTAAATAACCCTTTTTTAAATAAATAAAAACCACGTATTTGATTGAATAAATATATTATAGATTGAATTAATAAATCGGTCGTTCTACCAGAGGATTATCCATTTTTTTGTTAGTTGCGTTCCTCCAATTCCATTTCCTAATCATAAATTCTATCCAACAACCTTATTTCCAAACTTACCAAAATTCAACCCAAACATTTTCATTTCATAACAGTTATTTTAAACAAAATAATTGATTTGCTTCATACTTTTTACAAATAATAATTTTTAATTATGTTTGAAAAAATGTAAATATGTTTCAAAACAGTTTGTGACTTATAATTATTATAAAAAATTACCAATTATTGAATGTAGGTCCAAACATTTAAAATTAAAGTGGAAAATATTTTGACCAATGATAAAATAATTTTATAAAAATTTTTAACACCCTGTTCCTTTTTCCCCAAAAATAAATTCATCAAATACATAAATTATAATAACACTTCCCTCCAAAATAGAATAGATGTTTAGCTTTAAGAATGTTACGACCAATTTAAACCGTCAACTGGCAAAGTTAGAAAAAACTGAGAGTATGCTTAAGACCGCACGGCAGAAGTGAAAACTTCATTGGCAATCGCAATCAATTGATATCGTATTAGTAGTATTTGGATCGTATTAGCAGAATGAATGAGAAACAAGTCAGAACGATAAACCGCTAACTACACACACTAACCTCACAATGTAAACCAAATAATTGTCAAAATAGCACTCATATGCCAATAGCAGGGATTTAGCTGCCAATAGCAGGGTTGTCACACCCATAGATCAATAAGTTTAAATTTTACAAATCTTCCTGCGGAAAGCTAAGCAAATGCATTGGTATTAATGCGCATTGTTGCCGTTTGCAAATCACTATCGGCTAAGTGCCACCATTGCTAATTATTTTATTTATCATGATTGCCATCCATGTTTAATCATACATAATCTATGCTTCTTTGTATAGAATTTATGCGATTTTCGTCTCGTAATTGTGAGCTTTAAATCGATATAATCGATTTTATCAAGTATCAAGTTATAAGTATTAAGTCTTCACTTAATTTTAGAAACATGTATTACATACAATTCCAAACCGACAACAAATTTAGTGAAGATGATAAAATTCCAATACATATAATTTTGATATACAAATGTAATTGTTTCAGGTTATACTATCTTTCTTACGTTATTTTTAATTTCATAAAAATTATGTTCAATAAAAAAACATTGATCAAAGCAAACTACCGTTTAAAACGATAGTTAAATAAAAAGCAAACATTTAGTACACAACAACTTCCCAAATTTTCATGATGGTTAATGTATTAATACTCGTGTTCCTCTTAGGTAAACTTGCTACCCAAACCAAGTTTTAAATGGAACGACTTAAATGTGAGGTGTATTGGATTTTTGATCTTATACAACTCAAATTCTTTCTCACCACATGTTTACGACATTTTTTTAATCACTAAATTGTTTTGTCAATTTTGAAAAACATTATTGCTAAAAAACGTAAAAGAAAATTATTAGTTTGACAACATTTTAAGTTTAAATTTTATTTTGAGTTTGTTAAATTTAAGAAAATTAATTAAATATTAAAAAATTTCTGAAAATTGAAATTATGATTTATGCAAAATATAAACAAATAAAGAAAGCTGGACAGAAATTTGACATTGCGGCTAGACATTTAAAATTTGTACAAGCATTTGAAAAAAAATACTTGAAATTATTCTCTAAACTGACAAAAACTCTGGCGGTGAATAGAGGCGTAAGTTTCCTACGTAGCTTTACCATCATTTGATATGGTTAAGTTGAAAACAAAACTTAGTACAAAAGTAAAGGAAAATGTGGTAAATGGAACACACCTAATGCATAAAGGACAAACCGACATACTTCCAATTTTATACATATTCAATATTTTTTTAGCATGATGACTCGAATGCAAATTGCAAAAGACAGTAGCAATATAACTTTAAAAAACTGCGTTATCGATCAATTTTTTAAAATTCGTATAAAGAAATTTTTATTATTTTTATGAATTCATAAATAAAAAATTAATAATTTTAATGGTATTTAATAAAAATTTAAAAAAAAGCAATAAAAAAATATATACCACACCAGGGATTGAACTCACTACCTACAGCACATCAGTCGAGCACGATATCGACAACGCAATTTGAAACGTTAAGAAATGATAGATAGATTATTATTTATTATTATTTTTAGTCTTTTACCTCAGAGCGTCACGGATCAGCCTAACTTACTACCTACGGAAAAATCTGTGCATGGTGCGCCTAAAGAAGTTTTCACTTCAAAAACTTCCTTTGTTTTTAAAAATAATATTACATTATGTATTCGAGGACGGTTAGATGATAGATGATAGATCAAAGCCAGTAGCCATGCAGCCTCTGACGGAAGTTCTGCGGAATAATTGGGACATCTATAAACGAAATAATATATATAAACATCTATATAAAATATATATATATAAACAAACATCTATAAACGATTATATATGATGCGTATAGGAGTACGCCCCTTTTGTCGTAAGAGATATTAGGAAATTACTTTTTCATGGCATAGTATCGGTATGTATACTGATAGTTTTAATCATGGAGCATGTTTCGCTCCCTTCAAACTGTTTTAACAACTTTAAGAACACCTTTTTTGGATGTTATATCGTCAGTATTACTTATATTACTTTTCAGAACTCAGACTTTTTAGTACTTTTCAGAACAAAACTGTGTCTAATTCTTATCTCGTGGGTTGAGTTTCTCTTGAAGCAGCACATGCACAATTGAATTAGCACTTTACCAGAGTTATTGTTAAATAATTATATTACAAATATTCTTAAAATATAATCAACGTTTCTAGAATATGGCCAACCAGTCTACTTGTATAGCACATCCATTTTGTGAATGACAAAAGATCAAGCAGCCGGGACAGTAATTTTCTTTAGAACTTTTAAAGGATTGCTACGCCGGCTTACAACTTTTTTCTGTATTCTGTTGTACACATTTTGGATATTTCTCTTTCTCTCTCTGGCATTTACACCCCATGGAGGGATTTTGCCATCTGTACAATGAGTTTTCATTCATCTCGTGGATGACAAGTTGACCCCAGCCACATCCTATATCACGAGTGTCCCGGATGATGTCGTAACGCCAGAGTTGTGTGGGTCTTCCTCTTCGATGAACACCAACTGGTTTTTATATTGCGACACTTTTTTTCACTCATTTCATCTGATGGAGCCCTTTCTACAAAACCAAACTATAAAATCCGGTTGGATTTAATAAATCCAATTACATCATAGCCCCCAAAAAGCTGATATCATGATGCATTCGAAATTTATACTGATTCTTTGGAACTTTATATAGACCATAAATCTTGCGTATGACCTTCCTCTCGAATGTTGATATAATTCTACAATCGGTGGGAATCAGCTTCCAACTTTTACTTCCAATGGTAACCAACCATACATTTCGAATTAATGCTTTGTAAATTGTGAGTTTACACGATCGCGATTTGCGTATGCGTGTAGCTACCTTGATTTTAAAAATTTAACTTGTGATTTTGTCATTTTTAGTTTTTTTAAAAGAACTGTTGAGTCTATTATGGTCAAAATATTTAACAATTGCTTTTGGGAGGGTATTATTGAAGTTATTTAAGAAAACCTACCAGACACTTTCTACTTAAGTGAACAATTAATTAGAGCATGAAGAGCCATTATCATTGTTTTGTGATAATTTATTTTGTGGTTCTTCCAATTTATTAAGCGTACATGGCGCTTGTTCCTTGAATATGAAAATTATAAGAACATGTACTAAAATTTAGGATCTGTTTAACTCTACAACATGCAGTATAGTTACTATCATAAAATTAACTTATATGGAAAAAAGATTAATAGCCGTAGTTTTAGATATATTACACTAATACAAAAATCCGCTCTTCAATACCCAACTATATCTGCCAAAACTCCATAAGAAAAATAAGGAAACGGTGTAAAACAAAATTTAATTTTCTTTCATTTCATAAAACTTTTCTATTTTCTTTTCGTTCTTCTTATTTATTTTCATCAGTTCCACCATCATCAAAAAATTAGATTTGTTTTTTAGTTTTCTTTTTCTTGTTTTATTTGTATTCAAGAGAAGAAAATTGTTACATTCAACTGTTACCTTAAAAACAGAAAAAAATGCTATGTCGGTAATGATGATGATAAAATGAGAAATGATTTTCATCATTGACAATTTTCCCGACCTCGACCAGTTTTAGCATTTCAGTGCTCTGATTATAATCTTACTCTCGATATTATATACAATCGTCATCGTTCTCCTAAATAAGTTGTGACGTATGGGAGTAATAAGAAAATTGTTGTCTATTTTTATGAGCTACGCTTGCGTCAAAAGTCCTGGAATATTAAATTAAGGATTTATATACATATATATGTATATATATATATATATATATATATATATATATATATATATATATATATATATATATATATATATATATATATATATATATCCTGAGTCCTGAGCTTGTTTTTAAATGTTATAGTAGTTGCGTTAACTGTTTTTTAAAATAATTCTGAAAGAACAATCATTAGCCAATGTAGGTGTATAATTCAGAGCATATAGTATGTTTGAAGTTTTTGATAAAACATTTAGGACATTCAAATACTGGACACTAAATGTTATTATTTGGTTATTAAGATATACTAGCTATGTATTGTATGTATTCAATTAGGTTTAGGTATTTTAATGAAACAAGTTAAACGGTCATTTCTTAACTTCAAATAGTTGTACAGATGCTCATTTGTTTTTAATATAGTAGAGGAAGAGAGGTGACGGATACATAACATCTTAGTAGTTTTCTTTGGTTCATTTCAGAGTTACTTTGTGTGACACTAACCTGGGCAAGCAATTAGGTTAAGAATCGAACCTAAAATTTAAAAGAATTGTGTGTTGAGCAGTATAATAGTTGAGAACCTAAAACTCAGCATAAATCTGCCGATATGGCTGTTAAAATGAATTGGCGTTGTATGGACTAATTAAAAATAATAATCGATTATATTAAGCCTCCAACTAGAAAGTTGATTTAATTGCTAATTAAACTTAATAGCTACGGCAAAAAAATGGAACGACGGCATAGGAGAAAAGCGTAAATACATATTGAAGTGCATTAGCTTCCGGCTACAATATCATATTAAAATAATTCATCAATTAGCAATGCTATCTGAAAATAAATAAAAAATTTATCAATCAAATTAATTTTTAAAAATTTCTATTTGTAACTTACTTGAGGGCCTCAACAAGTACTCCACGAGGACTTGTTAAAATGGGGAAAAATACACTTTAAATTTAATCCAATAACTTTAAATAAAATAATAATGCAAAAAACTAAAATCGTTATAACATTTATTTTCTTATTTTTTATCTTCATTGTACAAAAGTTTAATCCCGAATGAATGTTGTTTATTTTTCGTCATCAGAAGAACCGAATCAGGGAAAAGTAGGGTTGGGAAAAATGTTGTAGAGGATTCGATTTGGAAATGATAATATCAGTGATGCACTAAGGAGTTCATAATGTGGGTTTGTTACAGCCTCCCCCTCTGAATCGAACTTCGTTTCGAAGGACAATTCAGCAACTTGATATCTGGCTGGTTTTCTTATAATACGGTTTGAACGAGTAGTAGTTACTGCATCTGGAACAGCTATAGTTTCTTCAGGGATGTTGAGATTATTGTCCTCAATAATTTCTTCATTTTCCGGAATTTCAGGAAGAATACCAATTTCTGGTTGAAGTTGACGTGTAACTGTTTCAGCAGGTAGATTATCAGAAATTGGTGATTGTTTTGGACGTCCTCTTGGTCGAATACGTTGTATTGGCTCTACAGTTTGATTTCCTCTATATGGAGTTAAGTGTGAAATATGATAGACACCAACTCTTGTGCCTTCTAATGTTTCAATTTCGAAACTTGTTGACGATTTAGATGATTTAACTCTATATGGACCATCTCGACGTGGTGTAAACTTTGATGTAATCGATTTACTTGCATCGCTTAAAATATGTGTTTTGACTAACACCAAGTCTCCAGCTTGCAGCTTCACTGTATCACTTCTTCGTTTATCTGCATAATGTTTCCATTTATCCTGGGCTTTTTCATGGTTCTCGTGAACGAACTCCATAACAGATCCAATTTTTAACAAGAATGGAGTTATTAGAGGAACAAAATTTTCTTCTTGTACAATTGTTCTGAAATCGTGTTGGATATCTGACATACTCCGTAATTCTCGGCCAAATGTAAGATATGCCGGTGTGTATCCAGTGGTATCGCATTTCGTTGTATTCATGGCAAAACGCACAGATGGTAAATAATTAGCCCACGTTTGATGATTATCACGCACCAGGATAGCTAATTGCGTTTTTAGATCTCAATTTCGGCGCTCGACAGCATTTGCTTCAGCATGATATAATGGTATTAAATTTTGATGAACTCCAAAACATGCAGCAACGCATTGCATAATTGCACTTACAAACTGCGAACCATTGTCGGAAATTATTCTTCGTGGTACGCCAAATCTGAAGAAGTAACTATTTATTAAAGTTTTCGCACACGCCTCTGCGGTAGCATATTGAAGAGGGTATAACTCAACCCATTTCGTCGACGTGTCTTCGATAGTAAGAATCCATTTAAATTCATTGGTGGATTCCACAAGAGGTCCAAACAGATCTATGGCTAAGACTTCCGAACGTTGTGCCATAACAGGTGTTTTTAACAATCCAGATGGTTTCATGTTTGAAACCTTATACTTTTGACACTCAGGGCAGGTCTTAATGTATTCTGCAATATATTTCTTCATTCCTGGCCAAAAAAATTTCTCCTTTATTTTGCAATAGGTTTTGTCGACTCCATAGTGTCCTGCAGTGGGAATATCATGATAATTTTGTAATATTTCTTTTCGGGAATCATTAGGGATAACGAGTTGTGGTTCTTCTGAATCAGAATCGGGTAAATATCGATATAAAATTCCAGACTCAGTGATGTAACCGCGACTTGTCCAGTTTTGAAGATCCACGTGATCGGGTGTTTCAAAGCAGTCTAATATTTTTTTGATATCAGGATCCTCTAATTGAAGTGCTCGCATGTTTATCAAACCTTTGTTAGGTAAATCAATTTGAATTGAACATAGGCCACATTGTTGTTCGTCTTCACAAGGTGGTCGTGACAATGTATCAGCTACAAGATTGGCTTTACCTGGAGTGTAAGAAAAATTTAAATTAAAAGATTGTATTAATAAGATCCATCTAGCCAAACGACCAGTGGGTGTACGAAGAGTCATTAGCCATTTCAAAGCTTGATGATCTGTGCACACATTTACATGTGCGCCGTCAATATATCCACGATACTTTTGTAGTGCCCAAACAACTGCGAGAGCCTCTCTCTCAGTTGTACTGTAATTTCTTTCAGCTGATGTAAGCAATCTACTTGCATACTCGACTGGCCTTTCATCGTCGCCCTCCCCCTGCAGTAAGACTGCACCGAGTGCATAGTTGCTTGCATCAGTTCTCAATATAAAAGATTTATTTTCATCAACTTGCTGTAAGATAGGAGACGTTATTAAACATAATTTAAGTTGGCCGAACGATTTTTGATGGATATCCTCCCATATCCATTTTGCATTTTTTTTAGTTAGGTCAGATAAAGGCTTACTAATACTTGCGAAATTTGGTACAAATTTTCTATACCAGCTGCAAGTTTGTAAAAACGTTTTTAGATGTCGAATATTATTAGGAGGGATCATTTTACTGATAGCGTCAATTTTGTCTGGATTTGTGTGAATACCTTGACTGTTAATAACATGACCCAAAAACTTTATTTCTGATCTAAAAAAATTACATTTGGACCTATTCGCTCTTAAATTAAAGAGAATGAGGCGATCAAATACCTTTTGTAAATCCTGCAAATGTTTTTCAAAGGTTTCAGACAAAATGATTATGTCATCTAAATACGCCAGGATAATCACATCAGGAATTCCGCTCTTAAAACGATCAATTAGCCTCTGAAATGTTGCAGGGCCATTTCGTAAACCAAAAGGCATACGTTTGAATCTAAACAGTCCGAAAGGTGACACAAAAGCAGTTTTATCACGGTCTTCAGAACGGACAGATACTTGATGATAACCAGCTCTAAGATCTATTGTCGTCATATATACTGTTCTTTTTGCTAGATGAAGCAATTCATCAATACGTGGCATAGGATATCTATCGGCCACTGTGACTGATTTCAGCTTCCTATAATCTATGCACACGCGATATGATTTATCTGTTTTGGGCACCATAACGATTGGTGCTGCTCAGGGAGATTCGCAAGCTTCAATAATTCCGTCATCCAACATTTTGTCTATTTCAACTTTTAAAATATCTTTCTTTTCCTTTGTCATTGGGTACGGAGGCACATAAATTGGTTGATTATTTTCGGTATTAATATGGTGCTCTGCATAATCGGTTGGTTTTCCTATTTTATCAAAAATAGTTTCATTTGCGGTAAAAAGTTGATTTACTTTTACTTTTTCTGGTTCAGATAAAGAAACCGCTTCATCAGCTCGTAAAGCATTTATTGAAGAAAGTTCACATTGTTGAACCGTATTTGATATGCTATTGATTTG
Organism: Diogma glabrata; assembly: GCA_963693315.1. Taxonomy (NCBI): domain Eukaryota; kingdom Metazoa; phylum Arthropoda; class Insecta; order Diptera; family Cylindrotomidae; genus Diogma; species Diogma glabrata. Next base: position 55,545,084 of record OY856187.1, on the reverse strand, counting down.
TATATTGGATTCATATTCCATTGGATAGGATTTAGTATCGCCAGGAAGTTTCCAAATTTCATTTTCGAAATCTAAAAGTATTTTGGATTTCTTATGGAAATCCATGCCTAGGAGTGTTTTATGATTTTTACCTTCTGGTAAACAAATGAAAGTAGTTGGAATATATGTTTCATTTACTTTAATATTAACAGTTGTTAACAAAATGTTTTGTTCTTTAACAGTAGCATCTGCTAACATAATCGTACCAAATTTAGATTCAAATTTACAATTGTTAGCTCGAAAATGATTATAAAGGAATGGAGAAGCCATGCTTAATTTTGCTGCTTTGTGTGGGAAAAAGTTTATCGTGTTCGCGTCATTTTTTTCAAAAATAAAAGCAATAATTGGTCTACGGTATTTTACAGTAATTGTTCGTCTTTAATTTTAATTTGTTTTCCGCGTTTTCATAAAATATAAACAAATTTTGAAATAAGATAAATTATAAAAAAAAAAAAAAAAAAATTTTAAATTCTGACGTATTTTGAATAAACATTCGTGTGACGTATTTTATTCCACGAATATTTATATTAATGCCAAATACACGAAGTGCTAAAAAGCCAGCAGCTAAACCAATATTAAAACCTCTGCCAAAACCTAAAGTTCTAACAAAGTCAGTCAATTTAAATACCAAAATGGAATCTATAACATTAGATAAGGATCAATTTGCAGCATTTCTACAAACGGTTAAATCATCCATCCAGGTAAGCGACGATAGTATCGTGTCGTCCACAAACCATAATTCAGGTAATTTTGTAAATTGTACAGCCCGTTTCGACGGTAAACCAAATTCTAGTGTTTCATTTGCGGTAAAAAGTTGATTTACTTTTACTTTTTCTGGTTCAGATAAAGAAACCGCTTCATCAGCTCGTAAAGCATTTATTGAAGAAAGTTCACATTGTTGAACCGTATTTGATATGCTATTGATTTGTATATTGGATTCATATTCCATTGGATAGGATTTAGTATCGCCAGGAAGTTTCCAAATTTCATTTTCGAAATCTAAAAGTATTTTGGATTTCTTATGGAAATCCATGCCTAGGAGTGTTTTATGATTTTTACCTTCTGGTAAACAAATGAAAGTAGTTGGAATATATGTTTCATTTACTTTAATATTAACAGTTGTTAACAAAATGTTTTGTTCTTTAACAGTAGCATCTGCTAACATAATCGTACCAAATTTAGATTCAAATTTACAATTGTTAGCTCGAAAATGATTATAAAGGAATGGAGAAGCCATGCTTAATTTTGCTGCTGTGTCTAATATACAAGTAAACTTTGAATCAAAAACGTGTATTTCTAAAATTTGTCGTGGCTCGGGTAGGCTGTTTTTAAATTGCAATGAAAATAAATCAACGAAAGCTGTTGCAAATTCATCAGTAACCAAACTAGAGTTTTCTTGGATGTCAACATCAACTGTTGCAGATGATGTTACATGTTTGGGATTACAGGATAAACAATTGCTTTTTATGACACCTGGACTTCCGCAACCAAAGCAATAAAATTCGTTATTCGGGGGAATCTTATTTGAAATACTATTCATATTTTGTTGTGTATTATTATTGACTTTGTTATAAGAATACGATTGACCATTCGGATTCGAAACAGATTTTGAAGTCGAAGGAATACTTGGGTTAAAATCAGATATCAAATTCACAGTCGACTTTGAATCACGATTCTGGTCATAAGAATTTCGAACTTTTTTTCTACATTCATTAATGTCATGACCCGATATTCGGCAATAGGGACAAAATTTTCTGTTATTACCATCAAAACGATTAAAAATTTGATCTTTTCCTAAATTTTCATAAAAGAAATCTTCGTGTGATCGAGCAAGACTCAGCAGTTCCTCAAACGAATCAAAATCAGTACGTTTAACTGTTTCTCGAATTTTTCGCGATAACAATCCATACAACATATCAAGCTGTACAGATTCTTTTAAATCACCCGTTGGTAATTTTGAAAATAGTGCTCTTACTCTGCACACAAAAAGATCTGTTTTTTCATTTTCACCCAGTAATTGAGAAAAAATATCTTTATAGATTTGATACGGAGGTTTTTTATGACTAAACGATGAAGTCAGTAATGTAATTGCATCGTCGAAAGTTTGAACTGAATGTTTTATGCCTTGCCACCATGCAGAAGCGTTTTCAGTTAAAAGCATAGGTAAACCTTTTAAGGCGTTTGCATCAGAAACACAAGCACATTCTTTGAAAACAGAAATTGCGTCAACAAAACCCTCAACACTAGAATTTGGTTTACCGTCGAAACGGGCTGTACAATTTACAAAATTACCTGAATTATGGTTTGTGGACGACACGATACTATCGTCGCTTACCTGGATGGATGATTTAACCGTTTGTAGAAATGCTGCAAATTGATCCTTATCTAATGTTATAGATTCCATTTTGGTATTTAAATTGACTGACTTTGTTAGAACTTTAGGTTTTGGCAGAGGTTTTAATATTGGTTTAGCTGCTGGCTTTTTAGCACTTCGTGTATTTGGCATTAATATAAATATTCGTGGAATAAAATACGTCACACGAATGTTTATTCAAAATACGTCAGACTTTAAAATGTTTTTTTTTTTTTTTATAATTTATCTTATTTCAAAATTTGTTTATATTTTATGAAAACGCGGAAAACAAATTAAAATTAAAGACGAACAATTACTGTAAAATACCGTAGACCAATTATTGCTTTTATTTTTGAAAAAATGACGCGAACACGATAAACTTTTTCCCACACAAAAATCCTGTTGCACAAATTCCTTTTTTTTTGCGTTTACTACAGTTTCGAACGAGACCCAATTTACACAAACTTATAAAGTCGAAGAAGTAAACTGGTTTGACCGCATTCCACTTACACAAACAAAAAATGTCGAAGAAGTAAATGGAATGCGTTTATTTATTTATTTTTTTTATGGATACAATACAAACGCGGTAAAACAATTTGCATTCACTTGCACAAACATAAGTGAAGAAGCAAAGTTGGATGAAATTTTAAGTTTTTATTTTCAGAAAAACGGACGCGTAAGTGATTTTGTGTTAATCCACTTGCACAAACATATATAAATATGCCGAAGAAGCAAAATGGAAAATTTTGTTAAAACTTTTCGTTAAAATTTTCGATTAAAATATAATTTCGTCTTTGTTAATCCACTTGGCGTAACACACAAAATTGTCCAACAAACAAGATGGATGAAAATTTTTCAGATTTTACGACACGAACGCGAAAAATTTATTTATTTTTTTATATCACTTTAGTTTTTTTCTAAATAATTTCATTTTTTTTTCTAAGAATAGTTTCTTTTTTTTTATATATGAAAATTATACCTTTTCTCCACTCCATGCATCGACGCTTCCACTCGCTGGGGCTCCACGTTGAAGGTGCCACTTGTAACTTACTTGAGGGCCTCAACAAGTACTCCTCGAGGACTTGTTAAAATGGGGAAAAATACACTTTAAATTTAATCCAATAACTTTAAATAAAATAATAATGCAAAAAACTAAAATCGTTATAACATTTATTTTCTTATTTTTTATCTTCATTGTACAAAAGTTTAATCCCGAATGAATGTTGTTTATTTTTCGTCATCAGAAGAACCGAATCAGGGAAAAGTAGGGTTGGGAAAAATGTTGTAGAGGATTCGATTTGGAAATGATAATATCAGTGATGCACTAAGGAGTTCATAATGTGGGTTTGTTACATATTCAATAAACTTTATTAAAACTGCAAAACAGATTTAATTATAAAAATGAGTTTTTTGTTTTTCTGACAATTTGCCAGGAAAATTCGAATACCAAAACAAAAACAAAAAATAAATAGTTTAAGTTCAAATCAATGTTTGGAAAGAATGCAAGTACATATATATGTATGTGTACACAGAAGAAAAAATATATAACAAATGTTTTTATTGGATTATGTTTGGGTTTCGAATAATGTTCAATTGAAGCAACAATTGGTACATCAAAATTAAACAGCTTTATATTTTTTATGTGTTACACATTGCCAGACATTTTTATAGCTTTTGTAAAAGAACGGATAAACTTACTTTTTTATGCTGATACTATTTGGAATGAGGTGTCTTAAGTAATGATATTTTCTTGTGATTTGGAAATTGGAATTAAATATATATATATATATATATATATAATATATATATATATATATATATATATATAAATATATATATATATATATATATATATATATATATATATATATATATATATATATATATATATATATATATATATATATATATATATATATATATATATATATATATATATATATATATATATATATATATATATATATATATATATATATATTAGACTGGTCGTTAAAACTAAATTTGCCGAGACGCCCCCTAGAAAAATTCTTTGGGGTCAAAAAACCACAACGGCATTATTTTTTTTTTTTTTTAATCAAAAGAACACGTGCCGCAAAATCGTTGAAGTTGATTTTTTGAAAAATTCGTAGATTTTTTCATATATCTCATAAAATATGCAAATGTCAAAAAAAATCACATAACCATTTTTGTAGGAAATTTAATTCTCTCTAAAAAAGGTCCATGTCATTTTTTCCCGAAAACGTATAGTTCTCATGATATTTTGAAAATGAACTTGTAAGTTTTCGTAATTTTTAAAAAACATAAGAAATAAAGATGACGAAAAACTCCTAATTTTCTTCTTATGCTATAGAATGAAATGTATAAAAAAATAATCGTGACAAAAAAAATCAAAATTATTACTTTTTCGTCGAAATTTTCATCATTTGGTTTTACGAGTTTCAAAGAATTTCAAGTTTTATTTCAAAATATCATCAGAAATATAGGTTTTAGGAAAAAAATGACATGGACCTTTTTTGTAGAGAATTAAATTTCCTGCAAAAATGATTATGTGATTTTTTTGACATCTGCATATTTTATGAGATATTAACAATTTTATCAAAAAATAAACTTCGATGATTTTGCGGCACGTGTTCTTTTCACTTAAAAAAAAAAAAATAAAGCCGTTATGGTTTTTTGACCACAAAGAATTTTTCTGGGGGGCGTCTCGGAAAATTTAGTTTT
>OY856187.1:55379364-55539768 GCA_963693315.1 Diogma glabrata | reverse complement strand
TTCACGTCTAGTACATTTTTGTATTCAAATTTAAAATACGGAGTTGTTTTGTTTTGACAAATCTTAGGTTTTTAGTTTATTAAGCGGAATAAAGCGTGAAATTATTGTTTTATTTTCGAATTTAATGAAATCCACAAAAATGGTCTCTTTAATGCGACTTATGAGTGGAATAAAGCTGTTTTTATTTGAATATCGAGAATTAGTTAAGAATAAAAATGTGAATCTAAATTCTGAATTTGAACCAAAACCGAACCAAACCAAAACCATAAAATTATACAGTCTTTAAACCAAAGCCAAACCAAAACCAAGTTTTGAAATATCAAGAAACCGAAACTAAACCAAAAAACATAATAAAAACTTGTTATTAAACCAAAACCGAACCAACTGAAAACACATTTTGGTTTCCATCAGCCAAATTCTGTAACTGTGAAGTGGTGAAGTATTAAAAAAATTTTCATTTCGATTTTATCATTTTACCATTTTTCTATATTTCTATTATTCTATATGCAATGTGAGTGTTAAAAAATCTAATAGCAAGCGGTGCACTGTCATACATCAAAAATACATAAAATTAAATGTTAATTTTAACTTTAAACTGAATTTAAAAGGAAAATTTGGAGGGGCTGATATCTCACAGCTCTGAGATATCAAGACTTCGGTCTGGGTTAAGGATTTTGATATAGCTTTCGGCAAAAAACTTTTATGAGGACATGGTTTTTAGTTTTGGGCAGCGATGTATATCAAACATAACTCTTTGTTAAAGTACAAGTATTTTTTATCTCTGTTTAAAAATTTATTACAAAACTAACACGAAATATCAATACGTTGCCGGAAAATTAGAACAGATCATAAATTAACATAATTTAGTGAAAAGATGATACACTCAGCAAACTACTCAAAAACCTCTCCATTTAGCGTTACGAGAAAATATTACAAAATCACAAATTCATATTTCTTTTAAAATTCCAAAAATATTGTAAAAATTAAATAAAATCAAACTTTTTTCAAAATTCCAAAAATATTCCAAATATTTAAAATTTTTCTAAATTCCAATAATATTCCAAAAATTCTTAAAAATTCAAATTTTTTCAAAATTCTAAATATATTGTAAAAATTATTACAAAATCAAAAATTCAAACTTTTTCAAAAATTCTTAAAAAATCAAAAATTAAAAGTTTTTCAAAGTTCTAAAAATATTCCAAAATATCTTACAAAATCAAAAATTGAAACTTTTTCAAAATGCTAAAAATATATATAAAATTCAGTAATTCTACTTTTTTTTCAAAATTCTAAGAATATTGCAAAAATTATAACAAAATCAAATATTGAAACTTTTTTCAAAATTCCAAAAATATTCCAAAAATTAGAATAAAATCAAATATTTAAACTTTTTCTAAATTCCAAAAATTCTTAAAAATTCAAACTTTTTCCCAAATTCTAAAAATATTGCAAAAATTATTACAAAATTGAAATTTTTTTCAAAATTCTAAAAATATATATAAAATTCAAAACTTCTATTTTTTCAAAATTCTAAAAATATTGCAAAAATTATAACAAAATCAAAAATTGAAAAATTCCAAAAGTATACCAAAAATTAGAATAAAATCAAATATTTAAACTTTTTCTAAGTTCCAAAAATTCTTAAAAATTCAAACTTTTTCCAAAATTCTAAAAATATTGCAAAAATTATTACAAAATCAAACATTGCAATTTTTTTCAAAAATCAAAATTCCAAAAATAATAATAAAATCAAAAATTTAAAATTTTCCAAAATTCTAAAAATATTGCAAAAATTATTACTAAATCAAAAATACAAACTTTTTTCAAAATTCCAAAAATATTTCAAAAACTATAACAAATGCAAAAATTTCCATGTCCAATTTCATTTTCAATTACATTTACGTCATAAAAACAGCTACATTTTTTCCAAAAAATTGGCTAAAAAAATAAATGACATCATTTTTTGACACACTTGACATTATTTTTTTGACACACTTATGCCAATGCCATAATTCTTTATAATAATAATAAAATTTCATGTCACACAAATTATTAATTTTTTTTTGAAAAAATTGGGTAAAATAAATAAAAATCTTTCTTTTGACACACTTGACAACATTTTCTTTTTTGACAAACTTATAATGCAATAATCTAGATTTTGGTCTCACATACCAATCCCGACCATCAAGATTTCTCCAAATTCAATGTTCCTACTCGTAATCACTTAAAATGAACGTTTTTTAAGTAAAAAATATTCAAATTTCCTTGTTTTGACACACTTGAGATTTTTTTAACACACTTACGGTACAGTTATCGAACACATCGTCCTTTCGGCTCTTCCAATTGAGTAAACCTATTTTTAGAATTCAAAATTTTGAAATCCGTCCAGCGGTTTTCTAGATTTCGTAGGTTGTGACGGCCGGACGGCCGACAGACAGACATTCATTTTTTTTTTGTCCTAAAACGTCGAGAAATGCCAAAAAAAGTGGGGGTAAGAATTTTACTTTTAGCTCATGAATGTAATACTTAGGTCTTTCAGACCGAAGTAATTTTTACAATATTTAGTACATATATATAAATATTTTAGAAATCAAATTTGAAAAATAAATCGGGGTTTCATTTAGAAATGCAATTTAAAAAAATCAAATCATATTGACATTTTGGTGTTTTTTGACATAATATCAATAACAACAAAAGAAACGGTTTCATTTTATTGCCAAACAACAAGTCTGTTTTAACTTTATAGTTTTAAAACTTCACTATATTTTAACTTCGCGATATTTTTGCGGTGAAGTGATAAAAAACTTATCACTTCATCGTTTCACAGTTACAGAATTTGGCTGCATCTCTGGTATTTTTTGTAGTGCAAAACAATTTTTTTCGTAATTTTCGAAAGCACCGTTTTTGGCTTATTTTCGAAAATGTAATTTTTTTTGTTCACTCTTTTATCTGCGAACATTGGTTGTTATAATTTGAAATGTTCATTGGACGGCTAAGAGAAGAAATTTTGAAAAAATATTAATTTTGATCATGTAATTTTTTTGTAGTGCAAAATAGTTTTTTCTTGGAATTTTTGAAAGCACAGCTTTTGACTTGGTTTCGAAAATGTAAAGTTTTTTTTGTCTCCCCCTTATCTGCGAACATTACAAAAGAAAAAATTTAAAAAAATTCACGGGTGTCGAGATTTTGCTAAATCGAAACTAAAATTTGTTTTGGTTGTTATAATTTCAAATCTTCATTTGAATGAAGGGGGTTTAAAGTATAATGGGGTTTAAAGTAGAAATTTAGAAAAAAAATTATTTTTGATCTTGTCATGTGATGAAACCCACATGGAAGAAAGTGGATGGATGAAAGTTGATTTTTTTTAGTGCAAAACAGTTTTTTTTGTAAGTCTCGAAAGCACAGTTTTCGACTTATTTTCGACAATGTGAAATTTTTTTGTTAAAAAAATTCAAGGGTGTAGGAATTTTGTTAGATCGAAACCAAATTTTTGTTTTGGTTGTTGTTGTTGTTATAATTCAAATTAAAATTGGAGAGGGTTAAGAGAAGAAATTTCGGAAAAAAAATATTTATGATCAGGTCAAGTGGGATGTCTTATGAAAGGTGAGTATTTTTTGTAGTGTAAAACAATTTTTTTTGTAATTTTCGAAAGCATCGTTTTTGGCTTATTTCTAAAATTGTGTTTTGGAGAACTATTCTCGTAGAATAATATACACACGGAACCCTCGACGAGTGAATTATATCAAACTTTTTTATTTAATTTTGTTCAAAAAGTTGTGGTTCAAAAATGAATATTTTAGACATTTGTAAGATCTAGCGGGAAAATTGTAGAACTTAGCGGCTCCAATGGATATAATGACAAATTTTCACGAAGGTATTTTAATTAGTATGTTCACTGAGCCGTATTTGTTTCCATCGTTAACACAAAATCAAACATATTATTTTGCTCTTTGTCCTTAAGGCGAACATCAAATCCTCATCACTCGGACAATGCGAACAGACGAGGGGTTTCTTTGTCCGAACAGCCTATCAATGAATTTATTTGTCAGAATCAATAGGCTCGAGTTATCATTATACATACATCGACATATATTTAATTCCAATTTCCAAATCACAAGACACAAGAATATCATTCCTTAAGACACCTCATCCCAAATAGTATCAGCATAAAACAGTTTATCCGTTCTTTTACAAAAGCTATAAAAATGTCTGGCAATGTGTAACACATAAAAAATACAAAGCTGTTAAATTTTGATGTACCAATTGTTGCTTCAATTGAACATTATTTCGAAACCAAAACATAATCCAATAAAAACATTTGTTATATATTTTTTCTTCTGTGTACAAATACATATGTACTTGCATTCTTTCCAAACATTGATTTAAACTTAAACTATTTATTTTTTGTTTTTGTTTTGGTATTCGAATTTTCCTGGCAAATTGTCAGAAAAACAAAAAACTCATTTTTATAATTAAATCTGTTTTGCAGTAATAATAATAGGCTGGGGCCGTTATGGATTTTTATAGCTGAAATAAAAAAAATTAGTAGCAGGTAACGGCCGGCAGGAATATATAGTTGAGGTCATAAACAATGAAAAAAAAAACTTTCGAACTTGAGATGAAGGGAAGTAGTGAAATGGGGTGCTGTGTAAGGGGTGAAAACTGTTTTTCGTTATTTGTAACGAAACGAGGCCTCCTAGAGAAAAGTGTTTCATACAAAAGTTGTAGATAATAAAAAAATCTAAAACTTTTATTGCACATTTTTCGACATAACCTCAAAGTTTGCGAGAAAATGATGAAAACCGATTTTTCTGTTTCTTATTTTTTTTTCGCGTGAAAATTATTTAATTTAAATGAAACTTTGTGAAAGTACGTAATTATTTGCACATAATAAGCATGAATTTTTTCAATTATGGAAAATAAATATTTTTCGAGATGTTACCATTTTTCCGAAAAAACACCCCTATCTTCGGCGAACAACTTTATTGATGTTTTTTTGGATTTTGATGTTGTACTAGTGCTTATTTTTTCGATCGATTTTATCGATATCGAGTTTAATGATATATTGTTATTTAGCAGCTTAAAATTGAGAAAAACCGAAAAAAAAATTTTTCGAATCTCGAACTTGTCAATTTTTTTAATTTTTTTCAATTTTTTAGCATTTTTATGTTAATAATTCATAATATTTTAAAGAAAAAACTTTCTTTGGTATAAAATAAATAAAGTTGAATGAATTTACTTGTTGGAAACAACGCTAAAATTGAATAAAGTAAAAAATAAAAAAATGCTGTTACGTATTCAAACAAAAAAAAAAGTCCAAGCGGCACGTATATCCGCTAGAAATAGGTAGATTTCGAGATCAGACAGTTTTGTGTACCAGTAGAATCTGATGTATCAGATTAGTTTAAACAAAACAAACTAATTTCAAACAGATATCAAACAAATTTTAAAAAGAAAATTAGCTACCTACAAGCAAAATTATATCTATCCAATTTTGCAACAAACAAATATCACATCTACCACAGAACATGTGTGTGACAATTTATGACACAAACCTACTCTATATCATATGTCGTGCACTTACTGCAAAATATCAAAATAGTTTATTTCTAAGAAAAAAAAATTAATTTATTCTATTCAAATCTTTTATTTTTTTGACTGTTATAATGTTGACATTGACTGTTATAAGGTTTTTGGAAATTGTAGTTGGGGATTGTTGCAAACTTTTTTGTTGAAGCCAACAAGTCAAAAACCTCTAACTGCAGAGGTTTATATTTATAACAAACATATTAAAATGTTTCCACAGATTCTAAATTTATGAAGATTTTAAAAATATTAGTATCCAAACGGCCGTTATAACGGATTTAAAAAACCACTTTTTTTTCTAGTATAAAGCCTATAGTTCCTTCACCATGTGTCAGATTTTTCTGATTTACGAACTTGTCCAAGATATTAATAAAACACACATTTTTAAGAAAGGTTTTTTGATCTGGCTTTACAAATGCACCCGTGAGAGCGCCGGTTGATTTAAACGCATTTTGTGTTTTACAAGCTTTTTTGTTGGAGCCGCTCACTCAGAAACCTCCAACTGCAGAGGTCTTTTTTTTGAAAAAAACTGATTAAAAAGGTTTTAAAGATTCTAAATTTATAAAGTTTTTAAAAATATTAGAATCCAAACGGCCGTTATAACGGATCTAAAACACAGAGTTTTTTTCTAGTATAAAGCTTCCAGTTTCTTAACCATGTGTTGGATGGAGCTGATTTACGAACTCGTCCAAGATATTAACAAAACGCACATTTTTAAAAAAGGTTTTTTGATCTGGCTTTATAAATGCGACCGTGAGAGTGCCGGTTGTTTCAAAAAAAAATTTTTTTTTGCAAACTTTTTTGTTGGAGCCGCTCACTCAGGAACCTCTAACTGCAGAGATCTATTTTTAAAACAAATTGATAAAAAAGATTCCAAAAATTCTAAATTTGTTAAATTTTTTGAAATATTGGTATCCAAACGGCCGTTATAACGGTTTTAAAAAATCAATTTTTTTCAGAAAAAAGCCTCTAGTTCCTTAACCACGTGTTGGATTTTGCTGATTAACGAACTTGTCCAAGATATTAATAGAACACACAAGTACAGAAAATTTTTTTGATCTACCTCAACAAATGCGACCGTGAGAGTGCCGGTCGTTTTCGTTATATCTCATATCGTTTATATATATATATATATATATATATATATATATATATATATATATATATATATATATATATATATATATATATATATATATATATATATATATATATATATATATATATATATATATATATATATATATATATAATATATATATATATATATATATATATATATAAATTTTTTTTTTTTTTGTTTTTTCGTCTCCGCTTTTCATATATAGTCGTTTGGCACAAACATTTTTCCGAAATTCCGAGATGAAGCCCATTGCAATAGGTAGATTTTTATATGAAATCTACCTAAAATTTACAAAGTTTAAAATTCAACAGCATACTATAGGGTTGCCACGTGTCCTACTTTCGGTAGGACAGTCCTACTTTGGAGCAAGAATGTCCTACGTCCTCCTTTACTATAAAAATGTCCTACTTTAGGCAAACTGTAATACAATATCTTACACCATTTCAAATACCTGTATGCTCAGGGTTGCCAAGTTTTCAAAGTTTCAAAGTAGGACACACTACCCCTAATGTCTCAAAACTAAAAAACTCGTTGGGTTTGTGCCACTTCAAATACGGCATACAAATTCCATTGATGTTATTAGCCTCCAATGCGGTAACACTCGAAAAACTTAAACTTAAAGTTTTAAGAACTCAGAAATACAGCCAAACATGCTGTCTGCTGATTCATTTGCACTTTCAAAAAAATCAATAAACTTATGTTGTAAGCCAGTTACTCATAAGTGGTTAAGTAACTGTATAAGTTACTCATAAGTAGTAGTAGTTTTGTGTATTTACATATTCCTTCAAAATCGTTAGCTTTCTGTAGCCTTCTTTTTTACTTTATAACAAAATTCGGTTCAGTCATTTGATTTTATTAATAATTCTAAGAACAAGTACTTTGTAACAAAGGTTATTTAAAAAACAGAGGTTTAACGGTGGGTTTATTTCAAAATTTAAAAATTTGGTGGCTTACCACCTGAAAAAATCATGCAATAAAGCATAGATATTCACATATGTCAGCAATGTAAATTATTTGCTATTGTTACTAACCTTTCGACATAAAGTTAAATAATCAGTTACAATTTTAATAAAAGTAAAGGACATTTTTATAGTAAAGGAGGACGTAGGACATTCTTGCTCCAAAGTAAGACTGTCTTATCGAAAGTAGGACACGTGGAACCCTATAGTATGCTGTTAAATTTTAAACTTTGTAAATTTTTTTTGTTTGAATACGTAACAGCATTTTTTTATTTTTTACTTTATTCAATTTTAGTGTTGTTTCCAACAAGTAAATTCATTCAACTTTATTTATTTTATACCAAAGAAAGTTTTTTCTTTAAAATATTATGAATTATTAACATAAAAGTGCTAAAAAATTGAAAAAAATTAAAAAAATTGACAAGTTCGAGATTCGAAAAATTTTTTTTCGGTTTTTCTCAATTTTAAGCTGCTAAATAACAATATATCATTAAAATCGATATACCATTTGAGAGTAGACATCTTGACAAAAAAATAAGCACTAGTACAAGATCAAAATCCAAAAAAACATCAATAAAGTTGTTCGCCGAAGATAGGGGTGTTTTTTCGGAAAAATGGTAACATCTCGAAAAATATTTATTTTCCATAATTGAAAAAATTCATGCTTATTATGTGCAAATAATTACGTACTTTCACAAAGTTTCATTTAAATTAAATAATTTTCACGCGAAAAAAAAATAAAAAACAGAAAAATCGGTTTTCATCATTTTCTCGCAAACTTTGAGGTTATGTCGAAAAGTGTGCAATAAAAGTTTTAGATTTTTTTATTATCTACAACTTTTGTATGAAACACTTTTCTCTAGGAGGCCTCGTTTCGTTACAAATAACGAAAAGCAGTTTTCACCCCTTACACAGCACCCCATTTCACTACTTCCCTTCATCTCAAGTTCGAAAGTTTTTTTTTTCATTGTTTATGACCTCAACTATATATTCCAGCCGGCCGTTACCTGCTACTAATTTTTTCATCTCAAAAAGGTAACGGCCCCAGCCTATAAAGTTTATTGAATAGAAATTTTTAAAAATTAATTTGATTGATAAATTTTTTATTTATTTTCAGATAGCATTGCTAATTGATGAATTATTTTAATATGATATTGTAGCCGGAAGCTAATGCAGTTCAATATGTATTTACGCTTTTCTCCTATGCCGTCGTTCCATTTTTTTGCCGTAGCTATTAAGTTTAATTAGCAATTAAATCAACTTTCTGGTTGGAGGCTTAATATAATCGATTATTATTTTTAATTCTCCATACAACGCCAATCCATTGTAACAGCCATATCGGCAGATTTATGCTGAGATTCAGGTTCTTAACTATTATACTGCTCAACACACAATTCTTTTAAATTTTAGGTTCGATTCTTAACCTAATTCCTTGCCCAGGTTAGTGTCACACAAAGTAACTCTGAAATGAACCAAAGAAAATTACTAAGATGATATGTATCCGTCACCTCTCTTCCACTACTATATTAAAAACAATTGAGCATCTGTACAACTATTTGAAGTTAAGAAACGACCGTTTTTCTTGTTTCATTAAAATACCTAAACCTAATTGAATACATAGAATACATAGCTAGTATATATCTTAATAACCAAATAATAACATTCAGTGTCCAGTATTTGATTGTCCTAAATGTTTTATCAAAAACTTCAAACACATATGCTCTGAATTATACACCTACATTGGCTAATAATTGTTCTTTCAGAATTATTTTAAAAAACAGTTAACGCAACACACAACAAAGGTGTTATGTTACCATAACATTTAAAAACAAGCTCAGGACTCAGGATATATGTATATATATATATATATATATATATATATATATATATATATATATATATATATATATATATATATATATATATATATATATATATATATATATATATATATATATATATATATATATATATATATATATATATATATATATATATATATATATATATATATATATATATATATATGTATATATATATATATATATATATATATATATATATATATATATATATATATATATATATATATATATATATATATATATATATATATATATAAATATACATACATATATATGTATATAAATCCTTAATTTAATATTCCAGGACTTTTGACGCAAGCGTAGCTCATAAAAATAGACCACAATTTTCTTATTACTCCCATACGTCACAATTTATTTAGGAGAACGATGACGATTGTATATAAATATCGAGAGTAAGATTATAATCAGAGCACTGAAATGCTAAAACTGGTCGAGGTCGGGAAAATTGTCAATGATGAAATTCATTTCTCATTTTATCATCATCATTACCGACATAGCATTTTTTCTGTTTTTAAGGTAACAGTTGAATGTAACAATTTTTTTCTCTTGAATACAAATAAAACAAGAAAAAGAAAACTAAAAAACAAATCTAATTTTTTGATGATGGTGGAACTGATGAAAATAAATAAGAAGAACAAAAAGAAAATAGAAAAGTTTTATGAAATGAAAGAAAATTAAATTTTGTTTTACACCGTTTCCTTATTTTTCTTATGGAGTTTTGGCAGATATAGTTGGGTATTGAAGAGCGGATTATGTATTAGTGTAATATATCTAGAACTGCGGCTATTAACCCTTTTTCCATATAAGTTGATTTTATGATAGTAGCTATACAGCATGCTGTAGAGTTAAAGAGATCCTAAATTTTAGTACAAGTTCTTATAATTTTCATATTCAAGGAACAAGCGCCATGTACGCTTAATAAATTGGAAGAACCACAAAATAAATTATCACAAAACAATAATAATAGCTCTTCATGCTCTAATTAATTGTTTACTTAAGTAGAAAATGTCTAGTAGGTTTTCTTAAATAACTTCAATACCCCACCCTCCCAAAAGCATTTGTTAAATATTTTGACCATAAAAGACTTAACAGTTCTTTTAATAAAAATGACAAAATCACAAGTTAACTTTTTAAGATCAAAGTGGCTACACGCATACGCAAAGCTTCGGCGATCAAAAACATCTTTCGCGATCGTGTAAACTCACAATCAACATTCGAGAGGAAGGTCATACGCAAGATTTATGGTCTATATAAAGTTCCAAAGAATCAGTATAAATTTCGAATGCATCATGATATCAAACAGCTTTTTGGGGGCTCTGATGTAATTGGATTTATTAAATCCAACCAGATTATATGGTTTGGCTTTGTAGGAAGGGCTCCATTAGATGAAATGAGTGAAAAAAGTGTCGCAATATAAAAACCAGTTGGTGTTCGTCGAAGAGGAAGACCCACACAGTGGCGTTACGACACCATCCAGGACATTCGTGATATAGGATGTGGCTGGGGTCAACAAGTCATCCACGAGATGAATAAAACCTCATGGGATGTAAACGCCAGAGAGAGAAAGAGAAAAATCCAAAATGTGTGCAACAGAATAAATACAGAAAAAAGTTGTTAGCCGGCGTAGCAATCCTTTAAAAGTTCTAAAGAAAATTGCTGTCCCGGCTGCTTGATCTTTTGTCATTCACAAAATGGATGTGCTATACAAGTAGACTGGTTGACCATATTCTAGAAACTTTGATTATATTTTAAGAATATTTGTAATATGATTATTTAACAATAACTCTGGTAAAGTGCTAATTCAATTGTGCATGTGCTGCTTCAAGAGAAACTCAACCCACGAGATAAGAATTAGATACAGTTTTGGCTAATCTGAAAAGTAATATAGCATCTAATACTGATGATAAAACATCAAAAAAAGTTGTTCTTAAAGTTGTTCAAACAGTTTGAAGGGAGCGAAACATGCTCCGTGAAAACTATCAGTATACCGATACTATGCCATGAAAAAGTAATTAAGCATCATATATAATCATTTATAGATGTCCCAATTATTCCGCAGAACTTCCGTCAGAGGCTGCATGGCTACTGGAGTTGATCTATCATTTGGATGAAATTGTGGTTGTTGTGGACCCCGAACCGTCCTCGAATACATAATGTAATATTATTTTTAAAAACAAAGGGAGTTTTTGAAGTGAAAACTTCTTTAGGCGCACACAGATTTCCCACAGATCCTTCGGTAGTAAGTTAGGCTGATCCGTGACGCTCTGAGGTGAAAGACTAAAAATAATAATAAATAATAATCTATCTATCATTTCTTAACGTTTCAAATTGCGTTGTCGATATCGTGCTCGACTGATGTGCTGTAGGTAGTGAGTTGAATCCCTGGTGTGGTATATACATATTTTTTTATTGTTTTTTTTTTAATTTTTATTAAATACCATTAAAATTATTTTTTTTATTTATGAATTCATAAAAATAATAAAAATTTCTTTATACGAATTTTAAAAAATTGATCTATAACGCAGTTTTTTAAAGTTATATTGCTACTGTCTTTTGCAATTTGCATTCGAGTAATCATGCTAAATAAATATTGAATATATATAAAATTGAAAGTATGTCCGTTTGTCCTTTATGCATTAGGTGTGTTCCATTTACCACATTTTCCTTTACTTTTGTACTAAATTTTGTTTTCAACTTAACCATATCAAATGATGGTAAAGCTACGTAGCAAACTTACGCCTCTATTCACCGCCAGAGTTTTTGTCAGTTTAGAGAATAATTTCAAGTATTTGTTTCCAAATGCTTGTACACATTTTAAATGTCTAGCCTAAATGTCAAATTTCTGTCCAGCTTTCTTTATTTGTTTATATTTTGCATAAATCATAATTTCAATTTTCAGAAATTTTTTAATATTTAATTAAATTAAATAACAAACTCAAAATAAAATTTAAACTTAAAATGTTGTCAATCTTATAATTTTCTTTTACGTTTTTTAGCAATAATATTTTTCAAAATTGACAAAACAATTTATTGATTAAAAAAATGTCGTAAACATGTGGTAAGAAAGAATTTGAGTTGTATTAGATCAAAAATTTAATACACCTCACATTTAAGTCATTCCATTTAAAATTTGGTTCGGGTAGCATGTTTACCTAAAAGGAGCACGGGTATTAATACATTAATCATCATGAAAATTTGGAAAGTTGTTGTGTACATTTAATTTGCTTCTTGTTTAACTATCGTTTTCAACGCTAGTTTGCTTTGATCAATGTTTTTATTATTGAACATAACTTTTATGAAATTAAAAATAACGTAAGAAAGATAGTATAACCTGAAACAATTACATTTGTGTATCAAAATTATATGTATTGGAATTTTATCATCTTCACTAAATATGTTGTCGGTTTGGAATTGTATGTAATACATGTTTCTAAAATTAAGTGAAGACTTAATACTTGTAACTTGATACTTGATAAAATCGATTATATCGATTTAAAGCTCACAATTACGAGACGGAAATCGCATAAGTTCTATACAAAGACGCATAGCTTATGTATGATTAAACATGGATGGTAATCATGATAAATAAAATAATTAAAAATGGTGGCACTTAGCCGATAGTGATTTGCAAAAGGCAACAATGCGCATTAATACCAATGAATTTGCTTAGCTTTCCGCAGGAAGATTTGTAAAATTTAAGCTTGTTGATCTATGGGTGTGACAAGCACGCGTACTTTAGTCCCTGCTATTGGCATATGAGTGCTATTTTGACAATTATTTGGTTTACATTGTGAGATTAGTTGTGTGTAGTTAGCGGTTTATCGTTCTGACTTGTTTCTCATTTATACTACTAATACGATTCAAATACTACTAATACGATATCAAATGATTGCGATTGCCAATGAAGTTTTCACTTCTGCCGTGAGGTCTTAAGCACACTCTCTGTTTTTTTCTAACTTTGCCAGTTGATGGTCTAAATCGGTCTAAACATTCTTAAAGCTAAACGTCTATTCTATTTTGGAAGTGTTATTATAATTTATGTATTTGATGAATTTTTTTTGGGGAAAAAGGAACGGGGTGTTAAAAATTTTTATAAAATTATTTTATTATTGGTCAAAATATTTTCCACTTTAATTTTAAATGTTTTGACCTATATTCAATAATTGGTAATTTTTCATAATAATTATAAGTCACAAACTGTTTTGAAACATATTTACATTTTTTCAAACATAATTAAAAATTATTGATTGTAAAAAGTATGAAGCAAATCAATTATTTTGTTTAAAATAATTGTTATGAAATGAAAATGTTTGGGTTGAATTTTGGTAAGTTTGGAAATAAGGTTGTTGGATAGAATTTATGATTAGAAAATGGAATTGGAGGAACGCGGGATCTAACACGTTGATGGAAGCGGAGATGGAACGCTTGGCTGGACGCCCTGTCACAGCAATAGAGAATCCTGTCGCAGCAACAGAGAATATCGCATCTCCCACCGGATGACGTAAGCACCTGAAGTTCTTCGCAATTCTATTGCTTTTCACCGTTATAACCTCCGATTCAGCTAACAAGTCCTAGGGATGTGAATTTACTATCGGAGACGCAGAATTAGTTGTTCAAGATCAGAACAGATTCTTACACCCTTAAAATAGATAACCACAGCTATCAGGATGTAGCACATTTGACTGAATTCTACTGACCCAGTTATAGATTCTCTCCTAAAAATAAATTATTAAAAACTAAAAACTAAGGTTATTCCTAAAGAGAGTTCCATTCCCCAGTGCCAGACTCTAAGTCTCAAGCTCCTATGGTCATAGTTTCTGTTGCAATTTAAAGAAACATGAACAAATTCAATAAATATTGAAAAGGGGGGAGCCCCAATCATTAAAACAAAATTGGGCCTCCACTTCACTTATTATAAGAAGTTTATGGTGTTAAAGAATGTATAAGGATTTTGGGCTTTTAATAAACCAAATATAATATTAAACCGGAATCTATGACAAAACGGATTACACTTGCAAATCTCTTATCACAGAACAATGTAATGAAACTATTAATTAGCTAACAGAGAAAATAACTAACAGCACAAAAATAAATTGACAAAAAATATATAAATTAAATTCAAAGCTTACATTATAAATTATATGTTGAATGTTGATCCACTGTATGATTCTTTTACAGAAACAAATAAATACATAATAATTTTCGCATCATTTTATTAATTTTTGTATGCTGTTGTTGTTCATATCCACAATGCAAACCAAAATCACCAACGACAAGAATTAAACTATCCTCCTCGCATCGATCGTAAACATTGCGTGTTTCAGATAACACTTCATAAACTGCACCTAAATCTTGAAGTTTAGTCGATGCATCTGGATCATTTGTATTTTTATCCGGATGTAATTCTTCAGCCAAACGTCGAAATGGTTTGTTTATATCATTTCAATTTATATCATTTCAACTTGCTGATAATCAGAAAAACTTTATTATAATTTAGTTTAAAGTAAATACAATTTTCTTTGAATATTATTGAGTTGAAAAATGAAACACCAAATCAACAAAAACTTTGATTTAAAATATATCATTATTATTTGATTCAATTTCACATTTAATTTACATTTCTTTTGTGTCACAACACTCTGATAACAATGTTCACTATTGATTTCCAATTTACATAATATTTTGATTTAAATTTATATACTAATCTTCAATTCACACAATTTGATCGCTTATATACACATATTATAGGTTTCCTGTTCCCTTTCCAATCCTACTTTTTACGAATTAAACAATCATTTATGCAAAACATGTTTTGCAATGTATTATTAATTGAAATTGAGTGACGTAACTAAACCGTCAACAAAAACACACAGTAGTACAAACAAATGTCCCTACGCTTATTACAATTGAAGAGAATAAATTATCAAATTATTAGCAAATTTCTTTGAATATGAATACTATTATTTTAAAGTAAAAATTGAAAAATAGTCCGTCGTTACAAATGGGGAGTACTCTAGATATTATTTCAATAGAAAGCACTTCTCTCCACCAAAAACCTCTCCGAAATGAACCGGGGAACCAATCGGTCGGTCGATCGCATATCCATAACGGACATAGGCAACCTAAGACCATCTGTTATTTTAAGGGGTGAAGCTCCATGGATGGCGTCTTAGGCCTATCATTAAAATGATTTTTTTTTTCAAAATACCAAAAAAAGTAAGAAAGTAATTAGTTAAATGCCTTATCCTGAGAGTAGGGGTTGAGACACTATGCCTTGACTGGAACACCGCCCCAGCGACTGCCCTAAGTCTTTCTTTCTTTAGCTTATTTATTTTGGCGCAGCTCCGTCTACTGTCTTCCCCCGAAAACAACGCCTAGGCGTTGTGTTCGAGGGTGAACCAGTTTTCGTTTTTCTTAAAAAGTGATATAATTATTCGAATAGAACGCTATCTCGAATAGATCGCCATTTTTCGAAGCAAGCGATTTTTTAAAAAATTTAAATTTAATTAAATCTTTTGTTGTAAATAAAACACAAGTTAGTAGTTCAATATAATTTTGTATGTGTTGTACATTGCTATTTTATTCTGTATCCAATTTTAAACCGAAAAATTTATTCAATTTTAAAAAAGAGTTTGTGCCGGTGTTATTAGCCATTTTCCAATCGATTGAAATGCTGAAGGAATTGATTGTAGCCAATTGGTCTAATATTCAGTAAAATATCAAAAGCAGAGCCAAAACAACAGAAAAAGTAATTTTTTGGCATTTAAAAAATACACAACCAAAATCGAAAATTTAGACACAATCAAATATGCAGATTTAATTTTTTATTATTTTTAACGTTTGAAATAAATTTTTGTCGTCCCACCCTGGAAAAATTAATTTATTTCTAACAGTAAAACTCATTTCTTCATTAATTAAATACATATACGTTTTAATAGAAAATTTTTTTGATATAAAGTCTCTACGAAAAATTTCAGCCAAACCCAAAATGTGTCGGTCAGAAAGGTGTCCGGTTTGTAAAAGAATGACCCATAAACATTAATCGTTCATTATACAATTGTTGTCCACTTCTACAACAGTAATGGTGACATCTTCTAGTTTGCAAAAAGCTACAATCTCCATCCTACATGATGTCGAATACCCTTTATGGACCTTGGCCTTGTCATTCTCATCGATAAAATCATTTAGATTGGCTTCAGTTTTTAGGATGGTATCGCTTATAATACTACTTAGTCACGTACCGAACGGTTCGAAACTGATTTTGAAGTTTTTGAAATAGTCAAACAGAGATTTCGAGTTTTCTCTGTCAAAAATCAATTGCTTTCATGTAAAAATCAAAATACGTATGATATTATTTATCATAAATGTAGTGAATGCCTTAAAAAAATTAGTTTGTATTCATAATTCAATACATAACGCCTAGGCGTTATATTTGAATAAAACGCAGGGTAGGCGTTCTATTTGTCTACAACGCCTAGGCGGGGGAAGACGGTAGCCATGCGTATCTTTCTGGGCATCACGTAACTGAACTGGGTTCAGGTAACTGAACTGGCTGTTCCACCAGCTGATCCATAACGAGCAGTAAGTCTGAAGGACTGACCACTGGTCCCTGTGGCTCCCTATACACCTCCTACGTTGCAGCGTCTGACAACGCTACGACTCCTCCCCACGTTTCACACAAAAACTTTATTCAAATTTCAAAATTTACGGGTGTATCAAAAAAAACTAATTTAAAAAAAAACTCAAAAAAAAATACGAATTCCAATTCTTTTTCAATAAAAGCCGTAAAAACTGGTTCCACCATAAACACGAGTTTTTTTTTCTCAAACAAAAAAACG
This sequence comes from Diogma glabrata, assembly GCA_963693315.1. NCBI lineage: Eukaryota > Metazoa > Arthropoda > Insecta > Diptera > Cylindrotomidae > Diogma > Diogma glabrata. The sequence continues at coordinate 55,522,376 of OY856187.1, read as the reverse complement.
AAAAAACCAAGTTTTTGTTTCGCGCCAATTGCTACCTTGCCGGGATATAAACACCAATCTTATACCCAAAAAAAAATATTTATCGACCCCGCCCTACATCATACTAAAAACAAAACCTCATAGGCTTATATATAGAAAAAAGTTCAAAAAACTATTCCACTTCCAGCTAATGACCGAAATTCTTTCGGTATACCGCTCCTTTTCCGACCAATGCCTTCTTTACTAGTAGTACGCCTTTCCTAACAATATCTTCTGATATTACTTCGCCTTTCCAAAAAATTCCTTCTGATACTTCTTCGCCTTTCCAAACAATTCCTTCTGAAACGGCTACGTCTTTCCAGACAATTCTTTCTGTTACTATTGCACCTTTCCAAACAATTCCTTCTGATATTACTTAGTACTCTAAATCATATTTTATATGTTTTAGGTTTTATTGATATCACTGCAATTTTTCGTCTTCCTCCGTTTGTTTTTCTGAGTTTTTTAGTCCCGAATAATTTTAGTAAAACTACTAAAATTTAAAATGTTTGATAATTTGTTTTAAAAAATTAAAAAACAAAAACATAATAAGGGTTGGAGGTTTGATATTAACGCTGTTTTTTATATTACTTCGGTCTGAAAGACATAAGTATTGCATTCATAGCCAAAGGTGAAATTCTTACCCCAACTTTTTTTGGAATTTCTCGACGTTTTAGGACCTACTGATTCTAAAAAAAAAATGTATGTCTGTCTACTGTACCAATTGATAAAAAAATTGTGTTTTGCGAATATCTCTGGAACCGTTTATCGTTCAGAAAAATGCTTTCGTAAGCATTTTCTACTCTTAATAAGCTATGTTTTGTGGGAAAATTTTTTTAATTCTTAATTGGTGAAGGTTTTGAAGGGGTAGTGCGTGTTTTTCTCCCCAACTTATACGCTACTTTAAAACGTACAGTTTTGAGACGCTCATATGAAGCGACAATGTTTTCTACACAAAAAAGGTACTCATGGTCATAAGCTCTAAAGTCGACCGTTTTCGAGAAAAATCATTATTATTTTTTAAATAATATTGTCATAAATATAAATTTCGTTCACCGATGATCGATATTTTATATCCGAAACGCGTCTGATATTTATATTTTAAATAAAAAGTTGTTTGAAAATTAATATTTTTTATTAAATTATTAAATTTAATAATTTATCAATCAACTTTTATGTTGAAAAACATGGTCAATTTTTTGAAATAAATTTTTTTTTCTATACTAATTAAATAAAATTTATTTAAACGTTAGAACAAGTAACAAAACCAAACGTTGACGTCATAACTGCAAAATTAAAAAAAAAGACAATAACAAATCATAAACAGTTAAATTAGATGTTGGAAATGTCCGCCGTTAGCTTCAATCCACGCAGAAATATTCCCGGAGTGTTCCGAATTATGTCGCAAGATGCAACAATGCGCTCTCTTAATTGGTCAACATTTTCAACTGGAGTAGCGTAGACTAGGGTTTTGAGATGGCCCCAAAAGAAAAAATCTAAACAATTAAGTTCGGGAGATCGTTAACTTCATAAAAGTTGTCTTTTCAAAATTCTCCAAACCGTAAAGGTGAAGCATTTCGCACATTTCAGCGTTTGTGTAAAAAAATGTATAACTTTTTTATCTTTTTTATCGCTGAAATGTGCGGAATGGTGAGCGGTAATTTGGCAGAAGCAAGACGGTTGTATCAGGAAAGACATCCTTATCGCAAAGTACCACACCATTACTTGTTGCCACCAGCAACTGCTGTAGAGATTTCAAAATTCTGGATTCCAAGATGCCTGGGCATGTCCGAAACGACGATGTGTTTGATAACTGTACCGGAAGTGTGTCAAAAAAATCATTATGTGTGTCAAAAATAGCCAATTTTCATATTTTTGGCTTAAAAAAGGTTCATTGTAAGTGATTACGAGTAGTAATGATAAATGTGGAAAAATCTTGATGGTCGGGATTGATGTGAGATCAAAAACTAAATTATTGAATTAAAATTTTGTCAAAAAAATGTTGTCAAGTGTGTCAAAAGAAAGATTTTTATTTATTTTTTTACCCAGTTTTTTGAAAAAAATGGAATTAATTATTTGAATGTCATGAAATTTTATTATTACTATAGTCAAAAAAAAATAATGTCAGGTGTGTCAAAAGAATGATTTTCATTTTTTTTAGAAAAAAATAAAATTAGTTATTTGTATGAAATGAAATGGAATGGAACATGAAATTAGTATTATTGAGAATTTTATTGCATTATAAGTTTGTCAAAAAATATTGTGAAGTGTGTCAAAAAAATTATTTCATTTATTTTTTAGCCAATTTTTTGGAAAAAAAAAATTAGTTTGTAATTTTAGTTTGTATGACGTAAATGTAATTTGACATAAAATTGGACAAGGACATTTTTGAATTTGTTATAGTTTTTGGAATATTTTTGGAAAAAAATAACAATAAAATTTTGAAAAAAGGTTGTATTTTTGATTTTGTAATAATTTTTGCAATATTTTTAGAATTTTGGAAAAAGTTTTAATTTTTGATTTTGTTATATTTTTTGCTGTGGAAGGTTTAGAACTACCGGTTTCGTGTAATGGAGGTTCTAAAACTACCTGTTGATCCAGTTACGGTGAAATATGACTAGCTGCGTCAATTGTGGAGGTTGTATAACCAGACGCGTCAATTGTTATGATCTGGACGTTGTATGTTTTTTTCCTAATCACTAATTTCGATAAAAAGAAACTCTTACCTGGTTTAACCCTCGTTTCACCCTAAAATTCTTGATTGGTTTGTGATGGTTTTCACTAAAGAAAAACAGTACACAGTTTAAACACAGTTTTATATTTCCAAATAAAGATTTCTTTTCTTTTCTTGAATTCCAAGCTTTTATAACTTTTATTTGAAATGAATTCTATTGGATTCTAAGCTTTAAAAATTTATTTAACACTAATTTTGTAATATTTTGTTTGAAATGAATTCTTTTGAATTCTAAGCTTTTATAATTTATTCAACACAATTTTCGTAATATTTTATTTGAAATGAATTTTTTTGAATTCCAAGCTTTAAACACAATTTTTGTAATAAATTCACAATTTGGTAACTTTTTATTTTATTCAACACAATTTTTGTTTTATTTAAAAATGAATTCCGTTTTGGGAAAAATAGCTTCGCGATATTACTTCGACGGACAGTACTTTTGCGTATATGAAAGTCAATTTCTGATTGAATTTATAATAATTTTCAAATTCTTTCAAACTATCAGAAATTGTAAGTTTTTATTTTTGTGTATGGAAATTGAAAATGCAACTATGCTTTTTCAATGAATTATTTTATTAAAGTTTTTGTTATTTTATAAGTTTTTTGGTTATTAGATTACTTGATTTCCGTTTTACATAGTAAATTAATTGAAATTTGATTTAATTGTTTTAGGAATATTTTTCTATTTTAATTGATTGTAATACAAAGTTGTAAAATTAACGGAAATATCATTTAATCAGTTTTAAGAAATTGTTTTGGAGTTTGTTTATTTAGTGGATTATTGAAATTAGATATTGGGTGGTTTATGGGAACTTTTTGTTGTATTCAACAATGTATATTGGTTTTAGTTTATATTATAGAATTTATAGAAATTACTGAAAAGAAGTTTTCGGGTTTATGGAAAATTTTGTATATGTAAGAAATATTAATTTATTTCATAGGATGATAAAATATTGAATTTTATGCTGAAATTGAGATTCAAAGACTATGTGTATGGAAAATTCTGATATTGTTATCAAACACTGTTGAATTATTTGGAAATTATTGTTTTATCTTATGATGAAAAAGGGTTTTGGGTGGTTTATTGGTTTATTTATAAATTTCTTTGTGAGATTGTTTATATTACATCGTTTTATACATTGTTATTAAACTACATTGTGTAGTTTGGGAGGTTTTCTGGACTTATATGTATATTCCTATTTAGGAATACTACATTGCAATATTTTTAGAATTTTGAAAAAAAAAATAGAATTTTTGAATTTGTGAATTCTATATATATTTTTAGAATTTTGAAAAAAGTTCAATTTTTGATTTTGTAAGAATTTTTGGAATATTTTTAGAATTTTGAAAAATTTTAAATTTTTGATTTTATTATAATTTTTGGAATTTTGAAAAAAGTTTCAATTTTTGATATTGTTATAATATTAGCAATATTTTCAGAATTTTGGAAAAAGTTTGATTTTTTGAATTTGTAAGAATTTTTGGAATATTATTAGAACTAGAAAAAGCTTAAATATTTGATTTTGTTATAATTTTTGCAATATTTTTAGAATTTATGAAAAAAGTTTTAATCTTTGATTTTGTAATAATTTTTGTAATATTTTTAGAATTTTAAAAAAAGTTGGAATTTTTGATTTAAAAAAGTTAAAACGGTTTTAATCTTTGATTTTGTTTTTGGAATATTTTTAGAATTTTTGATTTTAATTAATTTTTACAATATTTTTGAAATTTTAAAAGAAATATGAATTTTTTATTTTCTCGAAACGCTAAATGGAGAGGTATTTGAGTTTGCTGATTGTATCATCTTTTCACTAAATTATGTTAATTTATGATCTGTTATAATTTTACGGCAACGTATTGATGTTTCGTGTTAGTTTTGTAATAAATTTCTAAACAGAGATAAAAAAATACATGTACTTTAACAAAGAATTTTATGTTTGATATACATCGCTTGCCAAAACTAAAAACAATGTCTTCATAAAAGTTTTATACCGACAACTATATCAAAATCCTTAACACAAACCGAAGTCTTGATATCTCAGAGCCTTCAGAGGGGATGAAATCATCCTTCATATTATTCTTCTATAACTTTATAACTTCGTTCGTATTTTTCTTCATAATAACAAAGATTTTGATTTAGGGAATTTTTATTGGAAATTATTAAAAATTTTTAATAAAATTTTACTTGTAAATATAAGGCGAAATTTATTTAAAAACTCGTTATTTTCAAACGAAATCACCAAAATAATGAAATCAAAAAATTATAAGGAAAAAGTTAAAAACAACGGAGATATGACCCCTCTAACCCTTGTTATTTATTTATTTTTTAAATTTAGATTATAAGTTATAAAAAATTATAACCTTAATTATTTTTATCAAAAAGCAGTTACTTCAACCTTTAAAACACAGCAAAAATTAAAAAAAAATTAGTTTTTAAGTTATAACTTGGGAGAACCATTCGCGACAAAAAAAATACGCGAGACGCGTTAGAAATTATTATATTAGAAATCGACAAAATAACATGAAAAATCCTTACATATTCTATTTTTTCGTGGTTGCTTTGTTTTAAAAACATTGTAAAATTTGTTATGTTTGCTATTTTTGCCAAGGACTTTTAAATAGCTAATGTATACCCTAATTTGGGTATACATTTAATTCATACACGAATAAAAAAAAACACAAAACAAAATCGTATTATCGAACCACCACCAGACGAATTCTGGATTGGAAATCTCTTATTTCAGAAGTAAAATTTCTTTACATAATTCAAATAATAATTGTAATATAAAAATACTTAATAATTAATTTACGGCTCTTCTTCTTAGTTGTGTGATCAGACCCTGTTCAGTATGGTATCCTTTTCTAGCTACAATTTCTTTAACCTTCTTCAATCAAACAATTTCATCACCTTGTATAAAAATTAGTTTTCTAGTAAAGCCTTCCTTTTCCATATACGTATATTTTCTCCTTCTAACCAGACAAATTCCACAAATTCCATGATTGATTCAACCAAAAATAACCAGACCACCTTTTTCCAGATAGTAAATTCTTTTTTAGTTAGTCACTTTTTATTTGTTTTAACTTGTATCACTAATCCTCCAACTACCACTTGGTACACAATTTTAAAAGTTGATTATGACACAAAATTGAAGAAATTCGATCTTTAATAGCGGCGGCCCCCTTTATGTTTTCTCCATTTTCTCAAAATAAAACTTATTGCTCAGAATGTGAAATTCGCCATATTTGTTGGAAAAAAGATTAAGATGTTGTTCATTATGACGAAGAAACTTTACAAAAAAGCAAAATACTCAATTAATATCAATAATCCTGTATCAATTAATTTTTTAATGTAACAAAATCCAAACATTATTTAATTTGCTTCCAATACAATATATTTATTTTTATCTTTCTTTGATGAATTAACTCTGAACACTTTCAAATAAAAAAATTAATGCGTGAAGCGTCCTTTTTGATAATCTAATTTAGAGATAAAATATGTTTGAAAACTAAACATGGAATGACCTTCATAAAATTTTTGACAAGCATGTTGATATTATTTTTTTGACAAAGAGTTACCAGAGTGAAAATATTTTAATTTACTTTTTCGTTGTTAATTTTTTATGATAATTTGGGAAATTTATTTCGTTTTGAATTTTTGAATTTTATTTTGATTGAAACAGAATCTCTTTTGAAATGATTTGAAAATTTGAATTTTTATTTAGACGTATGGGCCGACGTTACAAATTATATGAAAATATCATACCAAATACAATTTGTTATTCTTTTTACAGTAGAGGAAAAAAACCTATTACCTCAGGGGATTAAGCCTCTTTGAAAATAGACTTTTCATCTGCATCATCAACAACATAATTAAAGGGTTGGTTGACAATAAGTTTTAACTATGTTAAGCAGTTTTTTATTTTTTCACTAGTTTTGACAGAGGGTGGCTCGAATTTTTTTAAGAAATATAGGGACATGCAAAGTTTGAAGTTGAATTGTGCTCAAACAGGTAACCGAATTAAATATTTTTTTTGTTTGAAAGGGACTAAGCACGGCTTTATAAAATTATCACACTGATAATAAAAATAATTATATTTTTATATGATTTCTTTAATTTTAATTTTTAAACATGGCGATTTCAAAAAGTACCTTTTGTTTCTCTTTTAATTTTTAAAGATTTATTATTTACACAAGACATACTAAAATTATGGACAAGCGTTATTTGTTCCTTCGAGATAAAGGTACATATTCGAATATATTATTAGCTTGATTTTTTTATATTTTGTGCCGTTAAAAAATTCAAAATTTATAAAAATGTATGTGATTTTCGCATTCCATTACATTAATCATCATGATTATTTCAAGTATTCCAGCAAAAGCGCTACGGTAGTGCAGACGTAAAATTTCAGTAAATAAATCAAGCTTAAATTAATAAATTGAAGAAATGTAGACCTGGAAAAAAATAAAAACAATAAAAACAGGTATTATTTTATTTTATTATACTAAGGATTACCGAAGTTTCAAGAACATTGAAGTTCGCATCATCGGAGTTGGCATTTTGATTCGATTTTCCATCTTTACTGAAATTTGTTTTGCTTCATTTTTATTTGAATTTTGAGCCGATGAAATTCTCTAAAATGTAATGACACCATTGAATTTGACCAATGACATTTCAATTACACTGGTAATTTCCCTAGGGGAATTATCACGATTGTTTAATTTTAATAGAATGTAAATAGATTTTAAAATTTTAGTCTTAAAATTGATTAGGTTGGTAAAACATTTTCTAAAAGAATTTCCCTCGACCGTTGATAGATTCTCATAACTTTTTGGACTATTTCGAATTATCACAATTACTGCTGATAATATCTTAAATTATTTGGTATAATCAAAACAATCACAAAAATCGATCCAACACTGAAACATAAAACTACAAACCACTTACCACTTTTTCATACTTATCTAACTTATTCAACTAACTCTACTTATAAAAACATAATCCACTTTATAAGCGAAATGAAAACCACAAAATGGTCCAACTAATAAAATTCATATTTTTGTAATATTATACGAAAACCAAAAGCTACAATTTACCTTATAAAATCGACTATAAACTTAGGTTTCTATGTGTGAACAACGAGAAGAAAAAGTTTTATTTTCTCATTTTCCGAATCATGATGATGATGATGATGATTTTCCTTTTATTTTCTGTTTTTTTATTCCGAGAAAAATTTTTAAGTTATTTTCATATCCAGTCGTGATCACCGTTTCATCTATATCACATCATTTTGCTATCTTTTAGTTAATATACTTAAATAAACATAACAAAAGAATATTATTATATGTGTTCATAATTTTTCTTCATGTTATTAAATTATAAAATTAATTTTCACTTATCTTCTGTTTATTAACTGTGATCTTTGTTTTTGTTAGTGAAAAATGAAAAAGTGCAATTAAAGTGCATCTGTGTGATTCTATTCCATAAAATAGATTGGAAAGTGATATACTAAAAAAAAGAATGAGATTATTTACAGTTAGATGCTAATTGGAAAACAGGAAATTGAAAATTTATTGTGATTTTTTTTATTTATGTGATTTAGTTTTTTTGTTATTGAAAATTAATTAGTTTATGTAACTTTGTAAAATATAACGAAAAAAAAATTAGATATAAATCTCAAGGATTATTTATTTAACATCTCAACAACAAATAAACAACAAATTTAAAGAAGCGAAAAAGTATGAATATATTATTAATTTTGTTATTTTAAATATATTTGTCAATGCCAATTCATTCACAAAATTATTGCACATTTCTAAAAAATTTCCTCCAACACCCAAACTGAAACAGACATTTTCGCATTTATACAATTTAGGAAAAATTTAAATCCATTGGAAGAAAACATTTGAATTTTCTAGAAAAAATATTGTTCTATTAATTTTCAGAAAATTTAAAATTATATTTTTATTAAATTTTCAGATTTTCATTTTGTTTATTTATTTATTCGTAATATATTTTAAAATAGGAAAAACAAAAAGAAAATTTTGGTCTACTTATATCAATTAAGTAATTCTGATTTATTAGTTTTAGTGTTTGCAAAATGAAATATATATTGGGTATGGTAAAGGAAGGTTGTATTTCCCATTCATAAACAAAAAATATGTAAAAACATATGATTCGAAGATTTATATTTTTAGGGTGAAGTTTAAGAAAATTGAGAAAATTGTTCAGCTGCTTGAACCAATAATTAAACTAATTAAAAATTGTTTTATAAGAAGAGACAATTAATAGAGATTTATAGAGATGATAATAAATAGGTCATGCTCATAAATAATATTGGAACTTTGCATATGGCTTAGAAATCAATAAAATTCAGTCAAAGGATTTATTCGTTTATTGTATGCATTTGTTGCAGTGTTAGTTTCAAACGTTCATCAAAGTGAAATGTTAAAGCTTTTAGTTTTGTAACACAACTGAAAATTGGGTGAATGAAAATTTGAATGAAATGTTGGTATATAATCCGACTTCACATGAAAATAGAAGTAAGAAGAGTCTGGTGGAAGTTTGAGTATGCTGAATAACTCGTTATTGGAAACTTAAATTCTTCAAAACTTGCCATTGTATTTTGTTTCCAATTAAATTTGTTTTGCATTTTCTAGAGCTTTATCCATCGCAGTAATGAAGCGATTTTGATGATACTTTAGTAAAGGCCTTTTATCAATATTATAACGAACTGATTAGTATTAGTATATTAAAAAATTAGCGAGCGGTCTACCATACAGCTGCTAATATAGTCTATTAAATGGGAGTTTTGTGTTTGAAAGAAGGTTGAAGAGACACGTCTATTTTTTGTATTAAATAAAATTACGGTTTAATTGTTTAACTAAAATTTAATTTTTGGTTTTGGAGTGCGGTAAAATCACTATAGTATAACAAATTGGTTTTTGTATATAGTTGCAAGTTTCTAAGAAATCTCACAACTTTAAAGAAGAAACAAAACAACAGTCAACGAAGAATATGTCCGCCGTTTTATCCAAGCATCACAAATAAAATAGGAAACCATTTAAAAAAGCACAATATCCAGATCGCAACAAGAAGCACAACTTTAGGGAACTTACTAAATAACTATAAGGACCAGGAACAGTCTTCGGAAAAGTCAGGCATTCACCAAATCAGCTGCAAGAACTGCGAGAAAAAGTACGTGGGGCAAACATCTAGGAAATTCTCTATCCGGTTAGAAGAACATTGCAAAACAGTTACGACAGGAAACATCAATAAATCCAGTGTTGCGCTTCATATGGTCGAAAACCCAACACATGCAATAGATTTAGCCAATTCCAAAATTATTTCGGGAAAATTGGGAACTAGACGCATATGAATCGCTATATATTGAAAAACACAAGCCAAATATCATGAACTGCGAAGAAAAACAAAACGTCATAACATCAGACTTATTTAACCTCATTAAATAAAATTATAAAAAAATAATTATAATCAAACTGTAATTTCTCAATATTTAGCTTTAAGATGTTTAATTCATAAATTCATTTCTATTTTGTGTTGTTAAAATTCACAACGCCCACAATTTTTGTACTTATCCTTATTTTATTATACTTAAAACAATTGTTATTCTTAAAATGTTCAAATTTCGGGTTTTCCCACATTAATTTAATTAGCTTACGTATAGAAGCTTCGTTGTCAAGGAAGGAATTTTTAGATCTAGTTGTAAATATTTTCTCTCTGAGGATGATCGAAAGATTGAAACACGTGTAAGAGAAATAAGAAAATTAAAATTGTTTTTTAGAAGTTAGATTAAAATATATATTTAAAATAAAATAAAAATATATTTGTTTTGAATTTTGAAAAATATTTTTTTAACGTAAGATCAAAAAGGAAACTTGCAACTATATACAAAAACCAATTAATTGTTTAAGCTCGATAATAATTTTTGGAGGTATCAGGTTTTGTTAATATCAAGGAGTATGGATGGATTATTGGCAACCCCATTTTAGTTTTGTTCCTGCAATTGGTTTAAAAGTTTGTAGTTTTACCTCTTATTTTTTTTAATTCCTCCAACTTATGATAAATTATTGGCCTGCCATATTTTATTATGTGATAGGATTTATTGTTTAGTTATCCATCCTTAAAGAAAATAAGATAATAAAGAAAATAATACCGAGTCAAATAGGGTATCATATGAACGGACCCTACTTCAATATAAATTGAAAGTTTTACACCGCACAGTTTTTTGTATAATTTTGAATAATAGCGTTTAACATTCTATTTACGTGTTTTTGATAAAATAAAAAAAGTAGAAATTTTGTTTAAGGCATTTTTACTTTTACGTAGTAGTTAATTAGTGTAGTAGTATACATACTTCTTTGATTATTTGAAGAAGCAACCCAAAAACAGTTAAGAAACAGATTAGCATTGTGTTAGAGCTCTGTAGCTAGATTCTGGTTGTATGGAATTATTTCGTGGCATGAGATTTCGCACTAAATGTTTTTGCATTCAGATTCAGTGGGATGAGAAAATAAATTCCGAATTTGTGAACTGAACTGTCAAATTATCTCGTCAACGAATTTATAGACGCAATGCGATTATTTGCTTTGAAATTTTGTATGGACGCACAAAAATGGATAAAAAATATTGTGACGCTGATGCATAGGGTGATTTCACCACAGCTCTGAAAACATAGTGTTCTGGATATATAATGAGCTAATGTCCATTAAATACTTTAATTAAAAGCTAACCAATGTTATAGATTTCGCGTAGTTCTAATTATAAAAATATTAAAGGAAGCAGTAGTATCCCATCAAACATAAATTCTGTTGTACGAGAAAAAGTAAAAAAAAATTTAACCGGAAGTGGCAAACAGGAAGTTGGGATGCAGAACTGTTGTAAACCGTACTAAATGGTTATGTATCTAGTTTCATCTAATTCGATTATCAGGTACAGATGTTATTGAGCTTTCAAAAAAACAGGTATATGGGACAGCCCCCACTACTTTGTTCACTATCGCTCAAAAACTAATCAGTGCCTTGCCATACATAGTTGCATCTTTTTTCAAAGTGTCATCAAAATTTATTCACGAACGAATGCTGTGTGCTCCCAACAAACATTGAAAAAATTGTGACACAGTAAACAGGTGCGTTTTGCTGTATGAACGATATTAGAATATTGAACGAGTTTGTGGAAAGTGCAGTTATTCAAATTATACGATTTCCTACTACTGAATCAAGTATGTTGAAGAATTTTTGGGACAAATGCTGAGGTTTGCAAGGAATGTAATTCAAGCGACATACAAGGACGAAAGTTGTAACTCAATAATAAGTTAAGTTCTTTTTTTTTAATAAATTCTTTGATTTTGTTTTTTTTTTTTGTTGATTATATTATGACCAACATGGTCTTGTAAGTTTTTTTCCCATTAGAGATTTGTTCCGTTACATCCTGGCATAACGGCACCGCAGTACCGTTATTAACAACATCTAAATCATGTGAACCATTGTCTTCCTTAATAATTAAAGCCCACATATAGTTAAATAGGAAAAGGAAAACTGCATATGAAATTGATAGTACTATTGATTGAAAAGATATCACCTTGCCTGGTAATATCTAACTACTATTGCCAGATTTATCTAAAATCTCACGTTAAATCGTATGTAAGCAGCAACGTGAGTGCACGAGGCTGTCACGCTCGTAGATCAAAAATTAAAACAAAAATGCAAATTTTGATACAAAACTAATTTTTTGATTTTTATATGGAAAAATAAAATTTAATTTGCCTCAAAATTTATTAAAATCGAAAACGAAAATGTAATCGAATTTGAAACAAATTTGGCGCCTTTTGTTTTGGCGCCTGGTGCGGTTGCTCCATTGCACTCGTAGTTTATCCGGCCCTGCTTTAACACAATACACGACACTAAACCTAACTTTATTTTTGTTTTAATTAATCGCATGCGGTTAATGTATATTTAATACTATTAAAACGAAATAATGACCACAACTTCATTATTGATATAATTTTAAAATGTTATGCTATTTTCAAAAAAACAAAATAAATCAATAAAGGATTTTATTATTTTATTCATATATAGATATAAATAAATAAAATCTAAATGAATATGACTATTATAATTATGTTTGATTTCACACGAGTAGGATCAAATTCAATTGCATTGAGACGAAAAAAAATTTTATGTCACACCATATCATATCTAATAAAGTTTTCGTTCTATTTGGTAATTATTAGATTTTTTTGTTTTATTTTTGAGGAAGAAATCGAAAATAAATCAATACTAGAACGTGTTACTCTTTCAGAAGAATAAAGTTTAGTAATTTTCTTGTATTACATGAAGTTTATTAACTTGCTAAAATGGTAAACCTTTTGCAACTAGGAATTTTTATGACAGTCGTAGTGCTACGACTTTTACATTCGTCTTCTTGCGAAAGTATTAAAACCATGATACACTACAACTTGTCTGCCTTGAACGTAAGATAAATTTCTGAAAACAAAAAGGTGTAAATATTAGATAAAGGAATTTGAATCGTTAGCTTGCAATATAAGACACAGTTTTATTTAAATCGTGGTATAATTTAAAGTGAATGTGAAATAATAGTAAAATATGAAGGGGCTGAAATCTCACAGCTCTGAGATATCAAGACTTCGGTCTGGGTTAAGGATTTTGATATAGTTTTCGGCAAAAAACTTTTATGAAGACATGGTTTTTAGTTTTTAATTATTACAAAATCAAAGATTTAAACTTTTTTTAAAAACTATAAAAATATTGCATAAATTATAACAAAATCAAAAATTGTAACTTTTTCCAAAATTATAATAAAATCAAAAATTTAAAATTTTTAAAAATTCTAAAAATTCTTACAAAATCAAAAATTGAAACTTTTCCAAAATTCCAAAAATATTTCAAAAACTATAACAAGTTCAAAAGTGTCCATGTTCAATTATATTTACGTAAACAAACAGCTAAATTTTTGTTTCCAAAAAATTATCTAAAAAATAAATGAAATCATTTTTTTGACACACTTGACAATATTTTTTTGACAAACTTATAATGCAATAAAATTCTCAATAATAATAATTTCATGTTCATTATACATTTCATTTCATACAAATAACTAATTTTATTTTTTTCTAAAAAAATAAATGAAAATCATTCTTTTGACACACTTGACATTATTTTTTTGACTAACTTATAATTCTCAATAATAATAATAAAATTTCATGTCGTACAAATAATTAATTTTGTTTTTCCAAAAAATTGGTTAAAAAAATATACAAAAAACTTTCTTTTGACACACTTGACAAAATTTTTTTGACAAACTTATAATGCCATAATTCTCAATAATAATGATAAAATTTCATGTCATACAAATAATTAATTTTATTTTTTTTTCAAAAAATTGGGTAAAAAAATAAATAAAAATCTTTCTTTTGACACACTTGACAACATTTTTTTGACAAACTTATAATGCAATAATCTAGATTTTGGTCTTACATACCAATTCCGACCATCATGATTTCTCAAAATTCAATTTTCCTACTCGTAATCACTTAAAATGAAAGTTTTTTAAGCAAAATATATGCAAATTTCCTTGTTTTGACACACTTGACGATTTTTTTGACACACTTCCGGTACAGTTATCGAACACAGTGGGGGTAAGAATTTCACTTTTAGCTCATGAATGTAATACTTAAGTCTTTCAGACCGAAGTAATTTTGTCTTGCAGACCGAAGTAATTTCAATGAAAAGAATATGAAATATCAAGACTTCGGTCCCGAATTTTTATATATTTTCCGACAAAAGGCTTTTTTAAGAATTTTAATTAGTTCTTAACTCAAGAACTCCTCGAATAGTTGTTTTTTACACATAAAAATAGTTGGTTTGCTTGATTGTTGTCTGAACTAGTCTGCCGGAGTAAATTATGCTGCCTTTATTTTTATGACCTATTGCCGCCAAATTCTCCATATAAATAGTTGAAAATTGAAATAAATTCTAAGGCAGTGGTTTTCAGCAAGATGAACTGAAAATAATAAATTGGTATTGTTATCAAATCAAAAGCCAATAAGAAAATACGAAAATGGTACCTATCAACATTGTCGTAAACTAAAAAGACATTTCAACTTTTACGATGTTTAGACGCCCATACAAATTTTCTTTTCATATATAACATGTTATGGAAATTCGTAATAATAACATTGTTAAAGTTTCAAACAATTTTCAAGTCTCATAAATCTTAATAGAACTTTAACGAAAAATTACGAAAAACAAATGTATAAAAATTGTTCCCATCGTATTTTCTTTCTACGGCCATTAATTAGCAATGTCTGGGGCAGAATTCGATAACATAATTGTTACAAAAAAAAAACCAATGATGTAAATTTGATTTGAATTGTATCAATTATTTTATAGATAAATTCTTTCACAAGTGCATAATTCATGTTTGATTGCCATATTCGAAAAAAATATATAGAAAATGGGGAAATTGGTAAATTCATGTAAAATTGTCAAATGAAAATTTTTTGTCCATTAAAATTAGATTTATGTGCAACTTTTTTTATGTTTTTATACCAAACGATTTCGTTTTATATAAATGTATGTAAAACGGATTTTTTGAGTATTGATAATTGTAAAACTGGCATATCAATGGAAATTGTTATTTAGAAATTGATTACAAATTTTTTACCAATGATCTAAATTGGGCATCAGTCCCAATCCGCAAATAATAATAATTCAAGCTTTTATATATAGAATTATGAACTTTCAATCTATTTGAAATTAAATTCTAGTTTTTAATTTAACAACTAAAAAAAGTTGGCTATGATTCAAGAAAAACAAATCCTTTATAATCAACAGTTGTCCATTATTATGAAAAGTTTAAGGAAATGTGATGAAAAACAGAGAAAAGAAATATTGTTCTGATTTTGAATTCTTGAAATTTATTCTTTTTCTAATACATACATAAACTTAGGGTATCGGACTTTCATACTGTTTGAATAAATGATAACTGATATGTTATAGTTTTAGTAAAAAAACCAATCGTTTTTTAAGAGTTGTTGCTGTTGAGTAACGAAACAACGTGATCGAAATAAAATTTGAGCAAAACTAAAAGATTTATAATCGTTGTGTTGGTCACGTATTCCTATTCAAAATGAATGTTAAAAATTCTGAACCATAAAGTAAAACGTTTAACAACAAAATCAACAAAGAACACCAATACAATCTTTTGGTGACAAATAAAAACGAGCTAACAAATCGTTTAACCATAAATTTTCTTTGATAACAAAAAAAAAAATCAACATACAAAAACAGATGAAAATGAAAATTTCTTGTTTTAAAAACAAACCGTAAATTGGAAAATGAAACAAAGTTCTAACCACAAAGGATACTTGGCCTACATATAAGAACATTTTAATGACGGGAATTACATGAAAAATTAAAAAAGAAAAATATATTCTGAAAACACCAAAATTATATTTTTTTTGGTTTATGATTTAAATTTGTTACATTAATTTTTTTTGCCCTTGGGAATGGTACATATTTAGTTAGAATTTATTGTAATTTTGTTTGTTTTGTTTTGTATATCACTAATTAAATTGTTTATTTAAGTCTTTGAGGGTTATATAAATTATATTGTTCTTTAACTTACGGTGATAGTCTTTTTTCTTTGTGTTGTAATTTGTGTTGTACACTGATTATACCCAAAACTTAATTTTTGATCTAATCATATGTTTCAACATATGGTTCCAACATATTATATGTTGAGTGTCCTAGTGGTTAGCTCGATGGACTTCAAGCTCGGAGGACTCGGGCTTAACTCCCATCTAGGTCTAAGTGTTCTTAAGGAAAACATTATCAGTTTTCCAATTAACCGATAGTCAACTAATATAGTTGATAAATTGGAAAACTATGGGTTGATCACCCATATAAAATATGGAGGGGCTGAAATCTCACAGCTTTGAGATATCAAGACTTCGGTCTGGGTTAAGGATTTTGATATAGTTTTCGGCAAAAAACTTTTATGAGGACATGTATTTAGTTTTGGGCAGCGATGTATATCAAACATAACTCTTTGTTAAAGTACAAGTATTTTTTATCTCTGTTTAAAAATTTATTACAAAACTAACACGAAACATCAATACGTTGCCGGAAAAGTATAATCAAAATTCCAAAAATATTGTTAAATTAAATAAAATCAAACTTTTTCAAAATTCCAAAAATATTCCAAAAATTAGAATAAAATCAAATATTTAAACTTTTTCTAAATTCCGATAATATTCCAAAAATTCTTAAAAATTCAAACTTTTTCCAAAATTCTAAAAATATTGCAAAAATTATTACAAAATCAAAAATTAAAACTTTTTTCAAAATTCCAAAAATATTCCAAAAATTAGAATGAAATCAAATATTTAAACTTTTTCTAAATTCCAATAATAATCCAAAAATTCTTAAAAATTTAAACTTTTTCCAAAATTCTAAAAATATTGCAAAAATTATTCCAAAATCAAAAATTGAAAATTTTTTCAAAATTCCAAAAATTATAATAAAATCAAAAATTGAAAATTTTTCAAAATTTTAAAAATATTCCAAGAATTCTTACAAAATCAAATATTAAAACTTTTTCCGAAATTCTAAAAATATTGCAAAAATTATTACAAAATCAAAAATGCAAACTTTTTCAAAATGCCAAAAATATTTCAAAAACTATAACAAATTCAAAAATTTCCATGTCCAATTTCATTTTAAATTACATTTACGTCATAAAAACAGCTACATTTTTTTTTTCAAAAAACTGGCTAAAAAAATTAATGAAATCAGTTTTTGACACACTAGACATTATTTTTTTGACAAACTTATAATTCCATAATCCTCTATAATAATAATAAAATATCATGTCATACAAAATATTAATTTTATTTTTTTCTAAAAAAATTGGGTAAACAATAAATAAAAACCTGGCTTTTGACACACTTGACAACATTTTTTTGACAAACTTATAATGCAATAATCTAGTTTTTGATCTTACATACCAATCCCTACCATCAAGATTTCTTCAAATTTAATGTTCCTACTCGTAATCACTTAAAACGAACGGTTTTAAGCCAAAAATATGAAAATTTGCTATTTTTGACACCCTTTATGATTTTTTGACACAGTATACCTATTTTTAGAAAAAAATTTTTGAAATCCTTTCAGCGGTTTTCCCTGCAGCGTAGGTAATTAGGCCAGCCGACAGACAGACATACATTTTTTTTTTGCTTTTTTAGAATCAGTGGGGGTAAGAATAAGTGGGGGTAAGAATTTCACTTTGAGCTCATGAATGTAACACTTAGGTCTTTCAGACCGAAGTAATTTTTCAGACCGCAGTAATACTTAATTTGAAGTCTTAATTCAATCGATTGTTATTTATATCGGAAATCAGCCCATGGAATATTTTCTTCGTTTTAAACAGATTTCTGTTTAAACTGGGATTTAACAATAATAAAAAAATTTTACACATGGCCTTCTAATTAAAACACCTTGGTTCTACCAATCATATTATAATATAAAAACAAATTTTTCAATGACCACAAATTTCTTATTCAATCTCTGATCACTGGTACATTCCAATAACTGCTCGGTTGTTGGTAAATTGCAACCATCAATTTGATACACATATTTGAAATAAAAAAAACGTTCATATTGGTTTCACTTCAGTTGCCTGTTGTTTCTCGTGTTCAAAAACCATCCAAAGCTTCCAAAATCCAAACCGAATCAAAGAAATTTGAACGATCGATTAAATCATGACTATTTTAGATTCATTTCTATGGTAAGATGTACTAAATTGTTTAACTTCTTCAACATCGTCCAAACTTTTTTATTATATAAATTCCTTAATTGGTCATTAAATGGTAAAAAAAACTCATCGTTTGAAATTTGTTAATTTTATTTTACGTCCTTCAATTTTACAAATTAATTATTTTACAAATTAATTAATTTTAATTATTAATCGCAACAGTTTAAAATTTTTCATTTTCAAATCAAACAACATTATTATTTATATCTAATGTTGTTTTTATAAAAATTTGTGTCAAAAACATACAATATTATTATGAAAAAGGCAATGCCAAAATATTAATTTAAATTAAAAATCACTATCATCATTAATCAATGATATTTTTTCAAAAGTTAGATCTTAACTAAATTTTAATTGAAATCGTTTTTATACAACGCCTTTGTATTTTTATAAGGCTTTCTATTCATCTCTATCATTGTGTTTCCCGTCTCATTTTTTTAAACTAAACGTTACCCATACATTGTAGATCCGCCGTATTAGAAAAACATCAAATGAAACAGACAGAGAAAAATCATTAAAACAAATCGTCCAACACCATCAAATCATAACAATAAGGTGCCTCAAAAATCAATCAATTATTATTAATCGAATATTTTTTTATTCAAACTTTACAAAGCGGAATACCCTATTAATGTTACTAAGATCGCACAGAATCAATACACTTTATTTCAACGTCTGTTTAACAAACATGAAAAAAATTCGTTGGTTACACATACTGCCGTGCTAAGCACAGAAGTGGTAAATTGTATTTTTAACATTTCGAGATATCAGCAATTTTTGATTTTCAATTTTCACAGTCAAACTAATCAAAACTATATTTACAGTAAAAAAGCTCAAATTTGGTTTGAACCATATTAAGGTCATATTATTTTAACATTAAGTTAATAAAATATTAATTATTGGATAATTTAATAGTAATTTTGATACTTTTAAAGAAGATACGACATATTTAATAGAGTAATTTTTGAATGAAAAAATTAGTCAAATGGTTTAATTATATGATAAAAATATCCATCGACTGTTATTATAACATCTTAGATTCATAACTCATTTTTGACAAAAAAGCAAGCTACCACATTTGTGCTTAGCATGGCAGCCTAGAAAAACGAAAAACAATAATAAAAAAAATTGATTAATCATCGATTGATTAATCATATAAGATCGTTAAATGCTTTAAAATAAGCATTACAGTGAACCGTCATAAATAGACAGATGTTACTTTATAAAACGATTTTAAGTTAAGCCGGGCATTCCCGTACAACAGAAACAGAATTTCATACAAATTTGATAGCAAAAAATTCTGTTGCTGTAAAATTTGTATGGAGCTCTGTTTCTGTTTTATGTGATTTCCAGCCTTCACTTGATATTACGGAATGAAGGTATGATTAATGTGTTGACTGTTTGTTTTTTAGATTTTAAAAGAAAATGTCCATTGAACAGACTTTTGTTGGTCGTTACAAATTTATCAATCCTACCTGTCTGACTTTCAGTTAATTGGAAAACTGAAGCTGTTACTAGCTGTTGTAGTTTTAATGAAAAACCCTCCGACTTGATTGAGTTCTGACCCTTCAAGAACAAAGCCATGTAGTCTTATTGGTTTGCCACTCAATACCCAGGTAGATTCCTCTAATTGACTGAAGTGGAATTCGTATTTCTTTTCAACCCCAATATTCTTGAAGTGTTTTCTTAATCAGCAGTGTCTTCTAAGAACTTATGTGGATCCTTTGCAATATTGAATAAATAACTGCTCTCTATCTTTTGAGCAACCCTAGCAATTTCTTTTAGTGGCAAAGTCCTGTGGCATTATTTTAGACATTAGGCGATTTATTTTAATTTTTTTATTTATAATTATAATCAGTAATCACTATATATATACGCTTGTATCTACTGAAAAATTCCTGACCAACAAAAAAGAATACTGTGTCCCACCCCAATAGCTAGTTTGTCGGTTTCTTAATCATTTGCTTTACATAGATTTATAATCCAGATGTTTTCGTTGTCAAAATATATTTCACTAAACTGCAGTCTTTAGCTATTTTAAATGTGGTAACGTATAAGCTAAAGACCTTTACTTGATTCTTGAACTAATGTACTCATTCTGTACTCGTGTGGTCATCGTTACGAAAGCGATTTTACCAAAGTGTTAGTTTGTACATAATTGTCGATCACCTTTTAAACCGTTTTAACATTAGCCGAATATCATACGTAGCTTTGACTTTGTAGTGTTTTTTTACCATTGAGAACCTCTTTAAGGTTCTCAATGCTATTGAAATACGTCTTATTGTCTAATTTCATCTGAAGATTTCCTTGAGAGGCATCAATAGCCATTTCGCAATTACTTTTTACTAACCGGTCCTGGTTTTTTATTTGCTTTATTGCTCATATCTCTGGTACATAAGTTATATTATCCCTCGCCTTTGTGTTTCAAAAAACAACCGTTCTCTGCTGCACATCCTCTGTAGTATCAGCAACTTAGTTTCCGACTTCCTTATAACAACCAACTGCCACAGATGTTACATATATATTACCATTGAAAGGTTTTTAAGCTACTTCTCTTAGTATTTCTAATTTTTTAGTTTATTTCTCTTAGTTTAATTATTAGTTTTATTATCAGTTTACGGAATACTGAGTTTTGTTAAATAATATACGCACTTTTGACTTTACCTGCGTCAAATTATTGTACCATCAAATATCAATCCTTTACAATAGTACTAGGGTGGTTTGTTGCATCGCTTTAATGATCGCCATCGCCAGGTTCACTGCCCCCAGTTCTGTGTAGTATACTTGTCTCCTGCCGTAAACCCTATTCAAAGGAATGTTTCTAGGAATCCGAACAGGTGCTGAGTCCTCATTTATACTGATGATCGAACATAACTATTTTGTGATCATACTGAAAAGGCTAATTTGAAATTTTCTAGTATTTCATAAATGTATCACGTCAAAGTTTGGTTTCAAAAACCAAAGGTTTCTATCTATGTAGAGGCAAGCTGTAGCTCTAGTACTATAGTGTACGGAGTAGACCTTTGTCTAATTTTGACAATCTATATAGGATCTTTCATTCGCTAACATTTAATCCTTGGTGAGTTTTTGGTATTTTCAAAAGTTGAGATATATCTCAAGTGTCTGCCGAGCATTCCTGGAGTAGTTTGTAATAATTGTATTCGTTGTTTGTGTTTGGAGGGCCTAAAGTAAAAAAATTCGCTCAGATCTGATTAAAATTCGCTCGCCATACAAGATCTTAAAACTAAGCTATAAGTACTAAGTATTATACATAATCGCAACGAAATACAAAACAAAAGTGTCTTCAACCTCAATTCACCAAGAAGAAAGGTCGATAAAACAAAAATAGGAAATAAAATACATGCAAAATGACGTCGATTATTTTCAAAATTTCTAGAGTTTTCTTTGTATAGAAATTAACTTCGAGAAATTAAGCAAAATTTTATTAAAGGAATTCCTTTTGCAGAACGAAAGATAGTTCACATTAGACTGCGATAGTGTAAAAATGAATTGTAAATGAAACGCTGTATCGTGAACATAAACCATGGAAATAGAATAAATGTTTATTTTTTTAATTGTGAATAACATTTTGAGTGTTATTTATAATAATCTCTAAAATAATTGTATTTTATTCAACTTAACGAACCTGTGTCACCGCTAATGTGAGCTCGTTAGCTATTTGATTGTTTGGCATTTTGAAAATGAAATGAAATCTACAATGAAAGACATTAAATTTAAAAAAACTATATTTTTCACACTGGAAATTTAATTCAATTTAACCATAGCCTTTGCCTTTTTCAACATTTGAGAGGGATATGTGCATTAGTTTCAATTTATTGTTTTTTTATATAATTAGAGCGAAAATGTTTTAATTGATTTGTTTATAAAATGCAATCAAATTATTTAAAAAATACAGTAAAAATGTTTTTTTCAGAGTTCAATACAATCAAATAAAATATAAATTGTTTTATTGTGTTCCTCAACATTCGCGCAACAGAATAAAATTAACAGTTGTTTATTTTATTCTATTAAGACTAAAAACGCATTATAGTTATAAAAAACATGATTGCGAGAAGTAAAAAATACTTTATCTATTTGACAACAGAATAACCTTTTGTTTCATTAGGTGTGGGTTATTATATAGATGTTTAAAACTAATAATGAAAACAACTGGTATGATTATTACGTAGCGATTTTTCAATAAAGTCTACACAAGCTGAAAGTTATTTGTCAGAATGTGGATAGACTGAATCGACACCGAAAATTTTTTAGTACTGACATTCAATTGGGTTGAAATTTGGTATTTAAGGTTTCTGCAAAGTCCTTAATTATTCTGCATATACTAACTTCCGGTTTGTTACTTCTGGTTATGTTTGTTTTGGATTTGTTTTTTGGATTGACATTTTATTTAATTTTTTTAAGCAAATTACTTGTAACAAAAAAATCTCTATTCTGTTCCATAAGCATTTGCTAACATTTGAGGAGAGTTTACTGATTCGATTTCTACCTAAAAACATAAATTGTCCATAAAACACGCTTGACTGTCTAAACAAAACTAAACTTCTTAAAAATTAAGTTAACATCAAAGTGTTCCAACTTTTGCACTTTAACGCGATAGTTTATGCAAAAACAACCGTTTTCGAGTATAAACTGCATAATAAATTTTCGTCTTACCTTGAAAAATATATTTTTATTCGCCTATATATTAAAGTGTTACTTTATTAATGTGATTTGCGGCTTTAAAGTATCACTTTTCAACTATTTATTTTGTCGTCATAGCTACGTCCAAAAAAGTAAAAAGCATTTGTATTTGTTTAAATTCTATGAAAAATAAATTTTTTTATCAAAGGGTTGCTTCAAATTCAAAATTTCATTATCCAATTAAAATAGTTGTTATCATTTGTGTCATACAATTTGGAAAAAATAATAAATATTTTTTCAAAGGTTACTTGTTCCACATATTTTTATTTTAAAATTTATGAAAATAAAAATGAAGATAAATAATTTTAATTTAGAATAAACAACTTTTCTTAAAATATTTTGCTTGCGGCGAATAAAAAATAGTATATGATTCACGGACGTAAGCTATTTTGGACTTAATGTGGGTGCAAATCTCGGCTAGCGCCTCGATTTGCAAACTCCACATCCGTCCAAAATCTTTAGCTTTACGTCCTAGCATCATAATGTACTATATATGGCAATTGTCAGCAATTTATATCAACTATAAACATAATAATTTTATTACAAACCCTTATATTTTGCCGTGTTACATAATTGCTTTCCTCTTCAGAAATTTATTCCATTATTTACCCTAGATTTTTTTCAACGAAAAACTTATCACAAAAGAGAGATATCTCTATCATAAGAAGACATAGTAAAAATATGAATATGACAAAGATTTATTTTTTAGAAAACATTATATATTAAAATCGGATGTTATGTAATTGACAGGCTTATTTATGTTGCAGCTACAATTTTATGGAAAGCATTGAAAATATTATCTTTTACTAAATCTGTGGAAAATATTTCTGGTTGGAGTGGATATGTTAATTTACGTAAAAATCTTTTGAAATACTCCTTTTGCCTTGTTTTTGCAGTCGTAGATACAATAGCTCATCCTGTATTCGCTACGCTCGTTCCGTAAACTTTATCCTCGTGAAAATTGCTATACAAGAATATACTATTCTAGTCTAAATAGTTTTGAGCTTACTTAAACTGAATGAAATTAGTTTCCTAAAATAGTAGTTTATGTAACAAGTACGCAAAATATGGTTTTAGCGGACGAATCGTAATGTTTCCGGACGAGCCGTTAGCCGAGTCTGTAATATGAAGATGAGTCTGCTAAAGCCATTTGCGTACGTGTTGCATACAACGTTTTTTAGTATTAGCTCTTAGGATTTTTTTTTCTAATTTATTGCTTAATTTGTATTCTTGCGTACTTAAAAATTTGATTTTTGAACAAAACTTATCAAAACAATTGTGATTCTAATTTGAAAATAATTATAATATAAAATGAAAACAAATTTTGTATCCGCTAAAGTGTTGTCATAACGACTTTAAGTACTAGGCCGCTAAAATACAATTTTGCGGACTCTAAACAGTTCTAAAAGTAATCATTTTTCGGAGCTAATACTAAAAATAATATTTTTCAATGTCGACTTAATTATAGTTTACTAAAAAACGTACTGGAAAGATTATTACTACGTCTTTTCATTCCTTGGGTGAAATGTGATTTAAAGACTACAGTTTCAGCTCATGTTCCAACTTTTCAAAAGTCATAAATAGCTAAATCTATTAATTTTATCTATGGATATTATTATTAGTTATATTGTGAAATGAAGTGAATAATTTTTTATTAAAAACCATATATGTAGGTTTTTAATAAAAAATTAATAATAATATCCATAGATAAAATTCATCGATTTAATTAAAAGCAAAAATGCATAAATAGAGAACTGATAATTTTCTGAGTGTCTCGTCATATCATCTGTTTGTTCTTTTTTTAACGGTCGCTATTTTCTTTTATGATAATATTCAACGATAATATTTCACCCATTACAGTAAATAGGACGGTGGTGGTGTTTATGCAAAGAAGAAAATTAACATAGAAGTGATTAAGGTAGAAACAAAATACATATTTAATATTGGTAATCTTCAAGCTTTTCTCTCTTTTATATAAATGTAGTTTTTGTATACCATACAATGTAATAATCCTTTCCGAAAATCTGATTATTTACGGTAAACAAAATCTTCAAAGGGGATTTAAATTCCGATTCTGTTTGTAAATTATATAAGAGAAATTTTTTAAAAAAATACGACATAATAAATAAAATTAAATAAAGAAAGATTAAACTACAATTAATTCAATGAATTATTTGTGATATTACATCACTCCGATGGAAATAATCCCATCATGAATAATAAGACTGAATCTAACAAAATATGGTGTGCAATTTATGAAAATTTTTTGCTATCCACAAAATTGTCGATCGATCTAGTTTCGAAGCGATAAGAACTTTTTATTACACTTTAAAAAAGTATATCATTCTCATCAGGGCTAGCCGACTAGATACACTACCAAAAAAATTTTTCGCTATATAAACCTAAAATAGGTCACTACTCTAGCGAAGTATAAGAAACCAAAAAACTTTCATAAACATATGTTTATTAGATTCAGGTTTAGTCAATTTGTTTCTCTAGTTGATCACTATTGTTGTTATACTCTAACCAAGTTAGAATTGGATAACAAACTTGTATCGGTAAGAAGAAGATGACCATCTTCACTTGTGTCTATCGACACATTATCTACAATTAATTCAATGAATTATTTGTGATATTACATCACTCCGATGGAAATAATCCCATCATGAATAATAAGACTGAATCTAACAAAATATGGTGTGCAATTTATGAAAATTTTTTGCTATCCACAAAATTGTCGATCGATCTAGTTTCGAACCGATAAGAACTTTTTATTACACTTTAAAAAAGTATATCATTCTCATCAGGGCTAGCCGACTAGATACACTACCAAAAAATTTTTTCGCTATATAAACCTAAAATAGGTCACTACTCTAGCGAAGTATAAGAAACCAAAAAACTTTCATAAACATATGTTTATTAGATTCAGGTTTAGTCAATTTGTTTCTCTAGTTGATCACTATTGTTGTTATACTCTAACCAAGTTAGAATTGGATAACAAACTTGTATCGGTAAGAAGAAGATGACCATCTTCACTTGTGTCTATCGACACATTATCTACAATTAATTCAATGAATTATTTGTGATATTACATCACTCCGATGGAAATAATCCCATCATGAATAATAAGACTGAATCTAACAAAATATGGTGTGCAATTTATGAAAATTTTTTGCTATCCACAAAATTGTCGATCGATCTAGTTTCGAACCGATAAGAACTTTTTATTACACTTTAAAAAAGTATATCATTCTCATCAGAGCTAGCCGACTAGATACACTACCAAAAAATTTTTTCGCTATATAAACCTAAAATAGGTCACTACTCTAGCGAAGTATAAGAAACCAAAAAACTTTCATAAACATATGTTTATTAGATTCAGGTTTAGTCAATTTGTTTCTCTAGTTGATCACTATTGTTGTTATACTCTAACCAAGTTAGAATTGGATAACAAACTTGTATCGGTAAGAAGAAGATGACCATCTTCACTTGTGTCTATCGACACATTATCTACAATTAATTCAATGAATTATTTGTGATATTACATCACTCCGATGGAAATAATCCCATCATGAATAATAAGACTGAATCTAACAAAATATGGTGTGCAATTTATGAAAATTTTTTGCTATCCACAAAATTGTCGATCGATCTAGTTTCGAAGCGATAAGAACTTTTTATTACACTTTAAAAAAGTATATCACTCTCATCAGGGCTAGCCGATTAGATACACTACCAAAAAAATTTTTCGCTATATAAACCTAAAATAGGTCACTACTCTAGCAAAGTATAAGAAACCAAAAAACTTTCATAAACATATGTTTATTAGATTCAGGTTTAGTCAATTTGTTTCTCTAGTTGATCACTATTGTTGTTATACTCTAACCAAGTTAGAATTGGATAACAAACTTGTATCGGTAAGAAGAAGATGACCATCTTCACTTGTGTCTATCGACACATTATCTACAATTAATTCAATGAATTATTTGTGATATTACATCACTCCGATGGAAATAATCCCATCATGAATAATAAGACTGAATCTAACAAAATATGGTGTGCAATTTATGAAAATTTTTTGCTATCCACAAAATTGTCGATCGATCTAGTTTCGAACCGATAAGAACTTTTTATTACACTTTAAAAAAGTATATCATTCTCATCAGGGCTAGCCGATTAGATACACTACCAAAAAAATTTTTCGCTATATAAACCTAAAATAGGTCACTACTCTAGCGAAGTATAAGAAACCAAAAAACTTTCATAAACATATGTTTATTAGATTCAGGTTTAGTCAATTTGTTTCTCTAGTTGATCACTATTGTTGTTATACTCTAACCAAGTTAGAATTGGATAACAAACTTGTATCGGTAAGAAGAAGATGACCATCTTCACTTGTGTCTATCGACACATTATCTACAATTAATTCAATGAATTATTTGTGATATCTTAAAGATTAAACTATTTCATAAAAATGAAATAGTTTTCAGTTACGATTTGTTTGTGAAAATATGGAGGGAATGAAATCTCAAGGCGCTGAGGCATCAAAACTTTGGTCTGTTAGTCTTTTATGGGAATGTTCTTAAATTTTAGCAAAGTATCAGAAAAAATTCAAGTACTTTTTTGTATAGAAATGTATTACACAACTAACACAAAACATATAATAAATAAAAGTAATATATCATGTATGCATTCTTCAAAAAACCTCTCCATTTAGTTTCCAATTATTTCAAATTTTCTTAAAAGATAACATTTAATCTGACAAGATAACATTTAATCTAGTACATATTTGCCAATTGTTCCTATTGGCCTAGAAAAGTGTTTAGAATACCTCTTCATTAAGTTGTTCTTGCAATAATTGCAGCTGACACATGCTGATATTTTTCTCTGAATTATTCCTATTGGTCCAGAAAACTTTCTTACAATTATTACAACAACATTAAATCTTATATCCTTAGTTCGCTATAATTTTCGATCAGGGTATATCAAATTTCCTATCTCCGTGTGTTTTTTCAAATTTTTCTGTCAATCAACGTCGAAACGCAGAGGGGGGGGGGACCAATTTTTGGTTGCACTTTTTTGACACTTATTAGAAAACTGTGCACGGTAAAATTCTTAAAAGAATTAGAATATTTCTTAAACTAAGAGCTCTTTCATATGAGACCCCACACGTTGGGATCAAAAATTATTATTTTCACCCTTCCCTAATCTCCTCCCCTCAAAATACAGAAAAATTATTATGTGACACTTCGCTATAGTTTTCGTTCAGAGTTTATCAAACTTTTTTTCCCTGTGAATTTTTTCAAATTTTTCTGGTCTAGGGTATCCAAGTACCGTTTTCACTGCTTTGTTCTGAATAATTTTTAGCTCGTCTATTCTTGTTGTGATAGCGCTACTCCATATAGGATTAAGGTATAATAAGTGTGTTTGGATTTGTGTATTGTAGATGTTCCATAAAGCATTTTCGTGTAAGTATGGTCTGAGTCGGCGTATTGCAAAAGTTATTGGTCTTATTTTATTTTTAACGTTATGTATGTGATTCGCCCAGTTTAGTTTATCGTCTATTGTTAGTCCAAGATACTTTGTTGAATGAAGTCTTTTAATTATATTACTATTCAATGTGATCTTTGGGAAATTATCTGTGTTCACCGTTTTATTTTTGTTAAATATGATAAAGTTACTTTTGTTGGTATTTATTTGGAGATGTATATTTTCGAGAAATTGATTGATTGTTTTTATGTCGTCTTGAATATGCAGAAGTATAACATCAATTTCTTTCGCAGAGTAAGATACCACTGCGTCATCAACATACATTTGTATTTTCCCATTTAACTTAAGGCTAAATATTTTGTTAATATAAATGGAGAATTCTGGTGCCAACATCATAGATCCTTGTGCTAATCCGCAGGTTATTTGCTGTTGTTTATTTTGGTTTGAGTTTAGCTGTGTAGATTGTTGACGGTCAGTATGAAAGGATTTAAACAGTTTTAATGCATTGTGTGTTATTCCGATTGATTCTAGCTCAGAAAAAAGTATTGCAGGTTCAACTGTATCAAAAGCTTTTTTTATATCTAAAAACAAGCAAGCTACTGTATTTCCTATATCTATATTACTTTCTATGTAGCTAGTAAGTGAAACACATGCTGTTAGTGTACTTGATTGTGATATAAAGCCATATTGATTCTTATTAATTATATTGTTTTCCAAAAGGAAACTATCTAATCTGTTTAGTATGGCTTTTTTAAATATCTTAGAGCGCATGTAGTTAGGACCGATATTGGTCTATAATTTGTAGTTTCTTGTCTATTTCCTGCTTTATAAATAGGTGTAACCTTAGCAATTTTGAAGCAATCGGGATAGTTTCCGGTTCTAAAGGTTTCATTGATATGGTCTGATAGTTTTTTGCATAACGTTTTTGGGAATATTACAAAGAATTTTGTTGGGATTCCGTCAAATCCACATGCTGCGCTCTTGTATAATTTATTTATAATATTTTGGATTTCTTCAGGTTTTGTCTTGTATAAATGTAACGTCACATTATGGCCATGGTAAGATGTTGTTGGATTTGAAAGTGGTCGGTATGAACTAATGTACTGTTTGTTGGTGATTTTTGGTTTGTGTTACCCACTTCTACAAAGGATTTGTTACATATTTCCGCTACTTCTATTTGATTATATATTAATGTATTATTATGTTTTAACGTTTTCGGCTACTCTTCTATTTTTTGTATGTAATTTTATAACGGGAAAATAAAATTTCATACAAAAAATAGAAGAATAGCAGAAATTTTCGATAGAAGATTTTACTGAATAGGCCCCAATATTTCATTTGTAGTCATCCAGAATTTTTTATTACTATTTTACGAACTATTACTATTTTTAATTATTTTCTAAAAATATATAAATAAACTCGAAACTCTTAAATAGTAGCTGGATTGACTTTATAGATTTACTTCACTTGATTGACTTTATAACTGATTTACATAAATCACATTAACTTCTACAAATGATTGACTTTTCAGATTACTTTTTAGACTGACATTGTTATATCTAACTACAGACCGAAACTTAACTGTTTTAACGGATTGCTTTCTTCAGACTCACTCACTTTATTCCTCTTACAAATTATTTTAAATAATTATTTTATTTAGTATAATGACACAGTTTTTATGTTTCAATTAAAATAATTGCCAAATTAAAATTATCGCCGAATTGCAAAATTATTACTTTAGATTTATAAACCAAAATTATTGCTTATATCTATTTTTACTTTGTAGTATATTACTTCGGTCTGAAAGACCTAAGTATTACATTCATGAGCCAAAAGTGAAATTCTTACCCCCACTTTTTTTGGCATTTCTCGACGTTTTAGGACCTACTGATTCTAAAAAAGCAAAAAAAAAAAAAATGTATGTCTGTCTGTCCCGGCCGTCACAACCGACGAAATCTAGAAAACCGCTGGACGGATTTGAAAATTTTTTTTTTCTAAAAATAGGTTTACTTAATAGGAAGAGCCGAAAGGACGATGTGTTCGATAGCTCTACCGGAAGTGTGTCAAAAAAATCGAAAAGGTGTCAAAACAAGAAAATTTGCATATTTTTTGCTTAAAAAACGTTCATTTTAAGTGATTACGAGTAGGAACATTGAATTTGGAGAAATCTTGATGGTCGGGATTGGTATGTGAGACCAAAATCTAGATTATTGCATTATAAGTTTGTCAAAAAAATGTTGTCAAGTGTGTCAAAAGAAAGATTTTTATTTATTTTTTTACCTAATTTTTTGGAAAAAAAAATAAAATTAATTGTTTGTTTGAAATGAAGTTTTATTATTATTATTGAGAATTATGGCCTTATAAGTTTGTCAAAAAAATGTTGTCAAGTGTGTCAAAAGAAAGATTTTTATTTATTTTTTTACCCAATTTTTTGGAAAAAAAGAAAATTGTTGGTTTGAAATGAAATTTTATTATTATTATTGAGAATTATGGCATTATAAGTTTGTCAGAAAAATGTTGTCAAGTGTGTCAAAAGATTTTTAATTAGTTTTTTACCCAATTTTTTGGAACAAAATAAAATTGTTTCTTTGAAATGAAATTTTATTATTATTATTGAGAATTATGGCATTATAAGTATGTCAAAAAATGTTGTCAAGTGTGTCAAAAGAAAGGTTTTTATTTATTTTTTACCCAATTTTTTACAAAAAAATAAAATTAATGATTTGTGACATGATATTTTATTATTGTTATAGAGAATTATGGCATTATAAGTTTATCAAAAATAATGTCAAGTGTGTCAAAAAATGATTTCATTTATTTTTTTAGCCAATTTTTTGGAAGAAAATGTAGCTGTTTTTATGACGTAAATGTAATTTAAAATGAAATTGGACATGGAAATTTTTGAATTTGTTATAGTTTTTGAAATATTTTTGGAATTTTGAAAAAGTTTGTATTTTTGATTTTGTAATAATTTTTACAATTTTTTTAGAATTTCGGCAAAAGTTTTAATTTTTGATTTTGTAAAAATTTTTGGAATATTTTTAGAATTTTGGAAAATTTTTAATTTTTGATATTATTATAATTTTTGGAATTTTGAAAAAATTTTCAATTTTTGATTTTGTAATAATTTTAGCAATATTTTTAGAATTTTGGAAAAAGTTTGAATTTTTAAGAATTTTTGAAATATTATTGGAATTTAGAAAATATTTAAATATTTTATTTTATTCTAATTTTTGAAATATTTTTGGAATTTTGAAAAAGTTTATATAATTTAACAATATTTTTGGAATTTTGATTATAATGTTCGGCAACGTATTGATGTTTCGTGTTAGTTTTGTAATAAATTTTTAAACAGAGATGAAAAATACTTGTACTTTAACAAAGAGTTATGTTTGATATACATCGCTGCCCAAAACTAAAAACCATGTCCTCATAAAAGTTTTTTGCCGAAAACTATATCAAAATCCTTAACCGAAATCCGAAGTCTTGATATTTTTATAATTTAATTGACATAGTTTATTTTTATTAAAAAATTTCCAAATTGTTACTTAGGAATTATTAGCAAAATTATTGTAATACATATACAGGTTAAAAACGAATGTAGGTTATATGTTGAAAATACAGTTTTTTATTAAAATTTTGGAAACAGTCATTTAATCATTTAAATTTGTTTGTTATGATAAACGAATGCACGGGCACAACATCAGCACCGATCCACGCAAGTTTGTTTATGAATTTTATTATGAAACTTCATCTGGCAACTGGAGTGGTCGGACATCGATCTGTTCGCGACAATTAGTTTCAATTATTCTTATAGTAGTGCTAGCCGATTTTTTATTTTGACACTTTAAATTCGGTAACCCGGTAACTGTTTGGCATTCATAAAATTAAAAATTAACTGCGGTGCTCGCAAACGCTATTCGACAGGATCAATTTGTGCCTCGCTTTGGCGTTTCTCTTGGAATAACTACAGAACAAGGCAACCAGTTGAGTCAAAATTGCATTTTGAACTTACACAACTTCAAGGTTTTTTCAGAACTGACACTACATAGTGTGTATCATACACAAGAAAATATCAAATAGTAGAATGTTTTAAACATTGGATTGCTAATAATCCAGCTGGTGGAATACTCCTCATTCATGGGACGTACTTACTTTGTCAATGATTAAAGTTCACAAATAGAGATAGGTGTGTAGAGGCTCATTTCTTCCAGCAAGCAATAGCACAGCATCACGCTAACAAATATTTACTATAACAAATAAAAAATTATACAAATTTATTTCAAATATTTCACATTTTCTAAATATATAGTAACGATTGTGGAATGCGATGTAAAAAAATTACTTGATAATTTTCTTTCTGGAAAGTGGTTCCACTAAAGCAATATAACTGAATAACACCAAAATAAATATTTGAAGATAACAAAAACAGTATAACATGCGACAAGAAATTAAATAATTTTATTCAATAGAAAAATAAAATAAAAACTACGCAGTCTATGGTAGAGTAGGTAAATAAAAAAACTAAAAGGAATAGATTTCACACCTAGTTGCGAAGCTTTGAAGATTGTAGTTAGTAGATTTTAATGTTTTTGCTATTTAATTTAAAATTCTATTCTAAAATATTGTAGAGTGTAATTGCTATTGTTTTCATTAGTTTAAAAAGCGGTTGCGTTGGCGATAGAATAGTTCAAAATAAACAATACAGTTAGATGAAAATTAACGGTAACAGAAGTTATTATATTATTAACAGTGATATGGTATAGTAATATAAGCTAGTCATAAATAATTTATACAAAGTGAAGAAAATAATAGTAAAAGAGTATTATAAAAGTGAAATTATTATGAAAACAACAATGATTAAGAAAAAGGATAATAATATTTATAACGAACGAATAACGTATATAAAATCCATTGTTGTAGTTTACTAAATCTAGGGGTTGGACCGAATACAAGCAATGGCCGAGTTGCTCTACGTTACAATATATAAATATTTAAAATTTAGTAAAAAAATATGATTATATGAAAATAAAAATAGCATTAATTTGTAAGAGAGAATAATTATAAAATGAAAATCAAAAATAAATATATAAAATATACAATTAAAAATATACAAGTAAAGTTATTAATTTTATATCTATTTTTTTATTTAATTGAAATAAAAACACTTGTTGTTGTTTTGTAAAATAGTATTTCTTGATTTGTAAAACATAAATAATTACAAATAATTACAATGTTTAATTTTAACCTTAACCGCTCAATCGATTTCGGTTGTTACACCGTCTACAGGAGCTTACGAAATACTGTATTTCGTAAGCTTCCGTAGATGGTGTAACAACCGAAATCGATTGAGTGGTCATGGTTAAATTAAATATTGTAATTATTTTTAATTATTTATATTCTACAATGGATAATTCTACACACGAAGGAAGAAAATTGAGCTAATTACGGCACGACATGTTTTTTGCGTATAAGTTCTGGCAAGTAGTTTTAGTTAAAGTTGATAACGTTTTTTTCAGCTTTTTGAATGTGGCCAGTTATAAAAAGAAAAAAAAATAACGAGTCAAAATTAAAAAAACATCCTTCTTACTCCTAAATAACCGTCTAATAAAGAAAATAAACGAATTCTATACCAAGGGCCTACATATTCACGATTATACTATAAAATTACCTGTAAATACTTTTTACGAAAATACTTACCGGGTGACTGATAATGTGACTGGACAAAACACGATCTTGCTAGCAATGATGACTGTTTTGGTTGATAAAACCTCGGACCAAGTAAAACACTTGCAATATTATGTTTATTGTACTTTAATCAATACCTGTGACGAGTGATAACTTGATCGAAATATAAATTCCCGATATTTTCAATGTGTTTTGATTGGGCAGGAGAATGATAAAAAATTCGGGGGACAAACTTTAATATGATATGTATCTTATATGAAATATAGAGTAATTTTATGATTATTTACACATTGCTAACGGATTATTATTTAAAATTATTACAGCAGTGTCAATTTGTCGCTACACACTTAGAAACATTGATTATTTAGTTTACCAGATTTGACAAACAAAAGGGGACACCACAGGGCACTGATAATTTTACGTTATGAATCATATTTTTTGTAAGATAATATATTTCGAAACGGGTTTATTTTGGGTGTCCTGCACTAGACAGTTAAGGTTTACAAATTTCATTTGAAAAAAATGAAGTGCGAAATCTTTACATGCTGTTGAAGTAAAACTTATTTGGCCACTGCAGCAGGTGTTACTAAAAATATTAAATATAAAATAAAATAGATATATCATATTGAAATTTAGAGTTTCTTTCTAATATTCTTGATAATATAATTTGCAACAATGTGTAATAAAAAGCCATATTTACATGTTTTACAAAGTCTTACAACGTATTACAAATTAAATTTCACAATGAATACATGTCCACTTAATTTAACAATTGGTACAGCAGTTGATGCATTTTTCAATAAATTTAGCAAATTTGTCATAAGCCTATAATTTCATATTTCAATTATATGATAATTATTTTTTTTTTTTAATAAAATGTGTTGTGTAGTAGAAACTACAACATGTGTCACAATAACACATAAAAACCTTTTAAGACCAAGGTCCCACAGCAACATACGTTCAAAGGTGTTGATGGACGTAAATCTTTCTTTTTTTTGTTTTTTTATATTTTTTGTTAAACTAACCTTTTGCCAAACTAAACAAACAACCCTATCACTGACAAAATATGACAAAGGCCAATATTTTATGATAGAATAGAGAAAATAAAAGTAAATTAAAAATTAAATAGCAAATTTTTACAAAAATTTGCTGAAACAAAACAAAAATGTAGTTGCCAATAATCCAGACGGTTGCTTATTTCTTGATCCTGTGACGCACTGTCTTTCTTAATGATTAAAGCCCACACATAGTTATATGAAGGCTCGTTTCTTCAAGGAAGCAATAGCGTCTCATCAGCAAGGATGATTTCACAGCTCAGATTGCGGGTGTTACCGTTGACTGAATACAGTGCATCCGCCACCACCCCTAAGATATCACATTGGCTAGTGATATCTCACTACTATTGCCAGTGGCATGTGATATCTCACGTTAACTCGTATGTCAATAGCAAGGACTGAAGTACGCGGGGTTGTCACACCCGTAGATCAAAAATAAAAAAAAAATTTCAAAACAATAAAAACTGATCCCTCCATGCGGCAGTTACTTTGTAATACATTATGTAAATATTGCTTTTTAATTTTTATTACACATGCTGTAAATTATATTATCAAGCACTGCAACTCTAAATTGCAATATGACATATTCGTTTTATATTTAATCTTTTTATTAATACCTGCCACAGTAGCCAAAGAAATTTATTTCAACCGTGTGCAAAGATTATACGCACTCATTTTTCTATTTAACAAAACAAATTTAATCAACACAAATATTTTTATTTAAAGATAAACTTTTGAAAAAACGGCATACTTTTAGTCATAGAGAATTATATACGACCACCTCGAAATCTATAGCAATATAATACAACTCAAACTATCCAAACAGATTAAGATGTTTTGACGAAATCGCCTAAAATACATAAAAATACGGGTTTTTCCAATTTTCTGGAAAACGGTATTTTTCACATCATAGAAAACTATGGGACCCTCTCGAAATCAATCCAAATAGAATACAATTTAAATCATCCAAATAAAAACTAAAACAATTCAAAATATAAATTTAAAAAATTACGAACTCAATAAAATATTACGAATATTATATTATTAGATATTTAAATCTTTAATCGACATGTCAATCTCATATAAAATTTAGTACGATACTGAATAAGTATAATAGTGTAATAATTGTATCGCATACTTGCCGAACATAATATTCGTTTGCCTTTTTTAGTTCTAATTTCTTTTTTATTTCATTGTTGTTTAAATTTCTACTTTGGTTTTTTTGGAATTGTGTGCATGTGTATGTTTAAAATTCAAAATCAGACTGTAGTATGATAGAGATGAATATATTTGGTTATATATCTGTTAAAACTATTAATTCCGTTGCAAAATTCTCATAACGTGCCTAAAGAAGTTTTACTTCAAAAATTTTTTTTTGTATATTAGAGTACGAAATAAGCCGTCCAAAATTCCCATGTTTGTAGAACTACCCTTATATAAGAGATGAAGAACACAAAATTTATAAAAATAACTTACAGAAAAAAAACTTAGATTAGGTTCCCGTACTCGGATCGAGTGTACTCCTTAAATCATGTGAACCATTGTCTTCCTTAATAATTAAAGCCCACATATAGTTTATTAAATAGAAACAGGAAAACTGTATATAAAAGAGTACATATGAAAAGGGTGCATTCGCCAGCTCCCGTAAAATATCACCATGGCTGGTTGTTGTTGTAGCGACGATGTGGTGCTACTCCTCCGGCTCCATGACTAGATTCAGGAACTCTGCTACTGCTCTTGGGCGGTACCACAAATCTTCATTCGTCAAGCTGGTTGGTTTTCCTGGACAATTAAATAGGTGGTCTGCATCATGTGGCGTGCCCTCACATATGGGACACTTGTCAACAATGTGGTGGTCAATTCGATTCATATAATTATTTAAGATTCGTGACCAACCGGATCTTAACTGTGCTAGAGTGGATCTGGTGCTGCGCGGTAGTTTGACCTCTTCCACAGCGACCTGTGGTGGCTTACTATGGGCTTACTCGATTTGGAGCGTAGTTCTTTAAGGTGTCTTCAACAACCTTTGTGTGTAGCGTTTTTAAGCCCGTTTTATACGTAAGCTCGTCAATGTTACCTGTTGTTTCACTGTGTCTGACATCAGTTAAGAAGCATTTCGCAGTACGTTTTATGTCTGGTGCCGCATAATTCAAAACAGGTCTTCCTATTGCTTTGTATGTTGTTATTATTGTTTCTTTATCTTTCCCCCATGAACTGCCAGCCAGTGCTTTCAGAGCATTGTTCCTATTTTTCAATCTTGCGTTCACCTGTTGAGCATGAGCATTGAATTTAAGTAGTGGATCGAATGTGACCCCCAACAGTCTCGGATTTTTACCGTGGGAATAAGCACGTTGTCAATGCAGATGTTGAGTGTTGTGTTGACTTCCTTCATCCATTGTGGTGAAAAGTGTAGATGTGGACTTTTCGGTGGACAGTATAAGGTTTCTGGTTTTAAACCATTCGTTTAGGATGTTAAGGTAGGTGTTCAAAGCATTAGTGAGTTGTTCCAGGTTGTTTCCTGTTGCAAGCATGGTGCAGTCGTCAGCATATGACGTGATGGTTATTCCTTCTGGTGGTGTAGGTAAGCTGCTTAAGTAGAGATTGAATAGTTAAGGTGAGAGAACTCCACCTTGCGGAACTCCTTGTTTGAGCACTCTCATCCTAGATTTGGAGTAACGGAACTCAACGTATGTTTGTCGGCCTCTTAGATAGTTGCACAACCAGCGCTTTATTAAACCTGGCAGATTGGTGTTAAATATATCATTCAATAGTTCGGCGTGCGACACTGTGTCGAATGCTTTTGATAGGTCGAGCGCAACTAATATTGTTCTGGCACATGGTTGTTTTTGGTTTAATCCTTCACTGATTTGATCTTGTATCTTGTGAAGAGCGGTGGTTGTACTATGTGATTTCCTAAAGCCATCTTGGTGGGGCGCCAAATGGTAAAATCTGGATAACCGAGGTAACAGAAGCGCTTCAATTAGTTTTGCAACCGATAAAAGGATGGAGATCGGTCTGTAAGATTCTCCCTTTTCTTCAAGTTTTCCAGGTTTCAACATGGGGCTTATTCTAGCTGTTTTCCAGATGTTTGGTATCTGAAGAGTAAGATAACACCTTGGCTGGTAATATATCACTCCTATTGCCAGTGGTATCTAATACCCTACGTTAAATCTTATGTCAATAGCAGCGACATGAATACGCGCGGCTGTCACGCCCGTAGATCAAAAATTCAAAATAATATATAAATTTTGAAACAAAACTAAATTTTTGCTCTTTATATAAAAAAATAAAATTTGATTTGCCTCTAAATTTATTAAAAACCAAAACGAAAAATCAATCAAATTTAAAACAAAACTTAATTTTGGCGCCTGGTGCGGTCGCCCCTTTGCACCCGTAGTTTATCCGGGCCTGACTCTGCGTAAAGTAACAAGTGCCATAAACATAATGTTATAATTGTTTTGGCTTGGTTAAAACCTATATTTGCAATTTCGCAATGAAATTGTTTCACGTTAAATGAACTTTATTCGATCCGTCACGTTGCACAAAACATAAATCTTTCTGTAGCAATTGTTCTAGACATGAATCCTTAAATTATTTTCATTACGTTTAAATGAATTTTTATTTTGTCTGGCTGCCTCTCCTTATTTATTGTCAAGACCTATAGTTTTCTTTTGTAACTTAAAGTAAAAAACATTTTAAATAATGTTGCGAAATGCGAACGCTGTATTATTTTAAGACTACTTGAAACTCGACATTATCTATTAGCAGGTTGTTATTATATTGAATATGGTAGCCTACAAATTATTTGATGTAAACAACAACATATCATTTATCTATAAATTCAGAAGATTGAAAATAAAAATTAA
Organism: Diogma glabrata; assembly: GCA_963693315.1. Taxonomy (NCBI): domain Eukaryota; kingdom Metazoa; phylum Arthropoda; class Insecta; order Diptera; family Cylindrotomidae; genus Diogma; species Diogma glabrata. Next base: position 55,482,971 of record OY856187.1, on the reverse strand, counting down.
AAATCTTGTTTTCACTTCGGTTCTTTATTATAACGACAACAATATGAATGGGAAAGTTCTAGAATACAATACAAACAAATTTGTTTAGAGTATTAACCAAATAAAAATAATAATAATGATCAAACCCGCATTTTCTTCCAACGACAATAATAAAAATAAATTACGGGTTTTCTAAAATCAGCATAATTTTCAATGACAATCATAGTTACAGTCACGCATACTATAAAAATGTGTTTCTTCCCATTACTTTACTAACATAATATATACATACATTCATATTATTAAGAAAACTTGTAAGAAAAATAACGATGCTGTGATGATTTTAAAAAAATAGAATATAATAGAACATAAACAAAAATTTGTGAGATTTGGTTTCCTTTTGTTTTCCATTTTAATGGTACTACCATTGACGTGCTTATGACGTCAGGATATAAAATTTCAAAAGGATCTACAAAAATAATTTAATCGTTTTTGATTTTTACATTCAATTACAGCATGTTGTATGTTTTTGAGATTGGGGAGTTTTAATTTATAAAAATATGGGGGGGCTGAAATCTCACAGCTCTGAGATATCAAGACTTCGGTCTGGGTTAAGGATTTTGATATAGTTTTCGGCAAAAACTTTTATGAGGACATGGTTTTTAGTTTTGGGCAGCGATGTATCTCAAACATAACTCTTTGTTAAAGTACAAGTATTTTTTATCTCTGTTTAAAAATTTATTACAAAACTAACACGAAACATCAATACGTTGCCGGAAAATTATAATCAAAATTCCAAAAATATTGTTAAATTAAATATAAAATCAAACTTTTTCAAAATTCCAAAAATATTCCAAAAATTAGAATAAAATCAAATATTTAAATTTTTTCTAAATTCCAATAATATATCAAAAATTCTAAAAAATACAAACTTTTTCCAAAATTCTAAAAATATTGCAAAAATTATTACAAAATCAAAAATTGAAAATTTTTTCAAAATTCCAAAAATTATAATAAAATCAAAAATTAAAAATTTTTCAAAATTCTAACACTTCCAAAAATTCTTACAAAATCAAAAATTACAACTTTTGCCGAAATTCTAAAAATATTGCAAAAATGATTACAAAATCAAAAATACAAACTTTTTCAAAATTCCAAAAATATTTCAAAAACTATAACAAATTCAAAAATTTCCATGTCCAATTTCATTTTAAATTACATTTACGTCATAAAAACAGCTACTTTTTTTTCCAAAAAATTGGCTAAAAAAATAAATGAAATTATTTTTTGACAAACTTATAATGCCATAATTCTCTATAATAATAATAAAATATCATGTCATACAAACTATTAATTTTATTTTTTTCTAAAAAAATTGGGTAAAAAATAAATAAAAACCTTTCTTTTGACACACTTGACAACATTTTTTGACAAACTTGTAATGTCATAATTCTTAATAATAATAATAAAATTTCGTTTCAAACAAACAATTTTATTTTTTTCCAAAAAGTTAGGTAAAAAAATAAATAAAAATCTTTTGACACACTTGACAACATTTTTTTGACAAACTTATAATGCCATAATTCTCAATAATAATAATAAAACCGAAGTAATTTCATTTCAAACAAACAATTTTATTTTTTTCCAAAAAATTGGGTAAAAAAATAAATAAAAATCTTCCTTTTGACACACTTTACAACATTTTTTTGACAAACTTATAATGCAATAATCTAGTTTTTGATCTCACATATCAATCCCGACCATCAAGATTTTTCCAAATTTAATGTTCCTACTCGTAATCACTTAAAATGAACGTTTTTTAAGCCAAAAATATGAAAATTTGCTATTTTTGACACACATAATGATTTTTTTGACACACTTCCGGTACAGTTATCGAACACAGCGTCCTTTCGGACCTGTCCCTTGTGAATACCTATTTTTAGAAAAAAAAATTTTTGAAATCCCTCCAGCCGTTTTCCCTGCAGCGTAGGTAATGACGGCGGCCGGCCTACAGACAGACATACATTTTTTTATTTTTGCTTTTTAGAATCAGGAGGTCCTAAAACGTCGAGAAATACCAAAAAAAGGGGGGGGGGGGGGTAAGAATTTCACTTTGAGCCCATGAATGTAATACTTATATCTTTCAGACCGAAGTAATATCTTTAACAACAAAATTGATTTTTTGCGCGAGAAGTCATTGCTCTTTATAGAAAAAGGCCTCCTCTTTTTTTGTTTTTTCAATCAACATGCAGACTGTTTTTACTGCAGCTGTCACATTTTAAAGCCAAAACACGCTCAAACAGTTTAAAATTACCTTCTACATGGCATCAGACATATTTTAATAATTTAACTATCGGTCGTTAAAATTTCATCACTTTGTTGTATATCTCTTGAAGAAACTTTTACAGAAGTTTAAAATTCAAAGTAGGAATACTTTTTTCAGACAGTTTTTTCAAATAAGCCTACTAAAAAAGTGAAAAATCTGAAGGAACCCAGGATTCGAGCTAGTGTTTCCTTCTGAAAACTTAATTCAGTTAACTATTCAACTCACCTGATCGTTACGGTATTGAGAATCTTTACTATTCAATACAAATTTGGTTAATCTACTCAGCTTTCAACCTAATATAATTATATTTCCTTATCTTACCATTATAATTATATATTCTTAAAGTCTGTCTATTATTAAATCTGTAGCTATATTGTACCCCGCGTTACGTGATCTAATAGTATTTTTTACTCGTTTAGAGGTCTAAGTGCGATCTGGTGCTCTGACTAGTGTCAGTTGTGGGCGTGAGAAGTAATCCTAGACTTGAATAAGTGTTTGTAGATCGCTGGGAACGGGATAGGAAAAGGAAAATGCAGTGAAATGGACAACACCCTGAAACAAAACTATCTTCTGTACATCATCCTGTAAAAGAAAAAAATCAATTATTCATTAGACAATATCAGGTCATTGTTTTATTTAATAAAGCATAAAGGTTCATAATTTTATATATTATATATACAAAAATATAGTTGTTTTTTTACGTTATTAAAATTTATTATTACTTTCCTGTTATTTTCAAAAGAAAAAAAAACTTATACCAATTCGGTTTGTAACGGCAGACTAGTTCAAGTTTTACTCTGAAAATAATAGTTTTCAAACTCAATTATAATTTTATTAATTTTCTTAAATTGTAGTAAATGTACCTACATTTATCTGTACCACTGTTTTTTTAAATGAGTTCAAGTAATTTAAAATTACGAGTTTTGATAAATGAGAGAAGGGGAAACAGAAAATCTAAAATAATATGATATAAAAGTTCGAAACAAGGAGATCAATATAATTTTAAACTCGGTCAGATTAAGATAACTTTAAAATCAAATGATTTAATTGTGAAAAAATGTAAATTTTTTTATAGAAGAAAAATTAAAATTATGTTATCAAAGTTTTTCAATTTTGTTTGTTTTTGATGTAATAAGTTTTAGTGAAAAATCATTGATAGATGAATCATTTAGTGAATAAAATTAAAATGATAAAAAAAAGAATCTAATCAAAAATCGAAGCTTGAGTTTTTTTATGGAAAAAAATGTTATCTGGTCGTTTTTGTGTTTGATTGGTACACGCAGTATTAGTATGTGTATTGGAAGAGCATCTACCACAAATATTGTGTCGGATGTAAAATTAAACCGTAAGTTTGATTTAGATGATGATACGTTAAATTGCTTAATACATAAATTGGATCTGGGAGAAGTATTTCTAAGTGGTTCGCTACTTCATGGTATAATAGAGTGGTGAACTTAAATCACTATTTCTGAGTTATTGATTTGAGTTATGTATATGGTTGGAAATGGGCAACTTATGAAAAGAAGATGGAATAGTTGTAGGGAATGAAGAAAATATTGTTGTTCGTGCTGGAGAATGGAAGAAAAATAATGAAGAAACAACATTCAAGATAATAAATGTAAGCTTTATTGATTTTTATTTGTATAATTTTTTGATTCATTTTTTTACTAAATTAATTTATTTGATTAGCAATAAATAAGTATTCTGTACAATTCATTCTGTATTAAAAATAAGCGATTTCCAAGTGATGATGTGTGTTTGTGTGTACATTCAGTAAATTCAGTTTTAATATAGTTTTGAGCTATCCGGCATAAAATTTCTAAAATTAAAATGATAAATTTTCAATAAAAGTTCAATTTATTATAGGTTATACAGAAGCGCTTGTCGAACCCAATGGAAATATCAAAACTGAAAACAATTATAAATCACAAAAAAAAGGAAAGAAAGTAAAAATAAAAGAAAATCCAAAAGAAAAATATGGAGGGGCTGAAATCTCACAGCTCTGAGATATCAAGACTTCGGTCGGGGTTAAGGATTTTGATATAATTTTCGGCAAAAAACTTTTATGAGGACATGGTTTTTAGTTTTGGGCAGCGATGTATATCAAACATAACTCTTTGTTAAAGTACAAGTATTTTATTTATCTCTGTTTAAAAATTTGTTACAAAATTAACACGAAACGTCAATACGTTGTTGGTTAACAGATCATAAATTAACACGTTGAAATTATAACAGATCATAAATTAACAAAATTTAGTGAAAAGATGATACACTCAGCAAACTACTCAAAAACCTCTCCATTTAGCGTTTCGAGAAAATATTACAAAATCACAAATTCATATTTCTTTTAAAATTCCAAAAATATTGTAGAAATTAAATAAAATATTCCAAAAATTAGAATAAAATCAAATATTTAAACTTTTTCTAAATTCCAATAATATTCCAAAAATTCTTAAAAATTCAAACTTTTCCAGAATTCTAAAAATATTGCAAAAATGATTACAAAACCAAAAATTGAAACTTTTTTCAAAATTCTGAAAATATATATATATAAATTCACAAATTCAAAAATTCCATTTTTTTTCAAAATTCAAAAAAATATTCCAAAAATTCTTACAAAATCAAAAACTGAAACTTTTTTCAAAATTCTAAAAATATTTATATAAAATTCACTAATTCAAAAATTTGTTTTTTTTTTTCAAAATTCAAAAAATATTGCAAAAATTATAACAAAATCAAAAATTAAAACTTTTTCCACATTCTAAAAATTTTGCAAAAATTATTACAAAATCAAAAATACAAGCTTTTATCAAAATTCCAAAAATATTTCAAAACCTATAACAAATTAAAAAATGTTCGTGTCCAATCTCATTTTCAATTACATTTACGTCATAAAAACAACTACATTTGTTTTTCCAAAAAATTGGCTAAACAAATAAATGAAATCATTTTTTGACACACTTGACAACATTTTTTTGACAAACTTATAATGCCATAATTCTCTATAATAATAATAAATTTTCATGTCATACAAGTTATTTATTTTATTTTTCTCCAAAAAATTGGGTAAAAAAGTAAATAAAAACCTTTCTTTTGACACACTTGGCAACATTTTTTTGACAAACTTATAATGCCATAATTCTCAATAATAATAATAAAATTTCATTTCAAACAAATTATTAATTTTATTTTTTCCAAAAATTTGGGTAAAAAATAAATAAAAATCTTTCTTTGACACACTTGACAACATTTTTTTGACAAAATTATAATGCCATAATTCTAAATAATCTCAATAATAATAATAAAAATGTGGAGGGGCTGAAATCTCACAGCTCTGAGTTGATATCTCAACTTCGGTCTGGGTTAAGGATTTTGATATAGTTTTCGGCAAAAAAGTTTTTTGAGGACATGGTTTTTAATTTTGCGCTGCCCAAACATAACATTTTGTATATCAAACATAACATTTTGTTAAAGTCCATGTCTTTTTTATCTCTGTTTATATATGTATTTCAAAACTAACACGAAACATTAATACGTTGTCGGAAAATTATAACAGATCATAAATTAACATAATTTAGTAAAAAGATTATACAATCAGCAAACTACTCAAAAACCTCTCCATTTAGCGTTTCGAGAAAATATTTCAAAATTAAAAAAAATTGGGTAAAAAAATAAATAAAAATCTTTCTTTTGGCACACTTGACAACATTTTTTTGACAAACTTATAATGCAATAATCTAGATTTTGGTTTCACATACCGATCCCGAACATCAATATTTCTCCAAATTCAATGTTCCTACTCGTAATCACTTAAAATGAACGTTTTATAAGCAAAAAATATCCAAATTTCCTTGTTTTGACACCCTTGACGATTTTTTTGACATACTTCCGGTATAGTTATCGAACACATCGTCCTTTCAGCTCTTCCCACTGAGTAAACCTATTTCTAGAAAAAAAATTTTTGAAATCCCTCCAGCGGTTTTCTAGATTTCGTAGGTTGTGACGGCCGGCCGACAGACAGACATACATTTTTTTTTTGCTTTTTTAGAATCAGTAGGTTCTAAAATGTCGAGAAATGCCAAAAAAAGTGGGGGTAAGAATTTCACTTTTAGCTCATGAATGTAATACTTATGTCTTTCAGACCGAAGTAATATTCTAATTTAAAAATGAAAATAAAGATTGTAACGACGGACTATTTTCAATTTTTACTCTAAAATAACAGTATTCATATATAAAAAAATTCGCTAATAATTTATTAATTTATTCTCTTCCATTGTAATAAGCGTAGGATTATTTGTTTGTACTGCTGTGCAAAAGCATTTTTTTTGTTGACGCTTTAGTAACATCACTCAATGTCAATTAATAATACATGTTTACATAAATTATTGTTTAATTTGTATTTGATTGTTTTGAAATGTTGTCTGTATTGGAGAGAACTGCTTATTTAAAATCTATGTGCGATGATAAAGATACAAGCTCCCTCTCTAGGAAACCTAATATGTGTATATAGAACGATGAGATTATTTTGATCGAAGATTAGTAATTAGTTAAAATTATACAAAGAATATTATTATTACAACAATTCATTGAAAAATATTTTCTCCTTTTTTATTTTCACCACAGAAAATTGTATTTAAATACTACAAAAATATTTAAAATACAAAATTATTTTGTATGCATTTCGAGAGAAACTATCTCCCATCTTCAGCAATGCAAAACAAAGCAAAGTTAAGAGAAAAATTGCAAAATTACAAAAAATTTCCAAGGACAACTAAACGAAAATAGTAATATAAAATTTAAAAGAAAACTAAACTTAGAAATTATACAATTGAAAATAAATTCGAAGTAATATTTCCTCGATCAAAATTTAAACATTTATCAAGATTTTTAGAAATAAAATAGCTTTCAAATGCATCCAAATTGGAAACTATGTTAACTTCTTTAATTAATTTAACATTAATGTTGTAATAATTAAAATTTTCTCGGAAAGTTCAGAAATTATTTTTTTTTTATTATTTATTAATATTATTATGTAAATTTAAATCGAAACCGAGGCTAATTTTTATTATAGAAAATTAAATTATTTGTTTTAATGGTGATATCGAAGTTTTTCATTTATTTATTTTTGATGTAATGAGTTTTAGTGACAATTCAACTCACTAAATAAAGTTTCGATAAGGTCCAATAAAAACGCTTCATTTACTATTTTTTAACAAATCAAAACGAATTGTTTCGATATTTTTCTCTGGTGGGAAGGAACAGCGAATATTTTCGAATATTTTCGGCCTACTTAATATATTAATTTAAAACAAAAATTTACATACAAAATTATGTGAAAATGCAATTTGCAAATAGTAAAAATGTCCGTTTTCATTCATAAATGATTGCATGTTTATGTTTATTTGTCAAAAATAAATTATAAATTTATAACATGTAGTTATACCATGTAGTTATAACTAGTAAGATGAAATAATATTTTATTATGTATGATTATGTTGTATGAAATAATGTTACTATTTCTGTTCGTTAAATTGTCTGCTAAATACAGCTCGTCACCAAATTATTAGTCGATTATTTTTCAACATTACCACTCATGCCATTTGAGGTTAAAAATATCCCTCGTGCGCTACGCGCACTCGGGACCTCAAATGACATTCGTAATAATGATTATGAAAAATAATCGTCTATTATTTGACGACTCGTGATATTATATATGAAAATTGTTTGATAAATCATTTAGTAAATAAAAGGAAAATGAAAAATGAATCTAAAACACAAATTCAAATACAAAAACGTGAAAATAGTTATTCAGGTGAAGTAATAACGAAACCGTTCAACACACTTTTTATACCCAAAGGCTACGGTGATCGCTTCATTCCACGCCGTTACATGTTAAATGCAAATATTCATAAATTTAATGTCGATCAACAAGGAACTAAAAAAGTTAATGATCTTGCTGAGCTTCGAAATACAAATAATTATTGGCGTGTAGATAAATTCGATCAAACTATGAGGGATATAATTTAATTTAATTAAATTAATAGACCTAATTTAATTTTATCATTTCATGATGCTTTTAATAAAGTTACGTTTAGTCATATGAATTACAGCCTACAATCAACATTTGATCCACAGGACTGGTTATGGGAGAAGACAACATTCAAGAAATAAAATAATGTAAGCCTTTTGTATTTTAATTTCTATAATTTTTGTTGATTTATTTTTGTACTGCTAAATTATTTTATTCACGACTACTAAAGAATATATGCTTTCCATGCGTATGTCTTCCATTGTAATTGTATTCATTCCACAACTAGTGAATTTGATTAAAATTCTTTAACAGCTCTATAGTTTATTAAATATTCCCCTAACAAATTAAACAACAAACTTGTTTTGTTTTTCGCTATCTTTGATGTTCTTATTTCAATATGGCGATACAAATTTTTGCATGAAAACTGGAAATTAAACGAAATATTTTACAGTCGTGGATAAAATAGCATCTTGTATTCGCTTAGGATGATATGATGGCACTTCTTCTTTCTTTCTTTCAAGAATTGCCTTCATTCTAAGCTCATACAAGAACCTACTATTCTCTGTTAGCTAATTAATAGTTTCTTTACATCATTCTGTGATTCATAAATAAGAGATTTGCAAGTGTAATTTGTTTGTCATAGATTCAGTTTTCACATATTTTTGAATACTAGGAAGGCCCGGCGTGCTTCGCTACGCTTATAAATAAAGTTTTTGCGTAGACATTTTGTTGACGTAGAAGCAATGATTTCAAAAAGTGGTAATGAGAAATGCTAGCATATAATTTTTAATTTCTCTTTTTAAATATATGAATGAAAAATAATCAGAACTCTAGCTGATCAGTTCGGATATATGAAAAATTAGCGATCAAATAAGTTTTCAAGTAAGCTTATTTTATCTCTAACTTATTTGATCGCTAATTTTTCATATATCCGAACTGATCAGCTAGAGTTCTGATTATTTTTCATTCATATATTTAAAAAGAAAAATTAAAAATTATATGCTAGCATTTCTCGTTACCACTTTTTGAAATCATTGCTTCTACGTCAACAAAATGTCTACGCAAAAACTTTATTTATAAGCGTAGCGAAGCACGCCGGGCCTTCCTAGTTAATTTTAAAGCATGAATAGAACACATTGAAATTTCATCTATAATAATGATTGATGCATTATTAATATATGTGCCATGTACACTGTTTGGAGTTATATTTGGCATTGAATTCTCTAATAATGGAATTGGTAATTTGAAAACATTATGCAAAGTTCGCCCCCCAATCAAAAGAGTTGATGCAATACCACTGAAGGCAGTTACAATACACGAAAGATTTAGTGAATTAAATTTATGAATGATTGCCGTTTGAACAAAAGTTTTGCCACAACCTGCATGAGCTGTCAAGAAAAAAAGCTAAAGCATTCGGAGGAACATTCAAACCACAGATAAATGCAAATAATTGACGAAACTGTTTTGGTGATTGAATTTCTGAAGCTTCAAGTAAACATTCACGCTATTCATTATCATTTGTTGCAATACCTCGAGCTTCACATGCTGCAACAAAAGTAGGGTAGGGTACACCTTCATACATACGTAGATCAAAAAAAGATTTTGGACCACGAACATGCAACAGAAGTAAACGCATATGAAACAATTCTATATCTTTTGGAGTAACCATATATAATCGAGCAACAACTTTATCAGCCCCACGTTGTCTTGTTTTCCACGATTTACTTTGGTCATACCAAACATAATTAATTCTGTATACAAAAACTCATTAGCTAAATTATCAATGGAATTCAAATGGAAAAATGCTAACAATTTTGTTCTTGATACATTTGCGACTGTGCCAGCCACATTACCATTCCTCATATAAACATTTTGTCTATTAGGCAAATGACAATCAAGTCGAATAATTGTATGAGATTGAAAATGCATTGGAAATTCAAATATGCGCCAAGCAGCTTCAGTCGAACCAACATACCGTCCATTCAAAAAATCTTGAATTTCATTTCCCACAATCGCATCATCATTATTCACTGCATTCTCTCCATTCACTCTCAATTTAACATTGGCAGAATCATACTCTTTATATACATACTTGTAAACATATTTCACAATTTTAACAGTCGTACATATTTCCACGTTAATATGACAATTGAATTTTGCAAGAAGATAAATATTATACGGAACAACATATCTATTATCAAGAGATGCACCACGTACATCAACACTCATACCATTATCACGTCGACGGTACAAAGGATAACCATTCACATATTCTTTAATATTTTCAGAAAAAGGTTTTGGAAAATTATTACTACATTTACCACTCTCATACAAACAGAATTGGGATTTAGAGCACCACATGGTTCATGCATCATATGACGTTTCACATATTCATGTAATTTAGGAAAAAGAATGGGATCAGGGATTTCAGTACATACAAATTTATTAATCATTTCATTTCCATCAATTCTATCTTCATCTGACAAATTTAACAAAATTCATCATTTTTAAAAATAGCAACCACATCAGTTTGAACAGCATCATTAAAACGACGAATATCACATTCTCTGTTAACTTTTATAACCATTGACACATCAGCAGTAACATTCTCAGGTCTTTCACAAAATTCATGCATTGATTTAAAAGAACGAACAAAAGGATTCACACGATCTAACTCAAAACCTATCTTACGCATAAGAAAAAATTCGAAATGAAATTTAAAACATAGAAAAACAATATGTACGTTTATTCACATTCAAAGAAATAAATATACTAACAGCTGAGAAAAAATTAAATATAAAAAAGAATAACAAAATAAAGTTTTAAGTTTCGTTTTTGTTGTTCGTTGTTCGATAGCAAATATATTTTTATATGTATGTAAACTTATAATGCATATGTATAGAAAAAGTTTTCCGTATATAATAACTTTTTTATTTATGATCCGATTTGTTTGAATCCGGATCCCAATATAGGTTACACTAATATCAGTTAGCTGTAAAAATTTGAATTGAATCCATCTGCGAATAAAAAAGCCTTATGCTCCACAAAGTTTTAATTTAATATATAAGAAGATAAGAAGAAGAAGATTACATTTCGTATAAAGTCCAATTTTCTCTCCAAGATAAACAAAAATTATAAAATTGAATTGATTTTAATTGTATATAGTTGATCTTGAATATTGTTGAGTATTTAATTATTGTTTTTGGTAGTATATTATCCTCTGATCATCATATTCAAAAGACAAATAAAATTAACTGGAATTACTTCTGTGTATATTGCGTGATTTAATAACGTTTCTGACGTAATAATTATTTCATCCTCGTACTGCTTACTTTTATTCGAATATTGAATCTTTCTAGTTGGAAATTGAGGCGTTGTATTTCTTTTTAGAAGCACCACTTTATTTCAGAAATATATTTGTATAATTGAAAGTGATTAGCAGAAAATTTAGTTTATTTCACAAAAATAATAATAACATATAAATCATACGAACGGGTTAATCTTGATTATGAATTGGTTTTGATGATCTTTAATTATGAGATCTATGTGTTTGTTTAATTTACAAAATAATACCGATTGGGTATTTTAATAATTTCAACATTACAAACAGAAATCTATTTTAGGTAGATTTCATATAAAAATCTACCTATTGCAACGTGCTTCGTCTCGGAATTTCGGCAAAATTTTGGTGCCATACGACTATATATGATAAGCGGAGGTGAAATCAAAATGAAAAAAAATTTATATATATATATATATATATATATATATATATATATATATATATATATATATATATATATATATATATATATATATATATATATATATATATATATATATATATATATATATATAAATATATATATATATATATATATATATATATATATATATATATATATATATATATATATATATATATATATATATATACATATATATATATATATATATATATATATATATATATATATATATATATATATATATATATATATATATATATATATATATATATATATATATATATATATATATATATATATATATATATATATATATATATATATATATATATATATATATATATATATATATATATATATATATATGTATATATACCGTTATACCTCATATCGTCCCATAATTATAAATTTCAGTTGGTTAAAATTCACTAGAGTTCTATCCATTTAAGATATACATAGTTTACAAAATTATCTATCTTAGTTATCGCTTCTCGGCTTAAAGACTATGATAACAGCGGCTGTGCTATGACTACACATTGGTTGGTATAAGGTTATGATATTTCTATTAACGAATTTATTTGATATTTTGTAATATGCCATAAACATGTTTCTAAGAAGTATACAGAAAATGTATGTACCTTTTGAAAACTCATCGTGAACATGTAAATGGTGGTGCATTTGTGTCTAAAATGAACCTGAAAATTTTCTGAACAAAATATGATTTTTCTGTAAATCTGGTGATGAACATGCCGTCAGAATGCGTCTGAAAAATGTGTACATTGCTGCAAACCTGTGAATGAACATATTGTGAACATTTTAGTGCACATTTGATGCACATGAGTCTGAAATGTCTGTGCATATATGTGCTATGGCGTTTTACGACATGTGCATGGTATGGTGCACATCATGTGCATGACATGTGTTATAAACAATTTTGTGCACGGCCATATTGTGCCATGCACAATTAGTACACATTTCACGCATTTTTTCCAAAATTGTTTTACGGGATAGTTCACCTTTTTAACAAGGAGTTGTGGCGAACTAGCTTTAAAAATATAATAAAGTGTTGGTTGCGACTAGCCTTAATAATTTTTGATGATATTGTTGTTAACGCCTAGATATAATTCTGACGGAAATAAATAAAAATTAACACATCTTACCTTATTCATACTGGTGTTACAAAAAAAAGTTCTCTAAACATATTTTGTTTTTTATTCATTAAAGCTGTTACTGTTACTTAAAGATTTCTACAAAATTAACTAATTTACCTAAATATTAAATGTAAGAAAAATTTAAATTACATCTAAATCTGAATATAGTGGATCACGAAACAGTTCGCCATTTATAAAAAAATTATTTTTGTTTTATCAAACTGTTGGGAATACAAGCTTTACTAGGGTTAAATAATATCAATCAATGCTTCTTTGCATACCATATAGTCAAATAAATCTTCAAAATTGATATCCAAACAATCTTCAGAGATCCTGATACAATTGGAATTTAATACAGAAAAATATATCGTTGGAACTAATCTCATCTCATTATCATCAAGGAATTATTCGCTACTCAACTATAAATTATAGAAACACAGCTATAAATTGGTGATGACCATCCGATTAAGGACAACTTACAGCATATTCAACTTTAACAAGTATCAAATTTATTAATTTTTATTAATATTTTATTTATTAATTAATTTTTTTTCTCTAAATTTGAAGTAGTTGCATAATTCATTTTGTTTTAAAAAGTTTAAAATGCATATGTGCATATGTTTGCATATGTGCATATATGTGCTAAGGCGTTTCACGATATGTGCATGGTATGGTGCACATCATGTGCATGACATGTGTTATAATTAATTTTGTGCACGGATATATTGTGTCATGAACAATTAGTGCATATTTCATGCATTTTTTCCAAAATGGTTTTACGGGGTAAAAGTCGAATAATTTAAGGCGTTATAGCTCCCGTTTATATCATAATGTTTGAATAAAATTGATAAATATTTATAAGATATTGATAAGATTTATCATTTTTTGCAATATGAAAACCTCAACGCAAAAGGTTTTTTGATAAATCAGCTGTTTTAAAAATATACTAAACTTTGTAGATGAAAATGACCAAGCTCAAAAATGAAAGCTTTTGTACACGTTGATACAACATAAATCTTTCTAAAACTTAAAAAAAAATTGTTCAAGTTCAGAGGTTGAGACCCTGAGGCTGTTAAAATGAAAACAAACGTAAACGGCCATGCTTTTATTATTTATGAGTTTATGTTGTTTAAACTTATACTAGCTGTTAGATAAAACTTTCAACTATAACCTCAGAGATTTCCCTCAGCTTTCTAACCCAAGAGGTTTCAATGTAATTAGCATTATACCTAATGTATGCAATTCAATGACAACAACAAATTCCATAAAAATATAAAAAGATCCCATAGAAATATTAAATGAATTTTCTTTTGTTTCTTTTTTTGAGTTTATATTTTTTTTCGCAAAAATTAAAAAAAATATTAAAACAAAGCTGAGTTATTATTTAGTGTTGAATATTTTACGTCAATTTTGACCGTAATGAGCATAGCATGTAACTATATGTAGATTTTTTATGGAAAAACACCAATCGATTTGCTCAGTTTCTTTAATATTAATTTTTATTCATTAAAAATTCCAAATATTTCGTCTACAATACGTAGACATCTTCAGTGGATAAATAAAAATAAACTAGAACAAACAATTAAAATTTAAAAAATTATTTTAAAAAATTATAACTATTTAGGAAATAAAAAATTTACATATGAGTTATTATTGTTTTAAATTAAGGAATATTTTCTTTGACTATTTGGAAATGGTTTAGTTGAAATGAAAATAATATGTATATTGATTACACATTTACAAAAGTTTTCCTAACTTGATAGATATTTGTATTATTTGAGGTGTAACAGTTGTTTGATAATTTTTGATTATAAATTATGTGTTGTGGTATTGTAGGTGTGACGTAGTGAGAACTTTAATTTGCTCTTTTGTGGATTTAATATGTTATTAATAGTAGTTTTAACCACATTAAATAAAACTGTTCCGAAATTGCATTGATAAAGTTGTTTCGGTTAATGTATTTAATTTGGTTTGATAATTTTTTTGAATTATTCTGTTTCTACTTAAATTTTTTATGTAAACCAATCTGAAACATCTAATTCTATTTGTACACAAAACTGTCTGACCCCGAAATCTACCTATTTCTAGCGGATGTACGTGCCGCTTGGACTTTTTTTATTTAAATTAATAAAAAAATTTATGTATTCACAATTAGGCCAATAGAATTACGGATTGTACGTGTTGTTGTCGGTAACAGGTCAGAAATTTTTTTAATCTCTGGGGTAGGGTACTCACATAATGCACATGCCGAGTCCACTCACCCTAATTTCCGTTATTCTATTGGCCTAAATTATTTTCAATTTAATCTTACGGCAATAGTTCCGTTAAGCAATTTAAATCGTTTACAAAAAGAAATGCAATTTAAAGATCACTTTTGTAAAATAATGAATTATACTAATAACACTGCCATCTATTAGTTTGTAGTTAAAGTAATTTTATCTCAATTGTTTGAATTGATAAATTAGTAGTACTGTTTTATAATATGATATAAATCGTAACTATGTTCAAGACTTAGTGTGTGTTCGCCGAAGTAATAACACGCGTTTTTAGTCAACCTGAAATAAATATATAAATAAATAATAAAAGGAGGAAATTGCGTCGAGTGTTTTATTTAAAATTGTTCTCCGGATTTCCGACCTTTAACAGTTTAAAGATTTTCACGGTTATGTTATATAATATACAATATACATATGGATAATAGTACATTATGATGCTAGGACGTAAAGCTAAAGATTTTGGACGGATGTGGAGTTTGCAAATCGAGGCGCTAGCCGTGATTTGCACCCACATTAAGTCCAAAATAGCTTACGTCCGTGCATCATATACTATTTTTTATTCGCCGCAAGCAAAATATTTTAAGAAAAGTTGTTTATTCTAAAATAAAATTACAAATTTTCATAAATTTTAAAATCAAAATATGTGGAACAAGTAACCTTTGAAAAAATATTTATTATTTTTTCCAAATTCTATGACAACAAATGATAACAACTATTTTAATTGGATAATGAAATTTTGAATTTGCGGGTTGCTTTGATAAAAAAATTTATTTTTCATAGAATTTAAACAAATACAAATGCTTTTTACTTTTTTGGACGTAGCTATGACGACAAAATAAATAGCTGAAAAGTGATACTTTAAAGCCGCAAATCACAGTAATAAAGTAACACTTTAATATATAGTCGAATAAAAAAGATTTTTTTAACGTTTTCAACTTAAAACAATTATGTTTAAGTTTAACTTAATTGTATATGAAACTTTAAACTATCGGATATTTCATTTCAATATTTTTATGATTTTTTACTAACAGGAAACCGATATTTTTATTTAATAATTAAATGAACTCTAACACACTTTAAGAGACAATAAACACTTTTATATCGATTAAAAAAATGAGTAATCTGAATGAGTGAAAAATGAGTAAAATGAGTTTAAAAATCAAAAACTTTAAATTAATGTGGTTGAGCCGCAAAGAAATCGTAACACTATTTTCCCACTGATTTTATGGTTTTTGAAAATTAAAAATAAAATAAAATTAGAAATAAAATGATAGCGATTGTTAAGTGATAGATATCAATTAATCAGAGAAATTGCTACCACATCTACTTACGATACAGTTTGATGCAATGCGTTATTTTACTTTTTGGCTTATTTTTTTAACCACATGGTGTCGTATGGTTTTATGTTAAAGTTAAAAACATTAATTTAAGCTTTATGTGGCAACAATTATATTTTAAATTACTTTTAGTTCATAAAGAATCATGAAGATTAATTTTTAAAATAAAATAAATTAAATATTATATCCTGATATAGTTGAAATACGGTTACAGTTACAACAAATTTAGTTATCAATATTTAATTTTTATATACTTCCAATTTTTTTATTTGTTTTCAACCGTTCCACTTATGGATTTTGTAAGTTATTGTAAAACATTAACGGTATAGTTGAGGTTCTACTCGTTTCCCAAAAGTAATTTTTATTCCATTCGTCAACTAATAACTTGTAAATTTTATGGTACAATCATTCTGATTCATATTTTTTTATTTTTGTAAATTGTAATAGTTTTTTTTTAATTATTGATCTTAGATGAAAGGACGTATCGATTTTTTTAAAATTTTAAGTACAGTTTTGAAAGCAGAAAAGAATCGCTTTGTTTTCCAGCTTCAAATTTTTAGTTTTTAAAGATTATTAAATTGTTGATTTATAAAAAAATATGAGGTGCGTAATCTTTGCACGTGGTTGAAATCAAACTTCTTTGGATACTATGGCAGATATTACTAAAAAGAATAAATATAAAATAAATATGTCATATCAAAATTTATAGCAGTATTTATTGATAATATAATTTACAACATGTGTAATTAAAAGCCATATATACATAATGTATTACAAAATTTGTATTACAAATCAAATTCAACTAATTTAATTTAATTTAGCAAATTGGCAAAGTAAAGTTTATGTTTCTCACTTTAGTTATCATAAGCCTCTAATTTAATATTTCAATTGAATTGACTTAGTAATACATTATGTAAATATGGCTTTTTATTACACATGTTGTAATTTATATTATCAATAAATGCTACTCTAAATTTCAATATTTAATGTTTAAAATCAGAGTGTAGTATGAGAATATATGTGGTTTTATTATAATTTATTTTACCGAACATAACTTCAGTTTGAAAATGTTACTTCCGCCCGAACAAAGATTTGAGTTACGTGTCATATCGCGCCTAAAAAAACTTTACTTCAAAAATGGAAATGAAAAAGGAGTTGAATACATAAATATAGTAGATCAAACATAAATATGTTAATACTTTTTGCGAAAAAAAAAAATAAAGTATACTAAGCGGTGTGGTCCGATTGTTTTAAAACTTATGCCTGTTTTTCCGACAGTTCTTCAACAATTGACTGAATATCTATTAAATATTAATTTTATTATGTTAAAACAAATTGTTCAATTAATTCAACCATGAACCAATGCAAAGCTAATAAAACCAAACCTAATTAAAAATTAATAAATGTGTTTGGTAAATAAATTAACCTACATTGTCCCAATACACCAAAACGAATTTTACATTTAATTAATATTCAATATTTCAATAGTTATTAATTCAATATTTTTCATCTAAACGTTAAAATTTATCATAAATATAACCCTTAACACTATAATAATAGATATAAATATTGTATTAAAAATCGATTATAGCTGTGGCTTTGATATTGTTATAATATGATATCATCATATTAAAGATTAATGGATGAGCTAGTTGAGTTAAAAATGAAAAAAAAAATCAATTAAAATACTTGTAGCTAGTTCAATCATTTCATTGCTTACGGGTTGCTAGTGTAAGGAGGGTATAAATGGTTGACAAATTGTTGAGGATATTACTCTTTCTATAGAAAATAAATGCGTTTAAGCCTTAACCAGTTTTTACACTCCTTGCTGAAAATATACACGTGCACGTTCAACTATTAAACTTTCAATTTTGAATTTTTCCATTAATTAATTTTGTTTTATTAAAAGTTGAAATTATAAATTACAAGTTAATTTCTATTAATCGGTCCCGCAATAAGATTTTAATTTAAAAAAAAGCTAAGCTCTTTTCATTTAGATGAAATTCGTGTTTTTCACTACACAAAAAGTTGAAACCGAACCATTTTCGATCGACTTCATACTTGGCATACAATTTCACCATATTTCACCTATACTACGTGAAATATAAAATACGTGTTTTTTTAGAAACATTTTAATGTGTTTAATGTGTTTAATATGACAACAGTGTGGTACGAAAGATTTCTGGACTTTAAAATTCAGTGTAACATTAGCATAAATAATAAAGACAACGAAAAATTACAAATTTCCTTCTTCTGGTATGGATTAAAAATATAAAAACATAATAGTAAAAAGAAAAAAACAAAATATATACTTTTTCGTAAAAATGTTCGTCATTTGTTTTTACGAGATATGAAGAGTTTCGAGTATTATTTCAAAATATCATCAGAAATATATTTATTTTATTTTTTACACTAATCAGTCTTTCACATTATTTTTTTATTATTAAATTTATAAAAAACAATATTTCGGCACATTGCCATTTTCAAGTTAAACAAAAATTAAATACAAATATTATAAAAATTGACACAAAAATTGAAAAAAAACTTAAATGAATTGAAAAAATTATATAAACAAAAAGACTAGGAAAATAAAAATCTTTCTTAAAAGCTACGTTGGCTTTTTTGAAAATATTTTTTTCAAGTTTAACAGGTGTTTGTATTCGTTATGTAGAAACATGGTATCTAGTTTTGCATTACATGCCATCGGTAGTTTTAATTGGATATGTGCAGCCTCAAGGATATTTCTTTTTTTAAAAAATGTGTTTTAGGAAAAAAATGACTAGAATGTTTTTTATAGTGAATTAAATTTCCTTCAAAATGATTATGTGACTTTTTTTAAAATCTGCATATATCATTAGATATTTACGATTTTATCAAAATATCTACTTCGATGATTTTGCGGCACGTGTTCTTTTTATTTAAAAACAAAAATAATACCACCATGGCTTTTTCACCGTTTCTTTTATATGTATTTATTTCTTTTTTAATCTACCTAATAAAAAAGAGTAAAAAGCCTCACCCTATATTTCAAAACAATAAGCAAACTAATCACAAAACAGCATAAAATCAAAAGCTGGAAACAATCGCATTACAATAAATATCTATTAAATCACAGAAATAAGAAAATTAATAGATAAATGTTATATTGGATTATTGAAACATAATACTAGGAAGATAATAATATTCCTTACGCTATAAAATAGAAAATCAATAAAAAACAACAATAAAAACAGGACTTCCAGACACAAAAACACTTTTGATAATTTAGGGAAAAAAATAATACGGATTTGTATTCTCCTTATCATTAATGCTTAGTTATCCCGCTATTATAAGATTTTGTTATTATAAATTGAAATCGTTGCTTTTTAATGTAATTATAATAATGATGATAAAACAAAAATACAAACAAAAGTTGCACCAAGAAGGATTAACATGTTGAACTTGGGCAGTTGCAGACATGGAGAAGGATTGTGGTGGTTGATTTGTGTTTTAGCTACATGAATATCCTTGTTAGTTAAAATACTCTTATTTCTTAAATAAGGATATTGATTTTGAGATTTCATTTTTCGTATCGTTTGTTGTTATTATTATCGTTATTATTGATTATTGATTCAATAAGTGTAGAGAATGTTTTCTTAAGAGATATTATGATTAAGAAGTTTTTAACAATAGAAAGAAGTACAATTCCTAAATCAGGGATATAAGTTTTTCAAATGTTTATTTTCTTAAGAATTATTGTAAATTTTGCTTGAAAGGAGTATAAACTTAATCAATCATCGTCAGATAATTTTTCAAAAAAGAATAGAGAAAGTTATTTGATTTTTTATAGGTAATCTAGATATAGAAGCAATGAAAGGAAGTTTTATTAATATGAAGCAATCTGTATATAATTATGGTGTTTGTTTAGCTTCATTTTTATGTAAAATGCAAATTTTAAAAACTAACAATCATTTCTAAAAATAATGATAAAACATGAAGGGACTGAAATTTTCGGCACAAGGCTTTGGATATTGTTTTTAGTTTTGGGCAGCGGTGTGTATTAAACACAAAATTCTTTATAAAAGGACAAGCGTTTTATCGCTGTTTAGATAGTTTTTACAAAACTAACACGAAACATCAATACGTGGCCGAAAAACTATAACAGATCGTAAATTAATATAATGTGAAAAGGTGATACAATCAGCAAACTACTCAAAAACCTCTATATTTAGCGTTTCAAGAATATAATAAACAAACAAGAAAATATTACAATTTCTTTCAAAATTCCCAAAATATTGTAAAAATTTTAATAAAATCAAAAATTCAAATTTTTTCCAAAATTCTAAAAATATGCCTAAAATTATTACAAAATTAAAGTTTAAAGCTTTTTTCGAAATTCCAAAAATATTGCAAAAATTATAACAAAATCAAAAATACAAACTTTTTTTCAAAATTTCAAAAATATTCCAAAAATTATAATAAAATCAAAATATATAAAATAAAATCAAACTTTTTCAAAATTCTAAAATTATTCCAAAAATCCTTACAAAATCAAAAATTGAAACTTTTTTCAAAATTCTAAAAATATTGGAAAAATTATAGCAAAATTGAATATACAAACTTTTTTCAAAACTCCAAATACATTCCAAAAATTATAACAAATTCTAAAATTTCCTTGCTCATTTACATTTCATGTCATACAAATAATTAATTTTACTTTTTTTCCAAAAAATTGGGCAAGAAAATAAATGAAAATCGTTCATTTGACTTGTATTTTTTTGACAAACGTATAAATAAATAATCTAGTTTTTGGTCTCACATACCTGCAATTCCGACCATCAAGATTTCTCCACATTCATTGTTACTACTCATTATCATATAAAATCAGGGAATGAAACCCTGAAAAAATTGGGTTCAGGTTCAGGTTCGGGTTAATCAAAATAGAAATTTCAGGTTCAGGTTCGGTTCATGGTTCGGGTTCGGGTTCAAAATTTAGAAGAAAAAGTAAAATATATTTTATTTATTTGTCAAAGAACTTTATTTTTCAAATAAATTCTCATTTAATTTAATAATCAAAATATTGTTCAAATTTTCTTGTTTTAAATTTGGGGTGACAAAACAAATTTCAAAGCTGAAAATGCCCTCTCTACGCTAACTTGCGTAGCAGGAACTGCGAGGATGATCTGGGCCACCTGATACAATAATGGTGATTTCATTTTATGTTGCTCCCAAAATCTTAATAGTACTTTGTGTATCTCGTTGCACAAAGTTGATTTTTTCCGCACGCGTCGTAATTTCGTCCAACGAGGCGAAGCCGAGTTGGACAAAGTACGACAAGTGCGGAAAAAATCAAATTGTGCAACGAGTTGCACACAACGTTTTTTGCAATTCCGAAAACACAATTAAACAAAATTATTCTGCAACCAAACTTTTTACAATCAACATTCAAGTAAACATTTCTATTATCAACTTAGCATTGAGACAATTTTCTATGAAACAGTGCGGAAAAATAAAACAATTTCCGCAAATAAAACAGTGCGGAAAAACCCCACTTTTTGATCTAGTTGACAATATCGAAATACGTTGAATTGTGATTCGGAATTGCAAAAATAGTTTTTTGTTTTGCCAGCCTTGGATAATTTTCATATATTTTCATTTGTAAGTAACTAAACTTTCAATGGAAGAGTTGACATTTATAACTGCCGAATTAGTTTGAGAGTTTTCATTCCTCTTTAAAACTTGTTCAAGGATATTCTCATCTTCTTCTGAAGAACTAGAAATTTCTATATTCATAAAGTTATCATCCTCTCTCCATTTGTTTATTTTTAAGAATTTTTGTTGTTCTTAAAATTTGAAACTTAGCATTGCAAATATCTTCGGGATTTAGCATTAATCTAAATCTGTTATCGAGATATACTGCTGTCAATCATTAAAGAATGTGTTAGGAATTGAAAATCCCCTTTATCCCTATTACGTGTTACCCTATGGTAACAACCGTTCTCACACCATCGCCACTTGCATTTCTTAAATCCAGTCCAAAACCTTCGTGTTCTTATTTCTTTTATTATTTCAAAATTTTTCTCATGATATATGAAGTTTTCATGGACAATTACCTCAACGGTGATATTTGAATAAAATAACCTTCGTTGTTCCTATTCCAGTCTGCAAGTGGCGGAAATGGTTTTCTATTTCCATAAAATTATAAAATTTATATGAGTTTTTTCCCATCAAAAACTGCAACACTTGCCATTTTTTTCGTTTTTTTTTCCTCAAAATCATAAACTTAGAAAAATAGAAAAATTCAGTTGGGAGTGAACTAGACTGATGGTTAGAGAGTCTTATCTAATTGTTAATGAAAATTAATGAGTTGTGTACTCCTAAATTAATTTTGTGGTTAAGTAGTAAAATTCTGTGAAGAATAGTAAAGTGAGGTGTAAAGAATTAAGAATTATCCAAAAAAAAAAAAGTTCTAAGTTTGAATAAGTATTAATTGGAAACTTAAAGTGGATAAATTTAAAAAAAAAACTTCAAACTAGTCTAGTTTTGTAATGAAAACATTCACTTTTGATAAGAATGTTTAATAGTTAAATTGTATGGAAAATTTATTATGGAGAAGAAAAAAATTTATTTTATTGTTAAAGAAGTAGTGATTAATAAATATTAAGTGGATAAATTTTAGAATAAAAGAAAAAGATTACCATTTGGAATTGTGAATATAAAATGGACTAGAATTAATTATTTAGTGGATAAGCCTATAAAAATAAGAACTAAACTAAAGATACATATAAATGGCACCGTTTTAATTATTATCAAAATTTGTTAAAATATAAAGTCAATAAAAAGTGAAAAAGACAGATTTTGGTGTGAAGTATTTTATTTCTACGAGAATTGATCAAAAAAAAAAATTGAGATAAAATTAGTACGAATGTCATAAAGATTATACGAACCAATTGCTAACCAGCCCGGAGCAAGCCGACTAAGGAACCTCTACATTACTAAGTGTAAGTAATAATATTTAGTTCTTTTTGGTGTTTGTTGTTATGGTATGAAATGAAGATAGGTAGTATCTCGAAAATGGTTGATTAAACTCAAAACATACGTGTTGTGTGTGTGTGGATCGAGCATGGGCAAGTCCAGGAAATCCCAAAGATGATTGGGGTCTTCAACCCTCTACCGGCACTTTTGATGTATGTTTCAAAGTAATAGCTTCCGCTATCCCCAGCTATTACAAATTGGCGCGAAACAAAACCTTATTTTTATTTATAAAAATAAAACAGAATGGACCCTTGGAGGATCTTTTAATATAGTTTAGTAATTATGTAGTGAATTTTTTTCGATTAAATTAACTGTGTAACACGCGCAGGAGTGGACAAGTTGGTCTTCGACTGACCGTTCAACGAGTCTTACGAGCTCGCGCACTCCAGTTGGGTGATGGAATTGACTAAGGGGTGGTTTGACAGCGTCAGCAATGACTAGCTGAGAAAATATGATACAATGGTCGAGCAGATCATAGTGTTAGCCTACTAGTTAAAGCTGAATAGTGTACAATTCAACACTTAGATCAATTACTATCATATACGTTCATAATTTGAGCCCCGTTTTTCTGATTAATTTATTGTTTTAGAACGTATTCGTTTAATGTGTTTGGTAGGAGTGAACGACTCAAGGTATGGTACTGACTGATCATAAGAAGGCAAAGGTTAAATTTGCATCTTTGATGGTCTAGTGAGTTCTTGTGGCTCTGAGACTGGTTAACTCTTACAAACGATCATTTCCTCTCTTAGCTCTCAATACAGGTTCCAGGTTGTGATGGAGAAGCTGAAGTTACATCAGCTTAGAAAATACAGAGTGCAAGCTGGTCATCTACCAACTTGCTCTGGCTAGTTGTTGTGATTTTTCCGGATTCGTCATAAAACCTGAACACCTACTAACTTCCCAACCGTAGAGTAGTATACTTTTGATAGTTTAAATTTTTGTTCTTAGTTTTTTCTAAATTTATTTTAGCATCATTTTTGGAAGAGTACTGCCTAGCGCATGACTCGGACACACACACAACACTCACACGTATATTTTATAAATAAATAAAATAAATAAATAGTAATAATAATTATACAGTTTACTTACAGTTTAAATAAATAAATAACT
Source organism: Diogma glabrata (assembly GCA_963693315.1). Classification (NCBI taxonomy): domain Eukaryota; kingdom Metazoa; phylum Arthropoda; class Insecta; order Diptera; family Cylindrotomidae; genus Diogma; species Diogma glabrata. Next base: position 55,457,998 of record OY856187.1, on the reverse strand, counting down.
AAACATTGAGGAATTCTAAATCAACCATTTGCTTATAATTTTAATGAACAATTAAATAATTATGCGTATAATTTTAATAAACAAACTGACTAGAAATAATGTTAGCAAATAATTTGAATAAATAATTAAATTGCCTATAAATAATTTTTGATTAAAATTTTAATAAATATAATTGATGGGCCTAAAAATAAGTTTTGCGTAAAATTTTAATAAATAAATAAATTGCCTATAAATAATTTTAGCTTATAATTTGAATAAATAATTAATTTGCATATAAATACATTTTGCTTATAATTTTAATAAATAAACTTTTGCGTCTTATTTTAATAAATAGATAAGCTACCTAGAAATATTTTTGGCAAATAATTTTAATAAATAATTAAATGGCCCATAAATAATTTTTGCTTGTAATTTAATAATTAATTGAAGGCCTATACAGAAGATCTGAATTGTTAGATTGTTAACAATTACATACAACCGAGAACATTTTGTTGCTCACTACTGACTCGCAGATTAGTATACAGTTTTTCGAATTCCCTGTGTACATACAGTACGAATTTGCTATTCCCTTGAAAGGGAACCACGTAATTTCCTTTACGGATAGTAGATTGGTAGATAGAGAGATAGTGATTAAGCAATTATACCTTCCCATTCAACCTTTTTGATGATCAAGTGTTAAATTTTTTTACGGTTTATATTAAGGTTAATTAACCTAAAATTGAATCAGATACGGGATAATACTCTTGGGAATTTAGTTTAAATTTTACACATCTCAATATTCAAACACAGTCATTGAAAAATACCGAGAGAATCAGAAATGAATATTTATGAAAATATTTACAACAATAAATGTTTCCTCTGCACTGAAAAACTGAATTCAGACAAGTTGTTGGTAGAAGCACCCTGCACCCATGTTTTCCATGACAGTTGCATTGCAAAGTGGCTAGAAGAGGAGCCACATTGCCCCATTTGTAAAAGAAGCTGTCAACAGTCTGATGTGCATCTCTTGCCGGAGGATCGACGTCCCTTTTCCCAGATTTCACAAACAAGAAAGAATAAGGCACAGCCACAAACACCTGTGGTCAATCGGCAACCAGAGTCTCTCGGTGCTATACCTAAGACGTGGATTCGACCGAATACTAGGGCTGAAGAAAAAAGGCGACAAGCTGAACGTGCAGGTATAAAAGCATCAGAAATTGTCGCTAGTTCGCCAAAAGATAATCATGGAAGACAAGACCAGCCAGCAGATAAGTCAGCAACGATGATCGATTTTTCCGTGATCCAACAGGCCATGGAAGAAAGCATTCGAAAAAGTGTAGAACAGATGCAGAGAGCCTTTGACGAAAAATTTGCGAATCAGTTACTCTTTTCGGAGGGGGTGAAAACAGCTAGTCACCCGCAAAATCCCTCCACATTGTCTATGCATGCACCTAGGGGAAACCAAGGACCTCTTCAAAATTCCAGGAACCTAGGTAATATAAACCCATCGTACGTAGCGAATCCTGTAGCTTATCGTCATCATTCCTTAAACGAGAAACACTCCACCATCATTCGTAGCTGGAATCTCTCTTTCAGTCGAAGACCAACGGAAATGGAGGTGGGAGAATTTATATATCGAGTGAGCACTTTAAATAACATCGCTTTCCCAGGTAGTTATGATGCGGTTGTGGCTCATGCTCACTTATTATTCACAGAAAGAGCTTCAGAATGGTATTGGAGATTCCATCACCGTACTCCACGTTTTAATTGGCCCGAACTGTGTATGGCTCTACGTACTGAGTTTGGTGATCGTAGCACCGATGAAGAAATAAAAGAGAGAATGCGATCCCGTAAACAACGTCAAAATGAGAACTTTGACTCTATGTTTAATGACATTTTGAGACAAAGTGATCGACTCAGTGTTCCAATAGCTGATAGAGAATTATTGAATATACTGTTGAACAATCTTCGCAGTGAAATACGAAGAGAATTGTGCTACGTTGAGGTATTTACAGTTGAACATCTTCGCGACCTCTGCCGTAAACGGGAAAAACTTCTAGCTAGTCTACCGCTGCCACCTCGTAACTTTCCTCATCGCCCTACACAGACGGTATCCGAAATTGCTCCATCTACATCATATCATTATCTTGCGACTGAGGATACGCTTTCTTCATTACCTGATACTATTCCTGAATCCAACAACCTACCACAGGTTTCTGATGACCCCGTAATTTCCGAAGTCTCAGCTATTCATAATCCCAACGGTCATCGTGAGCCAAACAGAACTTTAATTTGCTGGAACTGCAAGCTAGAAGGACACCGGTTTCAGGATTGTCTACAACCACCTCGACTTTTCTGTTGGAGTTGTGGCAACGAGGGGGTTTACAAATCAAATTGCACTAGATGCTATTTAAACAAGACCGGGAGCGTGCAGAACACCCAGTCACGCTCCCAAAAGCCAACCCAATTTTAAAGTCAAACACCTCACTTCACTCAACTCCACCTTTAAGAATGCGTTGCCCAGAGGAGTTGGGAAGTAAAACTATTTTGAAGCGAGATTCATCAGCTTGTACTAAATCGTCTATACCTCATCACTCATTTAAATCACTTGAGCAGAGACTCAAAGAATATATGGCACTAAGAACCAGTCTTGGAATTAATGCACTTACAACATCTCGTAAGTATACTCGTTCAGCATTGCGTATTAAAAATTTCTGGAAGAAACGACGATCCTTTCGGTCATCGATTATATCCTCAATCACATCAGTGAAAGATGATCTCCGCGCTTACGCTGAGGTTCAACTTTTAGGCAGCACAAGAGTCGGATTACTAGATAGCGGAGCGTCACTTAGTGTAGTGGGAGGCACTTTCGCACTAGAGCTTCTCCGTACCCCAACACTATTTACACGTTCATCGGTAAAAGTTAGAACATCGGATGGCGCTAGCCAGAAAGTGGTAGGACATCTGAACACTGAGATAAGGTTCCAAGGTCGGACAAAGTCTCTAGATCTCGTAATTATACCATCTCTTACACAAAACCTCTATCTAGGTATTGACTTCTTTCGGTTGTTCAACCTGTTTCCACCGTTAACAAATCAGATTCGCGTAAGGTGAACAGTGTAACGAAAAAAAATGCATACCCCTTACCACAGATCGAAGGAATACTAAGCCGACTCCCGCAAGCTAATTACATCTCTAGTTTAGACTTAAAGGACGCCTTTTGGCAGATTCCCCTGGATGAGGATTCAAAAGAAAAAACAGCGTTCACAGTCCCAGGCCGTCCTCTTTATCACTTTGTTCGTATGCCTTTTGGTTTGTGCAACTCACCACAGACGATGTCTAAACTGATGGATCGAGTAATACCATCAAGGTTGAAGACTCAGGTCTTCGTATACCTAGACGATCTTTTAATTGTGACAGATACGTTTGAGTCACATCTTCATATATTAACTGAACTGGCAGGCTGTTTAAAGAAAGCTAATCTCACAATAAACATTGAGAAGAGCAAATTTCTGCAATCCGAGATCAAATATCTTGGGTATGTCATTAGTAGAGCAGGGATTAACATCGACCAGGAGAAAGTTGCAGCAATATCAGAGTTCCCAGTTCCTTCGTCAGTGCGCCAGGTTCGTCGATTTTTAGGGATGTCAGGATATTACCGACGGTTTATTTCCGACTACTCTTCGATTGTGACACCTATTACTGAGTTATTAAAGAAATCCCATGGTAAATTTAAATGGACTGTTGAAGCCGATGCAGCTTTTGTCAATATCAAGAAAGCTTTGACTTCAGCGCCAGTGCTGGCCAACCCAAACTTTTCAGAACCATTCATATTACAGTGTGATGCAAGTAACGATGGAATAGGCTGCGTGTTGACTCAATTAGGAAAAGATGGCAGTGAACATCCGATTGCATACATGTCTAAGAAATTAAACCCGGCCCAAAGGAACTACTCCACTAGCGAAAAGGAATGTCTGGCAGTAGTTCTAGGAATAAAAAAATTTCGAGCGTTCGTTGAAGGGCACCCATTTAAAGTAGTAACCGACCATTCTGGTTTAAAGTGGTTGATGAGTCAGAAGGACTTATCAGGACGACTGGCGCGCTGGAGTTTGAAACTTCAAGGGTACACCTTTGACATTGAGTACCGAAAAGGCAGTTTAAATATAGTTCCGGATGCATTGTCAAGAATAAACTCCGTAGACTTGATTGATACCGTGACCGATAACTTTTCCCAAGCAATTGATTTAGATTCACCAGCATTTCAGTCTACCAAATATCTAGAGTTAATTAAAATCGTCGAGGATGGGAAAGAAGTACTACCAGATTTACGAGTGGAAAAGGGTAGGGTTTATAAGAAAGTTGGATTCACTTCGTGTTTAGAAGGTGAGCCGTGGAAGCTATGGGTTCCCGAAGAACTAACCCACAACTTGATTGAAATAGCACACGCAGCACCAACGGCAGCCCATGGCGGAGTAGCTAAAACCTTACATAAGCTACGTCGTTTTTATTTCTGGCCGAGAATGTTGTTCCAAGTATACTCGTTTGTATCCCAATGCAAGATATGTAAAGTAGTTAAAGCTCCCAACCAAATTTTGCGTGCACCAATGATAGCTCCTCTCAGAACCGAAAGGGTAATGCAACGATTATATATTGACTTACTGGGCCCGTACCCCAGGACAAAAAATTATAATATTGGACTGTTGGTGGTACTAGACCATATTTCCAAATTCGTGTTCCTGTTCCCCCTTCGCAGTTTCACTTCTACTCCAATCTGCAATCTTCTGGAAAGTCAAGTATTTCATGTGTTTGGTTGTCCAGAGATTGTGGTTTCGGATAACGGAACGCAATTTAAATCCAAGTTATTCCAACAATTCCTAGCGAAGTATGGTATAAAACACACTCGCACTTCTTTATATTCACCCCAGGCAAATGCTTCCGAGAGAGTGAACAGGAGTGTGCTCGCCGGAATCAGAGCCTTCTTAAAGGAAGATCACACCAAATGGGATAAAAACTTGAGTGAAATTTCTTGTGCTTTGCGCAGCTCATATCACTCTACCATCGGCTGTTCTCCTTACTACGCTTTGTTTGGTCTCCCCATGATCACGCATAGTTCATACTACACTCTACTGAGGAAGTTGGATTGCCTGGAGGAGTCCAGTGACTGTTTAGATCGCGCTGACACTCTGTCTAACATTCGAGCGCGATTAAAAGATCTAATAGCAAAAGCTTTTGTGACCAGTGCTGCGCGATACAACCTGCGGGCCCGTAAAAATTTGTTCCAACCGGGTGAAACGGTTTTTCGACGAAACTTCATTCTGAGTGATGCAGGCAGAAATGTCTCAGCTAAATTAGCACCGAAATTTGTAGAGGCCAAGGTACTCCAATTGGTCGGAAATTCATCTCTAGAGCTCGAAGACATAGCATCCAAACGTGTGGGAATTTATCACACCAAAGATGTGAGGAAATAACTCATGTTAGGCTTCAGTTTTTATTCCAGGCCTAATAAATTCCGCCTCATTAGATCTGATCTAACTGGATCTTTCGTGTTATTACAGGTCATTACAGAGTTGCTGGTACAACGTCACAACAATTAATTAAGAATTGATTTGATCGACCCTCGGCTAGACTATCTACCAATGATATAAAATTTTAGCTTATTTCTTCCTTATCTAAATCTGATTTAAATGTCTTTTCTGCTAGTACGTTCCACTCAATGGGATTTCCTCTTTCAGATCAAAGCAGCTGTATGCTGTGGCTGTTTGTTCTGTGTTGTTAGGAATTGAAAATCCCCTTTATCCCTATTACGTGTTACCCTATGGTAACAACCGTTCTCACACCATCGTCACTTGCATTTCTTAAATCCAGTCCAAAACCTTCGTGTTCTTATTTCTTTTATTATTTCAAAATTTTTCTCATGATATATGAAGTTTTCATGGACAATTACCTCAACGGTGATATTTGAATAAAATAACCTTCGTTGTTCCTATTCCAGTCTGCAAGTGGCGGAAATGGTTTTCTATTTCCATAAAATTATAAAATTTATATGAGTTTTTTCCCATCAAAAACTGCAACACTTGCCATTTTTTTCGTTTTTTTTTCCTCAAAATCATAAACTTAGAAAAATAGAAAAATTCAGTTGGGAGTGAACTAGACTGATGGTTAGAGAGTCTTATCTAATTGTTAATGAAAATTAATGAGTTGTGTACTCCTAAATTAATTTTGTGGTTAAGTAGTAAAATTCTGTGAAGAATAGTAAAGTGAGGTGTAAAGAATTAAGAATTATCCAAAAAAAAAAAAGTTCTAAGTTTGAATAAGTATTAATTGGAAACTTAAAGTGGATAAATTTAAAAAAAAAACTTCAAACTAGTCTAGTTTTGTAATGAAAACATTCACTTTTGATAAGAATGTTTAATAGTTAAATTGTATGGAAAATTTATTATGGAGAAGAAAAAAATTTATTTTATTGTTAAAGAAGTAGTGATTAATAAATATTAAGTGGATAAATTTTAGAATAAAAGAAAAAGATTACCATTTGGAATTGTGAATATAAAATGGACTAGAATTAATTGTTTAGTGGATAAGCCTATAAAAATAAGAACTAAACTAAAGATACATATAAATGGCACCGTTTTAATTATTATCAAAATTTGTTAAAATATAAAGTCAATAAAAAGTGAAAAAGACAGATTTTGGTGTGAAGTATTTTATTTCTACGAGAATTGATCAAAAAAAAAAATTGAGATAAAATTAGTACGAATGTCATAAAGATTATACGAACCAATTGCTAACCAGCCCGGAGCAAGCCGACTAAGGAACCTCTACATTACTAAGTGTAAGTAATAATATTTAGTTCTTTTTGGTGTTTGTTGTTATGGTATGAAATGAAGATAGGTAGTATCTCGAAAATGGTTGATTAAACTCAAAACATACGTGTTGTGTGTGTGTGGATCGAGCATGGGCAAGTCCAGGAAATCCCAAAGATGATTGGGGTCTTCAACCCTCTACCGGCACTTTTGATGTATGTTTCAAAGTAATAGCTTCCGCTATCCCCAGCTATTACAAATGCGAGAAACTTAACTATTTATTTGTGTTGTAGTAAACTACTATAAAAAAATGCCGTTCGTTAGGCTAAAACGTGAACAAACACGAGAAAAAGAAAACTATTTTAAATTTATTTTTGTCAATTCTTGGTATTTATTTTATGTGCACAGAATTTTTTTTATGTGCAGAAAAAAATTTTTTGATATTCATTATTTATTTATGAACCCGAACCGGAACGAGTTTTTGGATGGAACGTGTTCGGGTTCATAATTTATAAAAAGACCGAACCTGAACCCATTTGGGTTCAGGTTCGGGTTCGGTTTCAGTCTCTGCATAAAATGAACGTTTTTTAAGCAAAATGTATGCAAATTTTCTTGTTATGACACAGTTAACGGTTTTTTGACAAACTTCATGTCAAATTTAATGTTTAATTTAATGTTCAATTAACGTTCAAAATAATCACTTTTATATTTTATATCTTTCTAGTTGTTTTGTTTACGCGTAACGAAGATGTTTTATCATCCATTACGAGATAACCTAATATATAAACACAAACTTTGTATTTAAATTTAAATTCTCTCAAATTATGTAATTTATTTTCTCTTTTATTGTTCAATTATTATTTTTTTTGTATAATGTAACTGTTGTACCGTACATATCGAAAAAAAAGTATAAAATTTAATAAATGTTCATTCATTCCACTACAAACCATGAGAGTTATTAGTTGTTTTTAAATAAGTCATCTTTGTTATCGCAAACCACAAATAAAAATCTTCATCCAAGGATTTTCATGGTAGCAGAGCGTGGTTGCAGCAAGGAAATACCATAAGTTAAGATAAGTATAATATGTTCTTTATACTTAAATCATATTCAAGCGTTCGTAAAAATTCTAAAGACATTTGTGTAAATTATCTAAAACAAAAAAAAAACATTTTGGTTTATACTAATTGATCCGTGGAAAATAAAGTTATTAAAATTGTGAACATCATGACAAAATAATTTTTATTAAAACTGTTACCTTTGTAGAACGATCAAGTTGTGAATTTAATACAAGTTATTGTTTTAACTTTAAATTTGTTAAGTTTAGTTGTACTTGAAGCTGTGGTGTTTTAAATGTTCATCACGGCTTGTGTAAATATTCAAAGCGTGCATTAAAAACTAAATCAACTATCCAAGTAGTTCTTACCGTGTTAAAAAGATTCAACTGTAAACTTAAACTGTTGAAGTGAATTACAGTTAACTTTATTTGTACATGAAGCTGTGTTTTTGTTTTAAATGTTCATCACGTTCTATCCAAATATTCAAAGTGTGTATTAAAACATGTTGAAAATTCGTGCAATACCGTCCGTTAATTTATAATCTCATTCTTATCGTGAATATTCAGCATAATGCCTGAAACCAATACGTTTACAGCTTGGTTTATTTTTCTATTAAATCAAAAATATGACCAAGATACCAAAGATAAGTGGACAGAAGAGGTCAGTCAATATAGAATATCCAAAATTAGATTTTTTGGAGTTTCTTTCAAAACTCAATAACACAGTAGAGCTGAATAGAAGTATAGTTAAGAAACCAATTGAAGTACGACCGGAATTCAGAACCTTGTTATTGCAACCTTTGGAGAATTGTACTATCTGTAATAACTGTGAACATCTTTTATCTGAATGCGTGGTCTTTAAACAAATATCTGCATCTCAAAGAATAGACGCTCTGAAAAAAGAAATATGGTGCTTCAATTGTTTGAACAACAATCATTCGGCATACAATTGCACATACAAGATGAACTGTCTTAAATTCAATCGACGGTACCATACTTTAATACATACAGTCAATCATGATTCAGTTACAAGCACTCAGATTAACACATTTGATCCCCCACTTGAAGATTCACAATCTAGCGCATGTATCATTTATATCACATCCAAACCTATCGAAGAAAGAATAAGCGGAGCTCGCCTCCCAACCGCATTTTATCCACCATTTGAAGATTCACAATCTAGCGCATGTATTATTTATATCACATCCAAGCCTATTGAAGAAAGAGTAAGCGGAGCTCGCCTCCCAACCGCATTTTATCCACCACTTGAAGATTCACAATCTAGCGCATGTATCATTAATATCACATCCAAACCTATCGAAGAAAGAATTTCCAGAGCTCGTCTCCGAACCGCATTTCATCCACCACTCGAAGATTTGCCATCTAGCGCATGTTTCATTAATATCGCATCAAAACCCATCGAAGAAAGCATAAGCGGAGCTCGTCTCCCAACCGCATTTGATCCACCACTCGAAGAATTACAATCTAGTGCATGTAACATGAATATCACTAATATGCAACCTATCAAAGTAATTAACGAATCATGTACCAGTCTGAATTTAGCAATTAGTGGAACTAGTCTCCTAATCACATTTGATCAACCATTCGAAGATTTACAATCCAGCCCTGTTTCTATGAATATTGTAACCAAACCTACCGGAGTATTAAACGAAGCTTGTATAAGTCTTAACATAACAATTCGCGGAGACATCGTCCCAACTGCCGCAGTAAATGTCAACAACATTTCAAATAACACTTCACGTTCAACGCCATTACAAATTAGTCTCATATCAAAAACTTGTGCTGAAAAATTTAATCTTTCACTTTCACAATATCAAACGAACATAAATAGATTCAGAAGATCACAAATTTGCTCTACAAATGACTATGTGTGTATCAAATTCTCGTCACTTGACCATCAAGATGATTGATTATCTATCAATTCGTTTATTGTGCCAAATATCAGCACTACGTCATATGTTAAACTTACTATTGAAGATTGGCATTTGTTTAAAAAACCTAACTTGGCTGATCAATTATTTCAGCAATCAAATGAAATAAATAATCTGATCGGCTCAAATGCAGCATTTTATACCTTTATCGATGAACGTATAAACAAAGGTTCAAATGGAACCTATAGCTTTAAATACGATATTTGGAATTTGTTATTGTAGACCGTAATTCAAATACAGATTCAGCTAATTTACTAATTTTAAATTGACATCTATGTCAAAAGGTTTTTTGGGTATAGAAAAGATCCCACAGGCCCTTAACGATTTACTAATGGTTGGGCCAACAACTCGATAGTCATTTTGTAATGTTATTTTCAAATTTCGTCAATCAAAGCAATCATACGAAACGAAACATCCTACAATCATCAAAATTCACTAGTTTAATAATGGAAGAAATGCATATTCCACATCATTACGTAGAACCAACATTATTAATGTCAATGTTGCATCAAAATTCTTGAATCGATGGAGCTCGACATTACATAAATCAAACTATATACACAAGTATGTCATTTGTGTCAAAACCGAGCATCACAATGAAATCAGTTCATGGCAGCAGTTCTAACGGATTGGGTATAACCTGTAAAATCCTTCATAAAAAGAAGATCTTTCATAAGTTTTGTAAAGGCGCTTGCATTGACATTTATTCTGATAGCCACCAACTTTGTTGATGCCAACAATTACTTGAAGCTTGTTCAATATTTTAAACAAAAAATTCTAATCATATCTCTTGCTTTCTTTTAAGGAAAAATATAAATTGGTACCTTAACTCATCATTTTCAGCACACACTGGTGGCTTATGAGAAAGCGTAAGAAAATCAAAGAAGTTTCACCTGAAACGAGTAGTTAGAAGTATTATGCTGACTTACGAAGATATATTAAGCACATTGTTGACGGAACTTGAGGCCATTATGCATTCCATACTTGCTCCAGATCTAATCGATTTTCTATCTCCGGCATATTTTGTTATCGGGCATCCAATAAGAAAAATCATCTAACCAGATTTCAATAAAAATAAATCATCCCATCTAACACGGTGCCAATTAGTTCAACAGTTTATCCAACACTTATGGTACATATGCCACACTGAGTATTTGACATCGCTGCAACGGCGTGCCAAATTGCAATCACGGCAATGAAACATCAAATTTGGTGACATCATTGTCTTTAAAGAAGATAACCAGCCTATACGGAATTACATCCAGGAAGTGATAACTTGGCTTAAGGTGTCACACTAAAAACTAAAAATACATCAAACGTCCAATCTAGAAGCTCTATAAACTGCCGCTATATGATAACAGTGGGGGCCCAGCACTTAAATTTTAGATTGAAACATCGTTTCAAGGCCGGCAGTATGTTTACGCGTAACGAAGATGTTTTATCATCCATTACGAGATAACCTAATATATAAACACAAACTTTGTATTTAAATTTAAATTCTCTCAAATTATGTAATTTATTTTCTCTTTTATTGTTCAATTATTATTTTTTTTGTATAATGTAACTGTTGTACCGTACATATCGAAAAAAAAGTATAAAATTTAATAAATGTTCATTCATTCCACTACAAACCATGAGAGTTATTAGTTGTTTTTAAATAAGTCATCTTTGTTATCGCAAACCACAAATAAAAATCTTCATCCAAGGATTTTCATGTTTCCCATATGATATGTTTCTTAAACAAATTGGGAAGCAAAAAATATGAAAATCATTCTTTTGACACACCTAACGATTTTTTTTGACATACGTATAATACAATAATCAAGGTCGTGGTCTCACATAAAGATGTCGATCATCAAGTTTTCTGCAGATTCAAATTTACTCCTCATTATCACTGAAACAAACTTTTTTAAATCAAAATTGAAAATTTACTTGACATGAAAATTTGCTTTTTTTGACACACTTTTACTTTACACACGCTTTATTAGTTTTCTTGTTTTCGTCGGTTGTAACGGCCAACAGACGGACATTTTTTTTGGTTTGCGTTTTTAGAATCGTTGTGATCTAAATCTAAAACGTCGGTTTTTCAGACTGAAGTTAAAAATCCGAATACCTCAAAAACTATTATTTATTTTTAAATATTGGATTTTGACAACAAAAATTAGATTATCAATTCATAACAATTAAATTATTAACTCATAACGCCTGAAATAAGAAGCTAAAGGAATAAATAATTTTGTTATTCGGTCTGACAGACCTAAGTATTAAATTTTAGAGCCAAAAGTGAAATTCTTAACCACACTTTTTTGGCACTTCTCGACGTTTTTCGTAACGATTCTAAAAAAGCAAAAAAAAAAGTGTTCGTCTGGCTACCGGTCAGCCGTCACAACCAACGAAATCTAGAAAACCGCTGGAGGGATTTCAAAAAGAATTATGACAGATTCGTGAATCATTTCGGGAACAATTTTGAAATTCATTTAAAATAATAATATAATTAGTATATTTAAGAACTGCCTCAATAAATTATAATCACTATGTTTCTAAACCGAAAATTAACTAGTTTTTCTCATTATATCGTTTATCTCGTCAACTATGTAATGAAGCGCTGCTTCGTTGACCAACAACGAAGTGGCATAGCAGGTCGCGTACTTAGCGAGATTATTTTTAGCCCCAGACTAGCTGCAGCCTATGGGGTCGAGAGAAAACTACCTGCTGCTCCAGCACAAATAACTGAATTTGTACGCGTATCAGGAGATAAGAACCGATGTAAGACAAGAAAAAGTGAACTAAACAGACTCTGGCGACCCCCATACATGAAAGAACCACGATCACCGCGTCCAACCCCATAATTTTAATTCAGTCACACACTCGTGCACTTCATCCACTCCCACCCACACACTCGCACACCCGCATACACACCCACTCACACATGCACTCGCACACCCACATACACACTTACTCACACATGCACTCACACCCACTCACACATGCACTCACACACCCACATACACACTCACTCACACGCACCCGCGCTCGCACTTCATCCACTCACCCACACACACACACAAACAGTTAAACGTGATTAAGTCCCCGCCAATAGATTAGTGGTGAGTACCAAAAATCCGTTAATAGCGTTTATCATAATACGAATCTAGAATTAGGTAATCTATAGACACCTTGTATGACAAATTGATTGACCTTAACGACAAAGTAATCAATATAATGCTCAAGATCTGTTTTAACTAAGTTTTCATCTAAAAAAATTTAAAACAATACAAAGGTAGTTTTATTTGATCTACAAGAGAAAAACTAAAGGAAACGAAATTCGTTTAAACCCGATTGAAAGCCCGTTCTCGTAAATCAGGTCAATGATAATAACCCGAACTACACCATTGTTGAACAAAATTCCGACCCATTGCATCTATATTTATATTTATATATATATATAATTTTATTGTGGAAATATTCTATATTTCCCATGAAAACCATAATATGCAATAAGAGGAAAATTCTTCTACATATCAAATACATAAAATTATTTAGAAAAAAAAATAAAACTATATAATATTAATTGAATTCAAATCTGCTAAGAACCTTACTCGATGAACATAGGTTCCCTTCTTTATCATGTTATTGAAAGAAAAGGTCAAGTTAAATAATGTTTGAGGACATATAAATACAAGATGTTCTATGTATGATGTTAATTTTGATTATTACAAAATTATATTATTAATCATAATATGTATTACAACAATAACAAAATTGGAAAATGAACAGATAGAATTCAATTGTTTTCACAATTATAATTACTTTTCATCTTTATAATTTCGAAGATGCTTAGTGTAATATTTTCACGAACAGATCAATCTTCAGTTCCATTTTAATCGATTTTCACCTAAGGTAATTCAAAACTCCTTGCTACAACTTTGGATAATAACCAACACAATATCTGTTTGCGAATGTTAACGCGAATGTTAAGATACAGTTTTATTTCATGGTAGATCTCCTCACCAAAAATATTCTTCAAAAAAAATAATATTGAAGTCATTTCCACATTTCAATGTGATAGGAGAATCATCGAATTGACAAAACGTTGTCGGTTGAGACGCAAGAACTAGAATAAACATTCGTATGATGTATTACCTTTATCCCAGCAGCAAATTCATGGTACACTAAATCATTTGATTGATGGCATATTAATCGGCCATCCATTTTTAAGTTTAATTAGTCTTAAATTTTTATCAATAAATTGTATAATATATCCGTAAAAATATTGCCTCCAAATTCCCAATTAGATTCTGACATTACGCGCAGGTAACAAATATGTTAGTGCATACACACCCACATCCACGCATCTATACACACGCTCACAATCATTCATACATATAAATATAATAAATTAAATTATGACTCACCCCATGATTGATCTGAAACTCACCAATCACCCCTCCTTCGCACGTGTTCTCGTCTAGTCCCTCATCGATTACGAGACAGATGGTGGTTAGTAAGAAAAGTCACCAGCATACAATTACGTTTTTTTAAGTGATATGAGTACCCCCTCATATCACTTAAAAAAACGTAATTGTATGCTGGTGACTGATTGTATTGAAACCGATTGTATGACTTCGGTCGCCTTTAGTGGTCTGATAAAGTATGAGCTAACAACAATTTTTTTCTTTCGGACCGTGCCCAAAAATAAACACCCTTGACTTTCGCAAATTCAATAAAAAAACTTTCACTTTAACTATCCATCAGTCTAATTAACATTTATTTCACAAATTTTTCTTTTTATTTGTTTAATTATATCTACTAATTCGTTGAGCATGCATAATAAGATTTACTATGCCCAGACAGAGAAAATTGAATTAGGCTTCTATTACGCCATTTACATATATAAATTTCTCGATACTAAAGCTAAGCATAATTTAAGTAACACACAAAAAAAATTTATCTAACCTTAAAATTACCGGCCAAATTAATTTTAGTATCACAATGCTTTTTCTATTTTTACTATTAAGCCACGTATTTCTAATGCTCGCAAATTTTATGAACATTAACTATATATTTTTTTTATGTTTTAAAGCGTTAACACAATTTTTAATTTAAGAAATCTAATCACTACATCTAAAGTAAATTTTTCTAACAAAAAAACAAACAAGAATTGATATCACAATATATGGAAACTGACATTTTTATTTTTGAAAATAAAAGAAACGTCAACCAAGACAAAATCAATTCCAATAAGAAGTGATCGAAATCGGCGACTAAGAGCCTTTTTCATACGAAATTTTGTTTTCAAATTAACTATCACGGCACACACATATAAATTTTTTCTAAATTGTAGCTAATATAATAAATTGCACTAGTAAAACAATTTAACTAATTGAACTAACAAAAATACATTTAATTAAAATTCTTGCTACTTAAATTAATGTAATAAACGTGAATTCAAAATAAATCCAAGAATTTTGACATTCACGAATAAAATGATCGACTGAGAGAGCCTCTATACGCAGCTACGCGTATTTATAGCCAAAAAAACTAACGAACGTTAGAGACTTATTTTTTTCCTTTCGTTAATTATTTGTCCCCACTAAAAAAGGTCTTTACTAATATCTGGTACTAAAATGGGAAAATAATTATAAGCAGGAAAATTGACTATGAAACGATTGTAGGACATCTACATGGGAATAGCGCAAATTATTATACAACTGTACTATGCTAATTTTATAGCAACTAACGATCACAAATTGAACATAGGAAATTACATTGGGGAATATCACACAACTGTTTTAGGATAATAATTTTTTTAACAGCGACTGAGTAGATGATGACTATGGTTTGAGTATAAGAAACCAGGTGTAAAGGAAAAATGAAAACAACTATGAAAATCTCTGTCAAGGTAAATTTGATATGTGTGGGACAGTGGTTCAAATTTCAATCAAGGAGTTTGAATTACCCTTCATAACAACTATAAATGCTTTGGACCTGAAATTTTAGGTGCGTATGTAACTAATCTATCCACATAAGATGACAGATACAAATAAAACTAAAGTTGTTTTCGTTTGGTTTACAGGGTTACGATGTGAGACCTTTGAGAAAATACATTTTTTTAGAGATTCAAGTAGGGTTTTATATAAAAGGGCTTCATTTCAGTATTCCTTAAACATTTATTTTGGAATTTTTTACCTCACCATTTTTTGTATAATTTTGAATAATGACGTTTTCTTCGTGTTTTCTTACCTCGATTAGCTCCGAACCTAACTGATCAAAAAACTTCAAATGTATTTGGAATGATAGAAAATTTAGTAAGTTTTTAATAAAAAATACATATATAAAAGTGTCACATAATTATTTTTATTAAGGGGGTGAGGAGGGGTAAAACACTATTTAAAACGTGGCCAAGTGGGTGTCATTTAAAAGAGCACCCAATTAAGAAAACAATGCTATTTTTTTTTAATTTTGCGGTGCACAGTTTTTGAGTCATTGTCAAAGAAGTGCGACTTTAGGCCCGTCCCTCCCCCCCCTATGTTTCGACACTGATTGACAGAAAAATTTGAAAAAATTCACAGAGTTAGGAAATTTGGTAAGTTTTGAATGAAAATCATAGCGAAGTCTCAAATAATTATATTTCTTGGTGTTTAGGAGACGGGGGTGGATAGGGTAAAAAAAACCTTTTTTGACCCAAGCGAGTGGGATGTCATTTAAAAGAGCACCTAATTTAGAAATCATTGCAATTTTTTTTAGAATTTTGCGGTCATAGTTTTTGAGTTATTGTCAAAAAGGTGCAACTTTCAGACTGTTCCGCCCCCTACGTTTCGACGATGATTGTCAGAAAAATTTGAAAAAATTCACAGAGACAGGAAGATTTGTAACTTTTTAATGAAAATCATAGCGAAGTCTCAAATAATTATATTTCTGTGTGTTTAGGGTATGGGTGTGGGGAGAGTAAAAAAACCATTCTTGATCCAATTGAGTGGGGTGTCATATGAAGGAGCACTTAATTTAAGAAACATTTCAATTTTTTTTAGATTTTTTCAATGACGTTTTTGTGTTATTGTAAAAAAAATATTTTTAGTATTTAGCCTCTCCACAATCCTAAATTTCGACATTTGATTGAATGAAAAAATAATCAAATTTAAACCATTTACAAGCTGGTGTAATTGAATCTTTCTTGGGTTACCATAAACAGGTATGGATAAGATTGAACCTGAAGCAACATTTTTGGTGTGATTTTTGATCAATGTATATATATGTATGTGTAGACCAGTCAAAATAGCTTTTTGTGAGGAAAAAATTAGTAACAGCATGAAAACTATTGGATAAGGAAGAAAACATTACCCAATGATGGAAAACATGAATTAAACGTGATCCGAGTTACGAGGGTGAAATGGGGTTATTTTTTAGGGGTAGAAAATGCTTTTTCACGATTTTCAGCAAAACTAGACCTTTTTTCGAAAAGAGTTTAAAGCAAAAGTTGTAGGTAATAAAATGGTCTTTATACAAACCATTTTTTGACATATCCTAAAATTTGCCGTGAAAATAGGAAAAACCGAGAAAAAAAGATCATTTCGTTTTTAATTTAATTTTTTTTTTCACACAATTTGGTGAAAACGTACCTTATTCTGTCTCTGTAGCATAAGTGAGATATATCTATTTCTTTCTGTTATCAACCTATAAATATTATACTTGTAAAACTGGTTTAACCTTTTATGAATTATGTATAGTTGAATATAATGATAAATATGGAAGATCACTTTGTGACCTACAGCTGAAGAGTCAAGTTGTTTTATTTGTACATCAAAATTAACAAACATACTTTCTTTCACATACCACAGTCTCTAATACGCTGTAATTTCTTGGAATCAAAATATTTATTTTTACGTTTGATTTTGATTTGAAACCAAAAAAGTGACCTTATTTTCACACGAAAATTCTCCTGTGCTGGAAACAGTTTTTTAAAAAAAATCAGTTATCTTTATTTTTCTTGAAACGTCTACTTTTAGATGGTGTTAAAAAAAATAAACAGTAACATAACATATACACGAAAACATTTTCCAGGAAATGCGAAAAACTGAATAAACTTGATTTTAAAGAGTTATTTTTCAATGATTGTTTAAAAATATTCCTTATTTGTTAAAATTTGCCGTTGAATTCCTTGAAAAAATATAAACTTTTCCCATGGTAATGTTCATTTTTTTTACACCACCTAAAAGTAGACGTTTCAACAAACATAATGACTAATGTATACTGTCGATTAGCCCATCTCCAAAATAATGATTAATGTTTTCTTTGAAAAAAACTGTTTTCCATACAGGAGAATTTTCGTGTGAAAATGAGGTCACTTTTTTGGTTTAAAATCAAAATTAAACGTAAAAATAAATATTTTGATTTAAAAAATATACAGCCTATTAGGGTCATAATAAGGTAAGTTTCCACCGAATGGTGTGAAAAAAAAATTTTTTGTGGGAGATAAAAATTAAAAATGAAAAGACCTTTTTTCTTGTTTTTTTCTATTTTCACGGCAAATTTAGGTTATGTGAAAAAATGGTTTGTATAAAAGTTATAGACCTTTTTACTACCTACAACTTTTGCTTTAAACTTTTTTCGATGGAAGGTCTAGTTTCGCTGACAATCATAAAAACCCATTTTCTAGCCCTAAAAGCTCACCCCATTTCACCATCGTAACTCAGATCGCCTGTAAATTTATGTTTTCCATCATTTGCGCAATATTTTCTTATTTATCCAATAGTTTTCATCCTTTTACTATACGTTAAAATATACGTTTTGAGAGTTTGAGGTTGATTTGATACGATTTGTGGCTGTGTGTTGATTGGCCTAGTGGTAGCACAGTAGACTTCAAACTCGGAGGACCTGGGTTCGACTCCTATCTAGGTCAACTCCTATCTAGGTTTTTAAGCAAAAACATTACCAACTATCAACACACTTGTTCTCCAATTGACCGAAAGTCAACTAATATGGTTGATTAATTGGAAAAACTATGGGCTGATCACCCATATAAAACTAATTGATTAAATTAAGTCTTCAAGTGAAACTCACCATAATTGAGTGAATTAATCAATTAATACAGGTGATGAACACTTGTTGATAGCCTACGTTGCTGTATGGAACATATACGGCACAAAAAAAACTTTTGCGTCGATCATTTTTCAGCATAACCTCAAATTATGGAGAAAAACGCTACAGACGGTATTTTTCGTTTTTTTATTTTTATTTACCCAAAAAATAATTTTTTATGAATTTTAGTGAAAACGTACATAAGAACGTACGTTGTGTTAAATAAGCTGTAATTTTTTTAAAGCAAAATATTTATTATTTTTGATGCATCGTGTATCGGTGTACGTCAGTTAAAATTTTAAATGTATGATATATTTAATTTAATTAGGAGCAAAAGTGATACTTTTGTTGATACTTTGCAATAAGAAATACACATTTCTCAAATTTAACTGAAAAACTGATTAAGAATAGTAGATTCTTGTATGAGATAGTAGATTCTTGTATGATAGCTTACGTTGCTTTCCGGGCGAAATAACCTCCATAACGCCCTTGGTACATAAATAGTTATTGGTTGTTCTAATTTTATGATTATTTTATTTTTTTTAGCTTACGTTGCTTTCCGGGCGAGATAACCTCTATAACGCCCTTGGTACATAAATAGCTATTGGTTGTTCTAATATTATGATTATTTTATTTATTTTACGGGCGATCATTTTACGGACGGTAAAGTAGGAAAACATTCCTACGTTTTATATAGGAACTGGCTTTTAGGGTTACTTGTTCGAACAATTTTTTAAAAATATTTTGCTTGCGGCGACTAAAATATAATATATGATGCACGGACGTAAGCCATTTGGACTTAATGTAGGTGTAAATCTGGGCTGATGCCTTGATTCGCAAACTTTACATACGTTAAAAAACCTTATAGACTAAGAGCCCGCGACGGCCAGACCTTCGTTATTTTATAAAATCTGAAAGTTTCTCTGCGCATGCCCCTACTCAGATAGTAATGATTAGCGACATATGAAGTTTGGATCATGGTGGCTTTGGCAGGGAGCAGGTAACAAAAGGGCCTCCAAAGTTTCGTGAAAGTATAATATGTAATTTTTTTATATATTCTTCGTGATAGTATTAGAAGTCACGTCACCCATTTCCAGACACTTACTATCGTGGCAACCCCCTGCCAGACACCCTTAAACTTTATCACTTTGTTAAAGTTTAAGGTTGTCTGGCAGTGGGTTACCACGATAGTAATTGTCTGGCAATGGATGCAAGGAATGGATGACGTGACTTCTAATACTATCCCGAAGAATAAATAAAAAAATTACCTTTTATACTTTCACGAAACTTTGGAGGCCGCTGTGTTACCTGCTCCCTTCCAAAGCCACCATGATCCAAAGTTCATATGTCGCTAATTGTTCCTACCTGAGTAGGGGGTATGCGCAGAGAAACTTTCGGCTTTTATAAAATAACGAAGGTCTGGCTGTCGTGGGCTCTTGTTCTATTAGCTTTAAGTCCTTGCATCATTATGAACTATTTATAAGAATGAAAATTATTTTGATTTTATTCATAATTCTGTGTTCGTGTAATACAAAAAATACAGAATGTGTGTGTTTTTTTTATTTACATAGGAAGATGAAAGTTTTAAAAAACATTTGAAACCCGACATTCCAAGTGTGAGACGCGGGGTTTTACCGGGTAAACCCATCTCCTTTGCTCGTAATCCTGTTATATCCCTGTGGTACCACCAGTTAATTCATTCTCTTGCAGGGCAGGATTAAGTGTAGTACTCTTTCGTGATTTTAATCTTATGTTGTCGTGGTTTTGCTGCATACACAGATAGAAATCGAGGTTTTTTTTATGCCTAATAAGTTATATTCCATGCTTAAATTACGTTAATTCTCAACCGTGAATAAGCCAGGTGTATTATATACTTATAAGGTATACTTTTTCAAAAAATCACTAAGAAGCTTATTATGAATATTATTCATAGAATTTTATGAGTATCGGGTACGTAGTATGACCAATTAGGAACAACGAAATAACTTTGTTGTAAAAATTTTATATACTTACTAGGGAACAAAATAAAACTATTTTTAATAAAATAATATGCCTATAATTCATAAATTTATGGCGCTTAGTAATAAATAAATTACGAACTAGGCATTTGCATTCCTAGCATTTGAATTTTGATGAAGTGTCGCGAGATATCGAAAACCTCATAGTCATATGATTTGTCATACTCGTAAGTTATATTATAATCATATATGTACTAAACCTTATGTTCATATTACATATTTTTATATTTATCTATCATATTAAAATTTCACAAAGTTTGTATATGGGCTATTATTTTGAAAACGTACATTTTTTTGTTGATTTTTAAATTTTTGATTTTTAAAAAATCTGAAATTTTGATATATTGTTGGCATTGACAAAAGGAAAAAAGTGATTTCTGCTTTTATTTTTTGAGTACTCTGAATCGGAGTTATGCGCGGTTGAATTTTGAGGCTTTTTCACGTAGTTTTTGGTAATGGTGGCAATGTTTTGTGAATAGGTGCCACAAATTTCATCCGACCTACGTATATTTTTGCAAGTAAAAAGGAAAATAATTGAATAATTGAAATAAGTAAGTTTAAAATTAATAACTTTTCTCTTTTCCGCTAGGCGGCGCGTAAAACCTTGGTTTACTTCAAAGCTCATATCTCAAAAAGTAGGCTTTTTTTTTTTTTGTTTTTCACAAATTTTAAAGTAAACATATGCAGCTATAAAATTGAGAAATAAAAAGTCAGCAATTCAATATGGATTTTTTCTTACGATTTTTTAAAGTTTGGTATATGAAAAATTCACCTGCGTTTTTTTATTAAGTTAATAATCCTGTACTAAATGTGGATCTAATAAATTAAACATTTCATATTTTAACACCTGCAATAAATTTGAACCATTTTCTGTGCGGCTAAATGGTTAAAAACTTATTAAAAATTAATTTAAGTTAAGTGGTAAAATAAAGGAATTTAAATTATTAAAAGGGTGTGTAAAATGTTTATTCATTTTAAAAAATGTCTATTCAGCCCCTTTTTACTAATTAAAATCTCATTAGAGGCTCATAATTTTACCATTTAAAATTTCTAATGACGCCCACAAACGGTTTTTGACCAAATTATACTTGCATCCAATCAAAATTTATTAAATTGTACCTACCTAATTTTACCTGATTCTACCTATGTCAAAACTATTTCATGGGTATAGTCAAGGGTATTGGATTGCCTTATAATCAATTATATTCCAAAATATTTAAAAGACATAACGTTTAGAAAAGATAATAATAGAAATGCCTTTCAAATTGTGCTGTAACTTGTACGGTCTCAAAAATCATCAGCGGACATCAAAAAATGTGAAACTGGTCACACCAGCTGTTATTCAAAAAGCTGCGACCCTAAATTTTACTTTGCGTGATGACCAGTTTATATGTGAAACATGTCGCACTTATATCTATAAAAATAAGGTAAATTTAATTATTTTATTAAAATGAATAAAAATTCATATGCAACTAATATTTTCTATACAGCAGCTTTCATATTCGGAAACTATCGATAGTGAAATTATTTCTATAAATCAGGATGTTGAAAATGTTCCAACGAACGAAAATATTCAAATACCTCCAGCATCTTTAGATCCATCACCAGTTTCGGTTGATACTATATCTCCACCAGTTCCTGAACTACTTAATGACATTTTAGAAGATATTAACAATGTTCTTGGAAGTTTAGCCGAATCTCCTATCAAACAAAATCATATTACAACAGGAAGTTATAAAAAAATTGCAAGTGTCACATCGGCAATAAGTCAAAGAATATTTCAAGTAGATTCAGTTAAAGTGTTATCACCAAACGAGGAATGTGAATATACATCATGCCTTATGAACCTTAAAAAAGAGTTTAAAGATGCCAGCTGTAAATCAAAACAAGTGTTTTTGTTGACAACTCTACCACGTAAATTTTGGTCAAATCAACGGGATGAATTTAATGCATCAAGACGACTGGTAGAATTCACCATGGATCTGTTGGAAACAGTAGGTCCTTACAGTTGGCCTCAAAGCAAACAAGTGCACAGTTTGTCACAAAATATAGTAAAACAAATTCAAACATACTTCTTATCAGAGGAAATTAGTAGAACAATGCCTGGCCTTAAAGATGTTGTTACTATTACAGAAGGATCGACAAAAATTAAGAAATCAAAGCGATTGGTGTTATGGACCCTCACCGACATCTACGAAATGTTCTTGGAAGAAAACAAAGAACTCAAGGATTCCACTGTTTTTTACCGGATAACACTACACCCGATAAAATAATTGCCAAAATGTTTTCTTTTTCTGATGATCATAAATATTTCAATTTAAAGGCAAAAAAAAATATATAAATTAATTTTTTAATGTATTTATTTATAATATTGATTAATTTATAATGTTTATAGGAAAAATATTTTTTTAATGTTTTTTTCTAATGTTAGTGTTGGTGATGTTGAAATTATAACAAAATCTTCGATCATTGGGATCTCCAATTCTTATTCTGAATAAAAACCTGTTTCTCAATCAGAAATACACAAAAAATGGTTCAAATTTATTGCAGGTGTTAAAATATGAAATGTTTAATTTATTAGATCCACATTTAGTACAGGATTATTAACTTAATAAAAAAACGCAGGTGAATTTTTCATATACCAAACTTTAAAAAATCGTAAGAAAAAATCCATATTGAATTGCTGACTTTTTATTTCTCAATTTTATAGCTGCATATGTTTACTTTAAAATTTGTGAAAAACAAAAAAAAAAAAGCCTACTTTTTGAGATATGAGCTTTGAAGTAAACCAAGGTTTTACGCGCCGCCTATCGGAAAAGAGAAAAGTTATTAATTTTAAACTTACTTATTTCAATTATTCAATTATTTTCCTTTTTACTTGCAAAAATATACGTAAGTCGGATGAAATTTGTGGCACCTATTCACAAAACATTGCCACCATTACCAAAACCTACGTGAAAAAGCCTCAAAATTCAACCGCGCATAACTCCGATTCAGAGTACTCAAAAAATAAAAGCAGAAATCACTTTTTTCCTTTCGTCAATACCAACAAAATATCAAAATTTCAGAATTTTTAAAAAATAGTTGTTTTTTTTTCGATGTACGTTTTCAAAATAATAGCCCATATATACAACTCACCTAACACAAAAATTTTTTAGTGAATTATAAAAATATTTTTTTTTGTTTATTAATTTTTTAATTATATTTACTGTCGAAAAACTAATATTAAAATTTCGCACTAATAAAGAATACTCCATTCCTACAAAACATATAAAATAACTAGAAAATAAAAATTATTATTTGGAGAAAATATATTTTATACCTTGCTATTCATAAAATTTCATACTTCCTAGTTCTGGTACATGCACATTTTTAAATATAAACTGATTATCAGGGATGAAAAATTATAATTTTTTTATTCATTGTTTATGAATAGTAATAGTCTAAGAGCCAGTGACCGGCAGACTTACGGTATTTTAGCAAACTTCATATTGATGCCAGGTATAGTTTTTCACCTGCCGTAGTTGAAATGGGCATTCACTATCCCCGCCGATGGTTCCTATGGGCGTGTCCGCAAGTCAAAAAACGTAAAAATTGACTTCAAAAACGTGATTTCAGCAAGTCTGCCGTTTTAATATATTAAAGTATACAATCTGTTTTTAGTAAAACATCCAATGGCAGACACCTACTCCGGTTCCGAGTATTTTTTTTTAAATTTCAAAATTTTAAAATTTCATGAAAATTTACTTTATTGTCCAGTAACTTTATACATCACAGTATGCGTCAAATCCGGTAGTTCTGATTTTTTGCAGACTTGTTTATGATGTTGGCCTAATGAATAATCCAAGTTTGTGACCTCGAGCGCCGAACGCAACTTTGTCAAAAATCGAAAAAACCGCGAAAAAATCGTTATTTTTTCAAATTTTGGCGATTATAACCCTAAAAGACTAGTTTTTTCTTTATACTTTCTTAGAACGGTTTTAAAGTAGACTAAATTTGCTACAATATGATACTAGAACCGTCTCTGTAGACCCAATAGTTTCCGAGATTGAGCCTTTCAAACTTTATCATTTTTTTGACTTCGCAATATTTCGCAAGATTTTGCAATATTTTAGACATTATTTTAGTCACTCGAAAATTCATTCAGAACGACAGAATTGCAAAATATTGCGAATTTCGAAAAAAATGATAAACTTTGAACTGCTTAATCTCGGAAGCTATTGGGTCTACAGAGACGGTTCTAGTATCATATTGTAGCAAATCTAGTCTACTTTAAAACCGTTCTAAGAAAGTATATAGAAAAAACTAGTCCTTTAGGGTTATAATCGCCAAAATTTGAAAAAATAACGATTTTTTCGCGGTTTTTTCGATTTTTGACAAAGTTGCGTTCGGCGCTCGAGGTCACAAACTTGGATTATTCATTAGGCCAACATCATAAACAAGTCTGCAAAAAATCAGAACTACCGGATTTGACGCATACTGTGATGTATAAAGTTACTGGACAATAAAGTAAATTTTCATGAAATTTTAAAACTTTGAAATTTAAAAAAAAATACTCGGAACCGGAGTAGGTGTCTGCTATTGGATGTTTTACTAAAAAAAGATTGTATACTTTAATATATTAAAACGGCAGACTTGCTGAAATCACGTTTTTGAAGTCAATTTTTACGTTTTTTGACTTGCGGACACGCCCATAGGAACCATCGGCGGGGATAGTGAATACCCATTTCAACTACGGCAGGTGAAAAACTATACCTAGCATCAATATGGAGTTTGCTGAAATACCGTAAGTCTGCCGGTCACTGGCTCTCAGTCTATAATCATTGTTTTGTTTTTTTCAAAACTTTATGCCAACGTTTTATATTCCACGACTAAATATTCATAAAAATTGATGCCTTATAGTCATGAATATTACAATAATATTATAAAAAGTGGTTATCGGGAATAAACATTTATAATTATGTTATACAAAACTTATGACCTGCAATCATAGCTTTATTTTTATCCGTGTACTGTTGAAATAATAGAGTCTTTTAATTTATAATTAAAATTTTTTTTATAATAAAGAAAGGAAAAGGAAATAAAAATGAAATTAATTTACTATAAAAAAAAATATTGCGACGCTGATGCATAGGCTAACTTCACCACAGCTCTGGAAATAAAATGTTCTGGATATATAGTGAGTTAATATCCATAAAAAACTTTAATTAATGGCTAACCAATGTTATAGATTTCACAGAGTGCTGATTATATCAATATTATAGAAAGCTGTAGTATCCCAACAAACATAAATCTGTAGTACGAGAAAAAGCAAGAACTGTTGTGAACCGTTTTCAATGCTTATGTAGTTTCATCTAATTTCATCCAAGCTTCATAATGAATATCAAGTACAGGTGCTTTTGAGATTCAAAAAAACAGGTGAAAAACCGGAAGTTGGTATGCAGAAATATTAGAAACAGTACTAAAACCTTATATAATAAGTTTCCATAAGATCATAAACCGGAATTAGAAGTTATTGAAGATTTAAACTTAAAAGTGTTTGGGAGATCCCCCGCCATTTTGTCCAAATTTGAAATAAATCCAGATCTTCCATTTTCAAGTAAACTTGGATCATTTGCCAAAGTTTCATCAAGATCCTTTGCAGGAATGTCACCCACGACCAAGAGCAGGGATGGGGAACTTTTTAACCATTAAAGGCCAATTATAATTTAGCAAATCGTTAACAGGCCGCATTATGCCGAGTATTGCAGTTATCAAGTTTGGTGTGCTGGATCTGCTACTATATTAGCTCTTTTGGATTTTGTTCAAAAGCGTGCTAAACGAATTTTTAATTTAACATAAAATCGTGATATTAAATCCATACTACATCGTCACACGTTTCCTCTCATGGAAGGTGCACCATGGAGGTGCACACACTCACCAAATTATTCAGATTTAGTCCTGCTTCACAATATATTTGTTGAATCCACGTGTTTTTGCAGTAGGCGTGCTCATACTGAGTAATTTTTCATGACATTGAAAATCTTTAGATATAGCACGAATAAAATAAAATACCTGAGCCATGTCAGTTTTGCCAGTAGATTGATCTAACGAAAAATAATACATCCTTTTTTTGAATAATTGTGCGTAGCGGTTCTGTTACATTGTAAGCTAATTCGTGTTGTCTATCAGTAAAAGCTCTTCTTGAAAGAGGTAGTGGTTTATATTTTCAATATTTTCAGGATCCAAGCATCCAACTGCTTGAATAATGCATTATTCTCAGCAGTTATTCCATAAATAATACTATACCCAATGTATCGATAATTTAATAGTAAAAA
Organism: Diogma glabrata; assembly: GCA_963693315.1. NCBI lineage: Eukaryota > Metazoa > Arthropoda > Insecta > Diptera > Cylindrotomidae > Diogma > Diogma glabrata. The sequence goes on along the minus strand of OY856187.1, from coordinate 55,430,796 downwards.
TAGTATATCGTTTAATTAGGAGCTAAAGTGCACAAAAAATCATTATATTTTCTTCGATTTATTATCGTCAAACTACGTCCAAAAAAATAAAAAACATTTAAATTTGTATAAATTATATAAAAAATAAGAAAAAATTCAATTTTTTATTTTTTATTCAAAATTTCATAATCCAATCAAAATATTTGCTATTTTTTGTTGTCATAGTTATACAATTTGTTTAAAAAAGTAATAAATATTTTGGTCAAAAGTTACTTCTTTTGAACAAATTCATAATCTCATGTTATGTTACTATTGCTGCGCCGTAAAAAGATGGAAAGAAATGGCGACACTGTTTCTGCCGCCGTACAAATATGAAAGTTTACAAAACTTTACAAAATTTAAAATCGAAGTAATCGTTTAAAAGAAATATTAATTTTGAATGTTATGTTGTTGATTTCCAACATAATAATTTATAATAAATATCGTTTACTATTTATTTCGATGCTCACGCGTCTCGCTAACAAGTTCTCACTCTCGAAAAAGGAGTGTTTTCATCTCTTGTAGCAAAATGCACTATATTCTATTATAGTATTATACTATCGGCGATATAAGCATAGTATTTTTGGGGTTATTGACTTCGCTATTTTTAAGCCGAAAATACGAAAAAAGTCGACTACAGAACTAGACAAAATATTTTCGAGGAAAAAGTATTAAAAAAAAAATACAATTTTCCAAAAAACTTTTTAACGAAAAAATTGGTTTGAATTTTGTATAAAATTTAAAATACGTTATAAGGCTGCAAACAAAATCTCAAAAGGTCGCAGGCTGCCCACCCCTGTTCTAGAGCCTCATTTTCAGCAACCTTTATATGTTTTAATTTCTCTCGATGTGAAAATTTTCACCAAAATAATAAACATATTATGTACTACAATTTTCTAAATAGAATTGTTGTGGTTTCTTTTGTTTTGTAATTTCCTCCATAAATTTTGTGTGTTATGATAATATAAGCTTTTTTATTCGCCTACATATTAAGGTGTTACTTTATTACTGTGAGTTGCGGCCTTAAAATGTCACTTTTTAACCATATATTTTGTTGTCATATTTACATCCGAAAAAGTAAAAAACATTTGTATATGTTTAAATTCTATAAAAAATAGAAATTTTTATCAAAACAACCTTTCGATTCCAAATTTCCAAATCCAATTAAAATTTTTGTTATTCTTTGTTGTCATAGTTATACGATTTGTTTGAAAAAAAAAAAATAACAAATATATTAATCAAAAGCTACTTGTTCAACATATTTTTATTTGAAAATTTATAAAATTTTTAATTTTGATTTAGATTAAACAATTTTTTTAAATATTTTGCTTGCGGCGAATAAAAAATAGTATATGATGTACGAACGTAAGCCTTTTTGGACTTAATGTGGGTGGAAATCTCGGCTGGCACATCGATTCGCAAACCCCACATACATCCAAAAACTTTAGCTTTACGTCTTTGCATCATAATGTACTATTCTTTTAGTTTTCCATATTCGGTGATTTGTGGTTATTTTGAGTTGTAGTTATATAATATATAACTTTTCTATATCTAAATTAACATACAAGGAGGAGGTAGGTACACGTTTTGAATGAAAAGTTTCACAATATGTAAATGAAAAATAATACGTTTGGGTTAATATGTTTTGTTAATAAAGCAAAAATTTTGGAAATTAGATTTGTGAATTATGTTATGTAGATTAGTATTTAAATTGTTTTATGTTGGTTTATGTCAAAACTCACAACAATTAAAAACTAAAAGATTATAAACCTTTTAAAGTTTTTTGAATTAAAAATTTTTTTATTTTGAAACTAGGTTAGAGAGTTCTTTTACAGAAATTTAGAAGTGTCAAGTTGAAGTGTTTTCTAATTTTTAAATTTAGATTTTTTGAATTAAGATTTACTAAATAATTAGTTGCTATGATATTATTGTGTAATTTTACACAATCTGTAACGAACATCGAAAACGTTTTTCGTCCGTAAACTTGTCCCAAATGGTCACTCACGAAAAAACTATATTTGCATCTCTTCACTAAATAAATTAGTTAGATAATATTAATTAAAAAAAGTTCATTGTTCAGTTCAGAGGTTTTAATAGTATTTAATTGGGTTAGTGTTTAATGATATATTTTAGTTTCGAGTAAAAGTTTACATTGCAAGCGATACACGTGCGAGCATTGCGAGAGAATAAATTTCATTAAACACAAATCTAATACTACATTTCATTCTTCTGACAGAGTAACATGTATTGATTTGAATTGAATTATTTTAAAATTCATAGATGAACAAAAATTTTAACGAATAGAAGAAGACATTGACTTTTACTTCGAGAGAGTATCATGCGCATTAGTATGGATTTATTGGATAATTTGGTTCAAAAATCTTTGCGCAACAGAATATAATTAAAAACTATTTTATTCTATTAAGTTCTGTTTTATTAGTTTTATAACGTTTGTAGAACAACATATATGATTAAAAAGTGACGCTTTTGAGTATTTCCTAAAATTTTTAGAAACGCACCCTTAACCTCAATTTATTGTTGTTTGAATGAAACACTAAATTATTTTCTAAACCTTTCATACACTGCTGATGTGATGGATTGTCAATAAAAAATTCCCAAAGGGTCTTTTCGATGTGCAATATTGTTAATTTTCCTCAAAATAATAATGATTGGTAATATATAGCCTTCAAGCACATTTTCCATATTTTTGCATTCAAATTGAAAAATAAGATATTTAGCAATACCAAAACAAGTCTATACTTTTTACGTGTAGATGTGAATTTATTTCATGTATATTAAATCCCAGCAAATAAAATCTAGGAGAAGAGATAGAGGAACATCGGATGAAAATATATATAAAAAAAGTAATTTCGTATTTTTATTGATTTCAATCTGAAAGTTTTCTATTAATTTAAAACGAAAATGAAAAAAAGAGAAAATTCCCTATTGTAAATGAAAATTCGAAATGTATATTAATTTCAATGTATTAGTAAAATTGTTTTTGCTCGCATTTAGATTTATTTGGTTTTGTTTTATTTTTTTGTGCTATTGTTGTTGATTTGCTCTTCAACGTTTCGAGTGGATTGGATTATATTGATAATTAATTAGAATGTAAAATTTTCAGTGATTATTTTTGAAAAATTTTTTTGTTATTACATATTTATGCAGTTTTGTTTTAGTTTGTTGTAAATACATGAATCATGATGAATAGCTTATTATTATGAAAACAACTTGGGTGTTATTGTTGTTAATTGGATTCGTTAAATGTTATGGTAAAAAGACTAATTTATTGATTCAAATTAAAAATTTCCTTTACAAGTGTCATATATAAATGGAAATAAACAGAAATGTGGGTTCGATAAACTTGAGCTCAGTTTTTGTTTTTGGTTCGTACTCTAAGACGCAATTCAGTATTCAATCTTCAGTTTTATAACTAAAACATTTTTAATTTTTGTTGCTCTCTCTGATTCCACAACACATTATTACTAGTTTAACCGTCATTAACCAAAAAGATCTTGAGTTTCGCCGTTATGTCATCGTTGTTTGAGTTTTTCCATCCAACAAACACTATCTGGTTGTTGTTTAACAATTTGATATTCATGTATTCTGTGTTCTTTTATTCATGTGTTCTGTGAATTTCATTTGTTATTTTCCTTGCTTGTTTAGTTATATATCTTTTGATGACTGCTTTGGTGTTTAGTTAAGTGCCTTTTTAGTGTTGTGACTTTGAGGATGAAATCTAGGTTATTGAAGGTATACCAGTACCATTAGAGATAGTGTTTTGCTTTCTGAAAGTTTTTTGCAAATGTTGGAAGATGTTCAAAAAAAACAAACTGAAGAACTTCTTACTAAGTAAAATTCTGCGTTCGTTCAGTTTCTTCGGTCTTCAGTTTCAGCTTTCGATAAATTATCTTAAAATGATCCAAAATTTAAAATTCGTATCTCATTATCAAACAGCGGGATATACCTTTAAAATGATGCTTTTCCTGTTATATTTATTGGTTTCCAATTTAGCTGCAATTTTATATAATTGTTGTGATAAAAATTAACAAAACCATTTTTATTGTTTCTATTAACTTATAAATCTCATGACTGTCTTCTTGTTGTTGTTCAATGTTCATATCATATTTGAACATTTATAAAATCACATTTCAACTCCAACAGAAATCAACAGTTAACTATATAAATCGATTTCACCATAATACAATATAAAATAATCGCCAATGTTAAATCTCTATTCAGTACAAGGATCAAATGTAAAAAGGTTAATAGTTGTCAAACTTTATCAAAAATACATTCCAAACAATTGATCCGATTCCAAACAATTGATTTGATTTAATTCTGATTTATTCAAAAACTGTTCAAATGAGGATTTCCATTTATAAAATAAAAGGTTTGAAGAGTTGCTGTCTTTTCACTTCAATACCATATAGATGCACTATGATTGAATAAAGGATAGTTTTGAGAATTACAAGTTTGTGTTAACTACTGAATTTTGAACATATTTCGTGGACTGGAGTACGCGGGATTGTAACACCCTCACGCATGTAAGGATCATTTTATGGGAGCACCCTCAATGTTAGTCATGGTGTGTTCCTTGATGATGCCACGCTATTGTTTGCTATAATAGTATATGGTATAACTAGTGTGAACCCATTTTTCTATGAAGTGTGTTATCGGTACACTCGTGCGGCAACCACTCTCGCAAGACATAATAGTTGAATAAATTATTGATGATATAATTATATAAACAACAAATTTATAAACAAATTTTACAAACTTAAATCTATACTAGTGCAAGCCATCTTCATCGTAGGCTTATACTCAAAATTAGTACCCGGATAAGAAATAGCTAAGGAGTCAAACCTGAGCCAAGCCCACACCACAACTTTAGGGGATTTGGCCAGGTTTGACATTTTCAAACGGCCCAAGCTTGGACCAAGTTTGGGCTGATGTCCAGGAGCCAAGTCTGGCAAACCAGGTAACCTCAACACATTTTTTTTTTGATTTTTTAGAATCAGTAGGTCCTAAAACGTCGAGAAATGTCAAAAAAGTGGGGTAAGAATTTCACATTTTTTTCACATCTATGTGTGCTACAAATCCGTTAACCAATTTTTAACATTTTTTCAGTTAATTGCTTTGTTGCGTCACTCAATGTCAATTAATAATCCATGTTTCTATCTACATAAATAATAAAAATGTTTGCTATGTTAAGTTTAGTTATAATATTATATGTATTACTGTTGTTCAATTTATAAAAAGTAGAATGGTTGCCTGTAGTTGTAGAGGAGAATATTTTCTCGATTGCCTAGAATTGTTTATTGAAATGATGCATGGAAATGATTGGCTAGCATTTTATATTGAGCTGTTATGGGGAAATTTTAAATTTGTGTGCGATAAAAAGGGTAATCAAAAAGAAACAAGACATGGAAAATTTAACTATAAATAACCGATCAAATGTTCGATCGTCAGATTATGTAAATTTAAATAAAAATGGACAACAGTGGACTCGCCTTCGGTTCGTTTCGTATCCCGGTTAATGTTCGTGTATTAATAACCATCATTACATGATCGTCACATAATATACTATTTCTTTTCGTCTCTATTTCTAATTCAAATAATAAGGAAACGTTAATCTTTCCTAATTGTTGTGTCAAACTGTAACGTGCCAATAATTGTTTGTTTGTTTTAAAACTTGCTGCTAATGTTACCGCTGAAATACTACCGATTCTGATTCATGTTTTTTAACAACTGATTTAATTGATTTCTACTTAACGACTCAATCGTTTCACCGATTGAATATTACTTTTTAAAATTGATTATTCGATGAAAAACTTATTATTAATTGTAATCGAAATAATTAACCCACTGGCCAAAACTTTAGTTTTTTGTATTTGTCAACAATATTCTTTTAATTAAAATTTGGGTTATTAAGAAATAATGAAAACATTATTTTTATGAAATTAAAATTAATCAATGTAAAATTCGCGAAATTAGAATCCCGAAATTTTAGATTGAAAGAAAAGTAAAATTTTGCTCAGCGTTGCGTTTTTGTTGCTCTATTTATTTTGAATTTATATTTGGTAATTAATTAAGTATTTTGAAGTAATTGTTGAGATTTGAGGAAATGTTAGTTTTGAATGTTGGTGTTTTGGGAAGTTGCTGTGGTAAAACACGTAATTGGTTTCACTACAAAACGAACGAACAAATCAACAAAAACTAGGTAGTACTAGAAGAAATTTTGTATTTTTGCAAAATGATGTTGTATTTACGCAAATTAAAACTCGTATTTTTGTGTTTATTAAATGCAGTAGAAAAAGCATAGTTTATAACTCGCCAAAATGTCGTATGGTCGTATGGTTACAGTCCTCGCTACACTCGGGCTGGAAATTTTATACTTACATGAAATGAAATGCATTTTAACTTAGTTTTACAAGCTACTGTTAAGTTAGCTAGATTTTTCCAATAAAGATGCGTTTGATATAGTTCAGTATTTTAACGTTTCAATAATTATTTTTATTTAAAAGTCTTTTTTTTTTTTTTTTTTTTTTTAATAAAATGTGATGTGTAGTAGGCATTACAATATGTGTCACAACAACACATAAAAACCTTTTAAGACCAAGGTCCCACAACAACACAACAACATGCGTTCTAAGGATGTTAATGGACGCAAATCTGTTTTTTTTTGTTTTTTTTAATATTTTTTTGTTAAATAACGGATAACTAAACCATAAATCCCACCACATATAAAATATGACATAGGCCAATATTTCGTGATAGGATAGGGAAAATAAAAATAAAATAAGAGATAAAAGGCAAATTTGTTCTAAAAATTTGCAGGAACAAAACTAAAATTGGTTTGCCAATAGTCCAGCTAATGGCATAATCGTTGATTATGGGACGCAGTATATTTTTCAATGATTAAAGCTCAGATATTTAGTTATATGAAGGCTCGTTTCTTCGAGCAAGCTACAGCGTTCCAGCATCAAGGAATATTCATTAGCTAAGATTAAGAGTGCTACCGTTGACTGAATACAGTTCATCCGCCAGCAACCCTAAGATATCACCTTGGCTAGTGATATCTCACTGCTATTGCCAGTGGTATGTGATATCTCACGTTAGCTCATATGACAATAGCAGGGACTGGAGTACGCGGAGTTGTCACACCCGTGGATCAAAAAGTAGAAAAAAATTAACAAATTAATAAAAACTGATCCCTCCATGCGTATACTTACCTTTACAAATTTATTAGTCAAAAATCAGTTTGATAACACTAGTTTACAAGAAAAATACCCCTTAAATAAAATCCAACTTTTCTTGTAGATTTTGATCTGCTGAATATGAATAGCATATAAATTTTTTTGGTAAGCTCTTATTTTTGAGATATTCGCGATATTTTCTTTTCCAAATTTTGAGTTTTGAATTTTTTGTGGGAAAACCTGAATAACTTGTGCAGCCTGCACAGTATTCGTGTTTTTGAGCTTAAAAAAAAGAAAATTAAATTTACTATAGGCCCCAAGAAATTAAAAAACAATTACGATCATCGTTTGTTCAAAGTTTACGGCGTTGAATATAGAAAATTTTTAAAAAAATATATTTTTTTTTTTAACTTTTTTCGAGAGTAACCTCCAGAATCCTTAATGGTTTTTTCAAAAAATAACCCAAAATGTTTGTTAGCATCTTTACACTTATTACTTTGGTCTGAAAGATCTAAGTATTACGGTGTCGTGATAAAATATCACATGAAAAAATTCCACACAAAATAATATTACGTCGAAAATATCACAGCGAAAAAATGACACTATACGAAAATATCACATCACAAAAATATCACATCACGAAAATATCACATCCTAAAACCATACGCGAGAAAATAAAACATCCTATAATCACACGCGAGAAAATATCACATCCTAAAATCACACGCGAAAAAATATCATATCCTAAAAACACACGGGAAAAATATCATATCCTAAAATAACACGCGTAAAAATATCGCTTTCTTGAGGCTCGTCTCCAATAACCACGCTGAACGTTTGCTAAAACCGGGCATTCACATGCAACAGAAACAGAATTTCAAACAAATTTGACAGCAAAAAATTCGGTTGCTGTAAAATTTGTATCAAATTCTGTTTCTGTTTTATGTGAATTTCAGCCTTAACGTTTGCAAACATAGATTTGTTTAGTGGAGACACGAAATATGAGCACGAAAAAACATTTACTAACAATTATTTTACCGAATAATATGGAAAACATGATGTTTTTACATGTTTGTGCTTCATAATATGAAGTGCAGACAAAAATCTGTCTCCACTTCATATTATTTAGCAACTAGATCTGTCATGCATATATTGATCTGTCATTGATAATTAAATTTGATTTTGGTTTTAAGTGAAAATTTAGAATAAAACAAAAAATACATTTTGTTAATATATTAAAAAATTGTGTATTTGGTTTTAATGATGATTTTATCAATTTGTTTGGCAAATAAAAGCTACCAAAATTTTTATTTTAACATTTTCGGCACTTCAACAAATGTTAGCAAGCATTTGTTTTCAGAAAGGTACTTTGGTTGATACAGACAGATTGTTAGCAAACGTTAGTAAACATTAGCAAACGTTTGTTGTTTGTATTCGTGCAGTGGAGAGTAGATCTACTAGATCTCAGTGAAGACTAACTTAAAATCGCACGCGAAAAAAAGCGCTTCCTAAAATTACAGGCGTAAAAATATCACATCCTAAAATCACACGCGAAAACATATTATAGAAAACATTTTATTGTAAAAAAACAGAAGTCGGTTTATAACATATAAATTTAAACGAATTGTATGCTAACAATTGTAACGACCATTGAGATTTGAGACACAATCTTTCATATGAAACCGTATTTGACTTAGTAAAAACGTTTTGAACGATTTCACGTCATAGCCCTATCAAACAAATGATTCCCACTTAATTTATTTTGGATCCCAAATGATCTAAGCGATACTCATCTCAAATTTTAGATCGAATAGATTTATAGTTTACAAGATAGCGAACGGTAACAGACAGACACGCAGTATTAAAGGAATCCTAAAATAAATTGATTGCATTTTTTCACAATTATGTATTTTTATTATTTTGATTTCTTATATGCACCATACATGAGCAATTCTTCTTAACATTTCGATTCTTCGATCACGACTGTAATTTGTAAAAATATTTGCTATTCTTCTGCCGTAGTGATATCTCCAAAACTAGAAATCGAAACTACGCATTTCTGCAATACTCAAAAATTGTAATATTTCTGTATTTTTTTGACAATAAAATTTGTCCGTAATATTTTTTCGCGTGTAATTTTAGGATGTGATATTTTTACGCTTGTGATTTTAGGATGTGATATTTTTTCGCATGTGATTTTAGAATGTGATATTTTTTCGCGTGGGATTTTAGGATGTGATATTTTTTCGCGTGTGATTTTAGGATGTGATATTTTCGAGACGTGATATTTTCGTGATGTGATATTTTCGTATGGTGTGATTTTTTCGCTGTGATATTTTCGACGTGATATCCCTTCGTGTGGGATTTTTTCGAGTGATATTTTATCATGGAACCAGTATTACATTCATGAGCTCAAAGTGAAATTCTTACCCCCACTTTTTTGGCATTTCTCAACTTTTTAGGACCAATTAGAATCAGTACTAAATAAGCAAAAAAAAAATGTATCTCTGTCGGCCATCACAACCGACGAAATCTAGAAAACCGCCAGACGGATTTCAAAAATTTTTTTTTCTAAAAATAAGTTTACTCAATGGAAAGAGCCGATAGAACGATGTGTTCGATAACTGTATCGGAAGTGTGTCAAAAATCGTTAAGTGTGTCAAAACAAGGAAATTTGCATATTTTTTGCTTAAAAAACTTTCATTTTAAGTGATTACGAGTAGGAACATTGAATTTGGAGAAATTTTGATGGTCGGGATTGGTATGTGAGACCAAAATCTAGATTATTGCATTATAAGTTTGTCAAAAAAATGTTTTCAAGTGTGTCAAAAGAAAGATTTTTATTTATATGTTTACCCAATTTTTTGGAAAAAAATTAAATTAAAATTTTGTTTGAAATGAAATTTATTATTACTATTGAGCACTATGGCATTATAAGTTTGTCAAAAAAATGTTGTCAAGTGTGTCAAACGAAAGATTTTTATTAATATTTAACCAAATTTTTTGGAAAAAAATAAAATTAATAATTTGTATAACATGAAAATATATTATTATTATAGAGAATTATGGCATTATAAGTTTGTCAAAAAAATAATGTCAAGCGTGTCAAAAAATTAGCCAAGTTTTTGGGAAAAAAATAAAGCTGTTTTTATGACGTAAATGTAATTGAAAATGAAATTGAACATGGAAATTTTTTAATTTGTTATAGTTTTTGATTTTGTAATAATTTTTGCAATATTTTTAGAATTTTGGAAAAAGTTTTAATTTTTGATTTCCCAAGAATTTTTGGAATATTTTTGGAATTTTGAAAAATTTAAAATTTTTGATTTTATTATAATTTTTAAAATTTTGAAAAAAGTTTCTATTTTTGATTTTGTAATAATTTATGGAATATTTTTAGAATGTTGAAAAAAGTTTGATTTTATTATAATTTTTACAATATTTTTGGAATTTTGAAAGAAATATGAATTTGTGATTTTATAATATTTTCTCGAATCGCTAAATTGAAGGTTTTTGAATAGTTTGCTGAAAATGTAAATGAAAATGAAATTGGACATGGACATTTTTGAATTTGTTATAGTTTTTGAATATTTTTGGAATTTTGAAAAAGTTTCAATTTTTGATGTTGTAAGAATTTTTGGAATATTTTTAGAATTTTGAAAAATTTTGAATTTTTGATTTTATTATAATTTTTAAAAAAGATTCAATTTTTGATATTGTTATAATTTTTGCAATATTTTTAGTTTTGGAAAAAATTTGAATTTTTGAATTTTTAAGAATTTTTGGAATATTAGAATTTAGAAAAAGATTAAATATTTGATTTTATTCTAATTTTTGGAATATTTTTGGAATTTTGAAAAAAGATTCAATTTTTGATTTTGTATAATTTTTGCAATATTTTCAGAATTTTTGAAAAAAGTTAATTTAACCTTTGATTTTGTAATAATTTTTGGAATATTTTGAATTTTGAAAAAAGTTTGATTTTATTTAATTTTAACAATATTTTAGGAATTTTGAAAGAAATATGAATTTGTGATTTTGTAATATTTTTTCGAAACACTAAAAGGAGAGGTTTTTGAGTAGTTTGCTGAGTGTATCATCTTTTCACTAAATTATGTTAATTTATGATCTGTTATAATTTTCCGGCATCGTATTGATGTTTCGTGTTAGTTTTGTAATAAATTTCTAAACAAAGATTAAAAAAAATACTTGTACTTTATAGTCCGGTAGAAATAGACATTCCAAATTGCAATACTTCCCATAGAGCTGAAAATTGGTACAGACCTTACGTTCACCATTATAAATAATATGTCAAAAGTCCCCATCGATCCCATGTGTGCGTAAAAAGATATTCAAGGTCAAAGGTAAAAAAAATCGGTTTTTTGCGTTTTTCTCGTCAACGGTAAATATTATCGCCAAAATAGGTGAAATAAAACTTGTAGATCATTAAATTTTCTACAAAAACTGTTATAATACTTTTTTTTCGTATGAATCACCGTTTAAGAGATATCGCGGTTTCAAAAGATGAAAATACTAAAAAACACGTCTACGTCGTCTATATGTATCATTAGACTTTTAATATTATGGTATCAGTAACAATATTAGTATGTGTAACTTACACATACAAATTATGCAAATCAAGAATATAAAAAATTAAAGAATATACACTTAAAAGAAACTCAGTCTCCAATTTCATTCGTCCGTATAACCTTGAGAAACATCTGTTTGCTTTTCTTTTGTTTTTGAGTATGAATTAGCCCCTTACCCATTATCACTCTTTGATGCTGTTGGAATGCGTAAAACACAAAAATCATTCATTTATGATTGCTTTCAACCCGTGGAAATTGAAATGGACAATACAACTGCTACTTACATTATCGATATCTATTACATCGCGTTGTATGGGATCAAGAAGAAACATTTAACGCTATTTTTGATAAATATGTCCAATATGTACATAGACATTTTGGTCATACAGTAATTATAGTATTTGATGGTTATGCTGATTATACGAAAAACATTAAAGCAACATTAAAGCAGAACAACGTCGTAATACAAAAACATCTTCTTCTGATGTCGTTTTCGATAAATTTATGACAGTTCCAACAAACCAACAAAAATTTCTTGCAAATAATAATAACAAGTCTCGCTTTATTTAAATGTATATTATATGTGAAACATTTACAACAGCAAGCATTTCAGTGAAACAGGCTGATAATGACGCTGATGTACTTATAATTGAAACAGCAATAGAAAAATTTAATACAACAAATGCAACTATTGTTATTGGTGAAGATGTTGATTTGTTGGTGTTGCTAGCTGCACGCACTGCACTTGATAAAATTATTTATTTTTTGAAGCATGGGAAGGCTCAACAACAAACGAAAATATATTCATCAAAAAGTTTATCTGCCTATCCCAAAGGGGTAAAATAACAGCATTCAAATTATTTGAAAAACGTAATGATTTAACTCAATCTGCCGAAGTGTTCCAAGAGATTGGCTCATCTTCCCAAGTCCTCATCATGAACGGGATTCGCTTTCTTCTTGCCATGTATGGAGCTCCAAAAAAAATTAACTGTATCGACAAGTATAGATATTTGAGCTTTGTTAAAAATACTCGTAAAAATAAAAGAGCCGAACTATCTTGTATTCCTCCAAAATCTGCATCTGCTTACCAACATTTATATCATGTATTTTACCAAGTTCAAGTGTGACAAGGAAATCAATTGGATCCAGGAGATTGGGGATGGAAATTAATTGATAATTATTTAGAGCAAATTCAAACTTTACACTCTCCTGCTCCAGAAAAACTTCTTAACACCATTTTTTGCAATTGCAAAAAAGATTGTACATGCAAGATGTGGCTGTAAAAAAGTTGTATTGCTTTGCTCAGTAGCATGTACCAACTGTCAAGGCCAAACTTGCTCAAACGTTGTGTCAAGTACAACAGATGAAGATTTATCCGAGGTGTATGACGAGACAACTGATATATCTTTCTTAGATCAATCCACCGATATCGAGGTAGAAGAAGAAGAAGACAGCGAAGAAGGCATTACCGTTGAAGTTGAGTTTCAAGGTTACCAATCAGACTGAAATTTTTATGAAGTCGACAAAATTTCATTTTTTTTATCATTATCAACAGTCTTTTTTTTTAATAAACCCTTTTTAGTCATCTCTCTTTTGCAATCATTCGGTTGGACGGCTATCGTGAGCCCATTAAACCACCAAATCACACTATGGCCACTTTAACCTGTGATGACTAAAAGGGTTAACTATCTAATTTTATCTAATAAAAATGGCTCACAATAGATCGTGGAATATTCTTACAGGCAAAACCACGGTAAAAAAAAGCGCCAAGCACACTACCGCATGGGTGGTGCGGAAATGTGTGCATATTCTATAGAATACGACTTTTTTACGTTTTGAAACCGCAATATCTCTTAAACGGTGATTCATACGAAAAAAAGTGTTATAACAATTTTTGTAGAGAATTTAATGATCTACAAGTTTGATTTCGTCTATTTTGGCGATAATATTTACCGTTGACGAGAAAAACTCAAAAAACCGATTTTTTGACCTTTGACCTTGAATAACTTTTTACGCACACATGGGATCGATGGGGACTTTTGACATATTATTTATAATGGTGAACTTAAGGTCTGTACCAATTTTCAGCTCTATGGGAATTATTGTAAGCCTAGCCCTTTTTATGTCTATTTCTACCGGACTATTAACAAAGAGTTATGTTTGATATACATTGCTGCCCAAAACTAAAAACCATGTCCTCATAAAAGTTTTTTGCCGAAAACTATATTAAAATCCTTAACCCAGACCGAAGTCTTGATATCTCAGAGCTGTGAGATTTCAGCCCCTCCATATTTTTATTATTACACTGAATTTGTTTGTATTGTAAAATATGCGATCCAAAACCCGGAATAACATTTTTTCCACCCAAAAATATAATTTTTTGTAAATATAAACAAGAGCTAACCTAAAATAATGAATATGATATTCGTGTTCAGCAGGTCAAAATCTACAAGAAAATTTGGGTTTTAGTCAGGCAGACAGGCATTTTTAAAATTTGTGTAATTAGTGTAAACTAGTGTAATTTCCTGATAGCAAAAGCTTACGTGTAATAAAAATATACTCACACACATATTGAAAAGTTTACTATCGTTCTAGAAATTATTATAATTGCTTCTTGAAATTTTTAAGCGAAAACCATATAACAGAACAGCAGAAAAAACGTGTTTGGTTGTTGTTTCAACATAGAAACACAATAGTAGTACTTTATTTCCCCAATCAGAATTCGCTGTCAATATGCAATTTTCAAATAAAATGAACCATAGAATTCGATTGTTTTCTGGAGGTTGTAGAGCAAGTTATGAAAATCGATTGAGTAGTTTTTCTACAATCGCTCGTCAAAATGCACTCACATCACAAGATAACAAAAAATTGAGGAGCACCCTGTGAAGACCCCTGGTCGAAAAAAAAAATTCTAAGAGAACCTGTATTTTTTATTTATGAAAGTCTATCTATAAACAAAAAATAATCAAAATTAAAAGGGGCCAAGTCAAAACGATGTTGAATCTTCGTCAAATTGCTCATATCTATATTAAAAAAATAAATAAATAAGTTTTCTGATTTTTTATTTACTCTCTTGCACATATCATTTATGAAAATCGATTGAGTAGTTTTTCTACAATCGCTCGTCAAAATGCACTCACATCACAAAATAACAAAAAATTGAGGGGCACCCTGTGAAGACCCCTGGTCGAAAAAAAAATTCTAAGAGAACTTGTATTTTTTATTTATGAAAGACTATCTATAAACAAAAAATAAACAAAATTAAAAGGGGTCAAGTCAAAATTTCCCAAAAATTTGCTGAACTTGCGTAAAATTGCTCATATAATTTGATAGCTCTGCGTGTTACTTACATTACTTATTGTACTTATCCTTATTATGCTTACATTTTTATTAATAACCCAGGTTAGGAATGCCAAGGCTTATCGAATGGGCCAAGCTTGGCCCAACCTTGGAAAACTAAGAAATGATTATCAAGGCATGGCCAAGCCTTAGTTTGATACATTTTGTCATACTAAGCCAATGGTTAAAATAAATAAATGTAAATTGTATCTTTTGACTACTATATTTAGTTTTGGGCCAAGCTTGGTTCAATGTTGAAATAAATTTATTGTAATTGTTATATAATTTCAGCATTTGTGCAATGGTGGACTGTAACCAACAAATTTACAATGTATAAGGAAATTCCACTACAATACCCGGGTAATAAAAGGCTAAGGGGCCAGACCTGCGCCAAGCTCGCACCGCAACAGCTTTCGGGGTTTTGGCCAGACTTAATATTTTCAAACGGCCCAAGTTTGTGCCAAGTTTGGACTGATGTCCTTGAGTCATGTCTGGCAAATAAGACTTGGGCTAGATCTACCAAACCAATTTTTTTTCCAGACCTCCTTTAAATGTGTGGAAAGAAGTTGTTGAAAGAGTAACATTTATACAATTAGAGAAAAGCTTAAAATGACTTGCACATGTTTACACTACATTAGACTAGTAAATAATGCGTAGCATAATAAACTGAATCTTGGTTCAGTCTAGGCATTTACAACTGGCCCAGACTGTAACCAAAGTTAGCTAGCCAAGGATTATACTGCATTATACAATAAAATGCAATATTTAAAAATATACTTTTTTAATATGTCTATTTTTTTTTTTGGGATTTTTTTTATTTTATTAATAATAATATAAATTTCCTTATAGTAACAATTTGAATTTGATTTTTTATTTTAATGAATATCGATTTCGACTTACGTCATCCTCAGTTCTTAAATTATTATTACAATCTTTGCTTAAACTAATGTCTTATATATATATACTATTTCAACTGCTATTTTTTATTATTATGTCATATATTTTGTTAGCTTTGGTGTTGATTTTATCATTTAAAATGTTGTTATTGTTTTTATGTTTATATATTTCTACTTCTTCCTATCTATCTAGATGTTGTCCTTTTCTTTTTTTATGTAATATTGTTAAATTTGTGTTGATATTGGTATATTTGTGTTTTTCTATTTTCAAATGTGTGGCATATCTGGATTTTGTATCACTTTTATTAATTTCACTGGTGTGTTAAATAAATCTTTTTGTGAAGGACCGCCCGTTTGACCTATATAAAATTTACTACAGTTATCACAGGTAATTTTATAAACACCTGTGTCTAAGGTTTGGGTTTTTTTGGTTTTTAGGTAATTTTCTATTTTATTTTTGTTTTTCGTAAGCTGCAATATTGTGGCGGTCTGTATTGATTTATTATGTTAATATGATGAGCTCCCGTTTTTATTAGTTTTGATTCTTTTAACTTTTTTAATTTCCATTTTTTATTTTACTTTTCTTTTTTTTCGTGCTTTCCATATCATTATTTACTGATTCCATTATTATTTTATATTCTATTTGATGATATACAATACAAAAACAGCATAGAACATTCCATTAAATTCAAGTTAGAAAATGAAGAAAATAACACAATAATTTTTTGGATTTATCAATCAAAAATGTAGATTCAACACACATTCAAATAATTCCGAAAACCAACCCAAACGGATCAAACAATAAATATTAAATCACATCCTCCATACCAATATAAACTAGCTGCATACAACCACATGATCAATAGATTGAACAATATACCAATGAATGCAGAAAATTATCAAGACGAATTAAATAATATAAAATACATAGCTAGTAAAAACGGATATAAAAACGAAATAATTGACACATTAAATAGAAAACATAAAAACAAGAAAAATTTGCAAACCCTAACAACACTGAGGAATAAAGAAAACTTAGCAGGCACCAAATACATAGGCGTAACATATAATAAAGCAACTTTCAAAATAATGCAAAAAACTTTTAAAATATATGGATATATTGCAGCTTACAAAAAACAAAAATAAAATAGAAAATTACCTATAAACCAAAAAACCCAAACCTTAGACACAGGTGTTTATAAAATTATCTGTGATGACTGTTGTGAATTTTATATAGGTCATCACAAAAAAATTTATTGAACACACTAGTGAAATTAATAAAAGAGGACAACATCTAGATAGATTTGAAGAAATGGAAATATATAAACTTAAAAACAATAACAACATTTTAAATGATGAAAGCAACACTAAAACTAATAAAATATATTACATAATAATAAAAAATAGCAGTTGAAATAGTATATATATATAAGACATTAGTTTAAGCAAAGATTGTAATAATAATTTAAGAACTGAGGATGACGTAAGTCGAAATCGATATTCATTAAAATAAAAAATCAAATTCAAATTGTTACTATAAGGAAGTTTATATTATTATTAATAAAATTTAAAATTAAAAATAAACATATTAAAAAAGTATATTTTTAAATATTGCATTTTAATTCAAAAGTGACAAAAGCACACATACAGTGAATAATATGGAAAACCATAACAACACATATAGTGAATTATACATTGCAAAAAAAATTAAAAAGCTATGAATTCGATTTATTTGTTTTAGAATTGGTCCAGCATTGTATTTAAATATTGATCCAATGTGTACAAATAATAATAGTACGTGGTTATCATTTAAGGTTAAAACAACATTCAACCAATTTTATTTTAAAGCTTGTCTCAACGTTGTTCAACCTTAAAACAAGCTTGGCTCAATGTAAAAACAATCCTTTGTCCTTACCTGAGTAGTATTGGGCCAGCATTGTATTTAAATATTGTTCCAATGTCTAAAAATAATAATGGTACGTGGTTATCATTTAAGGTTAAAACAACATTCAACCAAGTTTATTTTAAAGCTTGTCCCAAGATTGTTCGACCTTAAAACAAGCTTGGCTCAATGTCAAAACAATCCTCTCTGCTTACCTGGGAAAGATTAAAGTCAAATAGTCGAAACTAACAATTTTGAAATTCTGACAACTGTTAGAAATAAAAAATGATGGGTAGCGAATTACGTGTTGAGTAGGCGAACTAAAATACAATTCTGACTTTTCAAAACCAAATATTTTGTCAGATTTGGATTTGGATACATGAAATTGTTAGTGTAATTTTTCAAGTAAAATACCCCTTTTATGTACGGTTTTAATCAAATTGTGTACAATTGAATAATTAATTTTAGGCTTGCTGAGATGTTAAAATATAATTGTTTTAATACAAAAACATCTTTGGTCAATGTTAATAATAGTAGTATTTTATTTGCGCAATCGGAATTTGCATTGAACTGTCAAAACGCAATTTTCAAATAAAATGAACCATAGAATTTGATTTGGATATCAAGTGTTTTCTGGAGGTTGGTAGTACTTGTTCAGAAAGTAAATAAAAAATATAAAAATCAGCAAACTTAGTTATTTAATTTTTTATTATCCTTATAATTTGATAGTTCTGCGTGTTAATATACTTACATTACTTTTAATTATACTTATTATGTGAATGCGCTTGAACGATGCTTAGTTTTTAATCGAACGCGCAAACTTAAAAGAAATGGATGAATGGAAGCAGACTTTCAATTTAATGCACTATTTTAGAAATACATCACAAAACTATCAACTAAACCTTTATTTGGATGCACTGAGTGTTTATATCATAACAACATTTATTGCACCAACAAAAATAAAAAATGAAGAAAGCAACAAAAATGTCTTGTTTTATAGAAATATTATTTAATTTACAAATATATATATATAGATTTCAATAACAATTTAATTACCACATATTTAATTTAATTGTAATAAAAAATATCTTTAAATTTTAATTAGTGTCTTTTAGTTATAAATTTTATTTAATCAAATCTTTAATTTTAAATAATATATTTTATTTAATATTTACCAATCTGTACGCGTTGATCTTCAAAGGGAAAGTGAATTTTAGAATTTTTGACGTAAGAATTGATTGCTCAATAAAAGGAAATTTATTCTATAGTTCAATGGAACATAAGGTTTTTATCGTTTTTAATAGTCGAGACATAAACCAACTAAGGTAAAATATCGTTCGTACGAATTGGCAAATATTTACATATGCAGTATTTAAAATTTTAAGCAACTAATAATTGAAAATTGTGTTATGTATTTCATTGTAAATTTATATATTTTTTTATTGCTATTTATTATTAGAGAACATAACATACTGGCCCCAAAAAATATATAAATTTTATGATTACCAATCTTCAGTTTTATGCAGAAATATGATATAACTTTCAGGAATAACTTTTATAACTTTCAGGAATAGTATATCATATTTAATATTTTCAATGTTATTAATAATGTTAGTTATATTTTTAGGTAGGTCAGCAAATAACAGAAATTAATATTTAATGATATAGTGCAATTCAGATTATATTAAAAATTGTATGTAGTTTTAAGAAAATGCTTTAGTGTTAAGATAAAGGATAAAACTTAGCAATAAATGTAAATTTAGAGAACAATTCTTAAATAAGTTATTTTGTGTTTATATTAGTAATTAGGTAATACGGTTAACTTAACTATAGGTCTGTTGATTTCTCCTTTTGCTGTTTTAATAGTCGCCACTCGAACTAAGCCATCTTTTCCTTCATGAAGTTGTTTAATTCGTCCAAGAGGCCAGCATAACTTTGGAACATTATCCTCTTGAATGATGACAAGTTGATTTTCTTCTAAGTTTTTCTTTCTTTCTTGCCATTTCTGCCTTTGATTAAGTGAAGTTATATAGTCTCGTGACCAAATTTTCCAGAAACCTTGTACGCGTGTCTGGATATTTTGCCACTTTGATAATCTAGATGTTTTAATATGATCCAAGTTTGGTTCTGGAATAGATGTTAGTGGTTCACCTATGAGGAAGTGAGCAGGAGTTAAAGCATCGTATGTTGATGCATCTTCAGAAACTGCACATAAAGGTCTTGAGTTTAATACCGCTTCGATTTGATTAAGTAGCGTTGTTAATTCTTCAAATGTAAGATGTGTTGTACCAGTAACTCTTCTCAATTGCTGCTTGACAGACTTTACATTGGCTTCCCATAAGCCACCAAAGTGAGGAGCGCTTGCTGGGTTGAACTTGAAGACTATATTCTGAAAGGATAGAAATTGTGATATAGAATTTAAATGAACTTCCGTCTTAAACAGTTCAAAAAGTTCATGTAGCTCTCTTCTACATCCAACGAAATTACTCCCGTTGTCCGAATAGATCTCCACAGGGACGCCTCTTCTTGATACAAATCGCTGAAGTGCTGCAATAAAGGATGTAGTAGTCATATCGCTCACTACTTCCAAATGAATTGCCTTCACTGACATACACACGAAGAGTGCTATATATCCCTTTGTTATTTTACATCGGCCTCTTGCAGTTTTTTCTTTCAAATAAATTGGACCAGCATAGTCAACACCAGTATACAAAAATGGACGTCCAGAACTGACTCGAGCTTCAGGTAAATTTCCCATGAGTTGTTGGTTTGATAATTTTTTTTGTTTAAAGCAGGAAATACATTTGGATGTTTGAAATCTTACCATATTTCGACAATTGAGTACCCAAAACCTTTGACGTAATATACTGGTTAATAGCGATGATCCGGGATGTAAATAACGTGTATGGTACTCGTTTATAATGTATTGACTTAGCACATGATTTTTAGGAAGTATTATGGGATGTTTAGTATCAAATGGACATTTGGATTCTTCAATGCGTCCACCAACTCTTAAAATATTATTTTCGTCTAGAAAAGGTGTAAGAGACTTCAAAGGGCTGCCTTTTGAAACATCTTTATTTTTCTTTACATCGTTAATCTCTTGTGAAAATGCTTGTGACTGGGCCCATACAAAACATAAATTCTCGGCAAATTTCAACTCGTCCACGGATACAGGAGGAATCTTAACATCTTTGCTGCTCATTTTTGAAAGATTTTTCCTTGAACTTAAATTGGATATGAATCTGAAAATATAACTTATTATTCTTTTGATTTTTGAAAACTTTGATATTTTCTCAAAGAGGTTAGATATAATGTTCATTTTAATATTAGTATGAAAGGTTTTTATAAAGTTAGGTCTTTCTTCTAAATCACTAATATTAATATTTTTCACTTCATCGTTCACTTTGGCTGAAGGCCAACACTTTTCACTTTTATTAAGAAATGTTGGGCCATTCCACCACATACTGGAATCAGCTAGTAGTAAAGGTGATAAACCACGAGAAGCAAGATCTGCAGGATTTTCCTTTGATGTAATATGCCTCCAATGTTGACGAGGAAGGAAATCTAATATTTCAGATGTACGATTCCCAATGAAGCATTTCCATCGTCGAGGGTGATCTGATAGCCAGTGCAAAACGATTGCAGAATCTGTCCAAGCATAGATATCGTTAAAATGTATATCCATGGATAGAATTATAAATTTTGCCAGACGACAAAGCAGGACAGCTCCACAAAGCTCCAATCGGGGTAACGAAACTTGTTTGATTGGAGCTACTTTTGTTTTAGCGGTAATCATGTGTGTTGTTATAATTCCTTGATCATCTTCGCATCGAATATACGCCACTGCACCATATGCTGATTCTGATGCATCGGAAAATATGTGTAGTTGTATATTTCTTTTATTTTCTGATGATGGAAATAATAATCTAGGTATTAGAATTTTCTCTATGTCAGACAAACAGCTTTTCATTTCAATCCATTGTTTCTTTATACGTTCAGGTAGTTCATCGTCCCAATCTAATTTTTGCAGCCACAGAGACTGGAATAGAATTTTAACTGATACGGTTATAGGTGCAAGCCATCCTAATGGATCAAAAATCTTAGCCGCTTCTGATATCAGTGTTCTTTTCGTTGCTTTTTGATCAGGAATAGAGGCCACTTTGAATGAAAAATAGTCTTTAGCTGGATTCCAATGTAATCCTAAAGTTTTGACTGTGGCACAATCATCCAGTTTAAGTGGTTCAATTTCACGATCTGCTTCTGGAATTATCTTTATAAGATCATGTGAATTAGACATCCATTTTCGTAATTTAAAACCACCCTTGCTTAACATAGATGACATCTGTTGAACTATATCCTTTGCTTGGAGTATATTATCGCATCCAGTTAACATATCATCGACGTAAAAGTCCTTTGTTGCGATTGTGGCGGCTAACTGAAAATCTTTTTCATAATCCTTGGCAATTTGATGCAATGTTCTAATTGCTAAAAAAGGAGC
Organism: Diogma glabrata; assembly: GCA_963693315.1. Classification (NCBI taxonomy): domain Eukaryota; kingdom Metazoa; phylum Arthropoda; class Insecta; order Diptera; family Cylindrotomidae; genus Diogma; species Diogma glabrata. The sequence continues at coordinate 55,408,372 of OY856187.1, read as the reverse complement.
ACTGGAAGTTCCATATGTCACTGTTGATAATTTGTAGTGTGTTATTTCATCAGATGAGTTATTGCGCCATACGATTCTCTGAAAGTTTCTGTCTTCGTTGTGCACCGTGACTTGGCGATACATCTTCTCCACATCTGCAGTGATTGCTATTTTGTGAAGACGAAACCTTAAAATGATAGTCATTAAATTTTGCTGAATCGTAGGTCCAACTAATAATATATCATTTAACGAAATACCACTCGCTGTAACACAAGAACCATCAAAAACAGCGCGAAGTTTTGTAGTAGTACTAACGTCCTTCAATACAGCATGATGTGGCAAATAATAATGATCCGATGAATCAACTTCACTATTTGGAACCTTTTCCATATGACCCAAATTCTCATATTCCTCCATAAACTTGCAATATTGGTTTTTAAGCTCGATGTTTTTTTTAAATCGTCGTTCCATGGCAAAAAGTCTTACTTTAGCAGCGTGAATGGAACTTCCCAGAAGCTGAGGCGAATCTTTAAATGGAAGTTTGACAATATATTTTCCATCTTTACCTCGGCTAAGATTTTGAATATAATGATTTTCCGCCAACTGCTCAGAATCTGTATATTGAGGAGGACTATAAACTTCTTCTAACTCCCAGAATTTTTGTAATGCCTTTAACTCATCTTCGAAATTTGATGTAACCGTATGAAAGGTTTTCATCGGCTGTCTATCCATATCATTTTTTGAATGAAAGCGGCCACCCAAAATCCAACCAAATATTGTGAGTTGAGCACATGGATGATCTTTAGTTTTAATTTGATCCGGAAGAATAATATCAAAGAATACATCAGCACCAAGAATTAAATCAATTTCACCAGGTGTGTTATAGGTGGGATCAGCTAATTCCAATTCTCGTACTTTAGACCATTTTGAGTCATCAATCTTCCGAGATGGCAATAATGACGTTAATTTAGGAAGTATTAAAGCTTTAATTTTTAACAATGTATTCTTATCATGTATTGAAGTAATTTCCAGCTCCACTAATCCTTTTGTTACACCAGCTTTTTTTGCGGCAAGTCCGTCAACAGAAACACAAGCTTGCTTTCGTAGTAGTCTAATACGCTGCACACAAGTTTCGCTGATTAGAGTCGATTGAGAGCCAGAATCGAGTAAAGCCCTAGCAGTGTGAATTTTTCCTGTAGAATCACTAACGTGCAATAATAATGTTGACAATAACGTGTGCGAAGGATTTATATCAGTTACACTGCGAGAGGGAGAAGAGCAATTAAATTTTGCGTTTTTAATATCAGATTGGTAAATATATTTTTTATTTCGCGAAAACGACACTGAACCCGAAACCGAACTTTGTTTATTTTCACTAACCAAATCAGATTTATGATTACATGTTGGGTTGCTTTCATCAACGGTGAGATTACATAGTCCCAAAGCGACTGTGGTGTGCGTATCAGCAGCATAGTGGTTTGAGGTTGTAGGTTGTTGATCATTCGTAGATGTTCCATCTTTGATATGCACTAGTGTGTGATGTTTCTCTTTGCAGAAAAAGCATTTTAAATCCATAGTGCAAGAACTTAAATCGTGGTCTGGTTTCAAACATAGATGACACAAATTGTTTTGTATCACAAATTGCTTTCTTGCCTGCGCCCCTAGTCTCTTGAACCGAAAACATCTAAAAAGAGGATGATTATTACTACACATCGCACATGAACTAGCTTTTGTAAACGTAGAATGCACTTTAGTTGTGGCAGGCGGTCGATTGGAGAAAGTTTTTCTAGGTCCAGCGCAAGCCTCCAAAGCATCACAACGATCTGTTAGGAATTTCAATAAGTCATCTACTGTTGGAAAATCTATATTATTAGAGTGTTGAGCCCATGCCTGTTGTGTATCTGCATCTAACTTCTTAAACAATATATAAATCAGCCACGGATCTCTCGATTCCCACGAACTGCCAAGTGCCTTTAGACCTCGTAATATCTCATCAGATATATCGCATATTTGACGTAGTGGTTTTATTGTTCCCGATACTGCTGCTGGTTGATTAATAAACACATCAATTAATTCTTTAACAGTATTTTTTTTCTTGTCATAACGTTTCACTAACTTTTCCCAAGCTTCGTTGTAATTAGCATCTGTAATCGGCATATGTCTAATTAAGGATGCAGCATCACCTTTAAGTAACCCTTTCAAATACTGAAATTTGTGTACATTCGATAAAGTTTCAACATTATGTACAGTATTAGTGAACTGATCTTGAAAAGATTGCCATTTTGCATAATCACCAGTGAAAGGTTCAATAATAACACGTGGTAATCGAATATCTGAAGCGTGATAAGTAGATCGATCACCAAATCCCTCGAACATTGTACGACTCTGGGTATTATCCAATTGGTTAACGGCAATACTAGGACTGCGAATATTCAATAGCCTCTTGAGTGATGCTTTAGTATCAAAATACCTGTCTTGAAATTCATCAGATTCAGACATTTGTCCAGCATTAAGAACTATTTGATTATCGACATCATGAAACTCAGCCCAAACTTCATTTAATTTTTCCAGCCTAGTTTCAATTTGCTCTTTATTAGAAGCTTGGCCAGCATCTAATTCCGCCAAGCATTTATCAGCAAATTTCTTAATATTTGTGACAGTACTTTTTATTGTACCGCGTTTTTTAATTAGAGCTGACAACTCAGACATTTTGGAATACAATTATACTAATATTGTTCCAAATAAAAAATAGTGTTGTGAAACTAAAATATGTAAACAGTAACTACACTCAACACTATATAATTCAAATGTCTTTATTAAAGTTCTAATAGTATTAATTAAACGCGCGTAATATTCACGAAATGTTATGCAAAATAGGAATTGGTTCCAAAATCCGGCTCGAAGGACCAAAATGAATGCGCTTGAACGATGCTTAGTTTTTAATCGAACGCGCAAACTTAAAAGAAATGGATGAATGGAAGCAGACTTTCAATTTAATGCACTATTTTAGAAATACATCACAGAACTATCAACTAAACCTTTATTTGGATGCACTGAGTGTTTATATCATAACAACATTTATTGCACCAACAAAAATAAAAAATGAAGAAAGCAACAAAAATGTCTTGTTTTATAGAAATATTATTTAATTTACAAATATATATATATATAGATTTCAATAACAATTTAATTACCACATATTTAATTTAATTGTAATAAAAAATATCTTTAAATTTTAATTAGTGTCTTTTAGTTATAAATTTTATTTAATCAAATCTTTAATTTTAAATAATATATTTTATTTAATATTTACCAATCTGTACGCGTTGATCTTCAAAGGGAAAGTGAATTTTAGAATTTTTGACGTAAGAATTGATTGCTCAATAAAAGGAAATTTATTCTATAGTTCAATGGAACATAAGGTTTTTATCGTTTTTAATAGTCGAGACATAAACCAACAAAGGTAAAATATCGTTCGTACGAATTGGCAAATATTTACATATGCAGTATTTAAAATTTTAAGCAACTAATAATTGAAAATTGTGTTATGTATTTCATTGTAAATTTATATATTTTTTTATTGCTATTTATTATTAGAGAACATAACATTATGCTTTCATTTTTATTAATAAATATTAAAGTTAAACTGTCAAACAAAACTTCAAAATTTCGAAATTCCGACAACTTTCATAAATAAAAAATGATGCGTAGCAAATTATGTGTTGAGTACGCGAACTAAAATACAATTCTGACTTTTCAAAACCAACTATTTTGTCAGATCTGGATTTGGATTTCGATACATGGAATTCTTAGTGTAGTTTGGCAAATAAAATACAGCTATTATGTTAAACATAAATGATTGTAATATCATACTGTAATCATAGTTCTTGGGATCAATACTTGTCAACGTCATAATTCATATAAACAACAATGTACTTGTGTAATTGCATCAGTGGGTAGTAACATCCTAAAACGCATGTTTCACTTCAAAAAAGCTTGGGGAGCACAATGTGGTAAGTATTATATATTTATTTTATACAAATCTGGAATAATGCAACTGTGTACTGATGAAAGTAGAAACGAAAAGTCAAATTCGAACCTTAATTTTATTGACAAATTTTACTGTAAACCAAAGTAGAAGATAATATTAAATCCTTATTGTTTTTATAATTTAAAACCCTTGTTGTTCCAGTTTTATATCAAAATCACATCACCATAAATTAAAGAAGAATAAGATAAATCTCATATTATCAAAACTTTTCATCGTTCAACCACAATCAACCGCAAATATATATTAAGAAAAAAACCCATTTTTCCTATTTCCTATTTTTCTTTCCTAGATATTTTTGGATTTAGTCAAAACACATATTTTTCATATTGTTCAGCAAAAAACAATAACAAAACATTGAGTAATTCTGGATCTAACTAGATTCTAGAGCTACTGCTATTAAAAATTGTTGCAAAGATTGATTTCAAGAAATAGAAAAAAAACAAACAAAAGGAAAACAGTAAAAATATTTTTATTTTTCCTTCTTTGTACAAATCATCATAATCATCAAGTTTGGTATCATGTGGGTGTTTAAAAAAAAGAAATTTATGGTAGAGGTTTTTTATTAAATTTAAATAGCAACTGTTATCGGTTGTAATGTAACATATTTTTGTCAAACTTTTGGGTTGGAAAATTTTTTGATTTTACCCCAACAAACACTGTGGCGGCACAATGCGGTCACGCGCGTCATGACATGTGGTCACTTGAACGTCCAAGTGCATTCACATATGGTTATCATAGTGGCATCATAGCGTGACAGCACGGTGTGGTTGAAAAATGTACGCATTTCAAATATTCATTTGCAACGTGCTCTAACCAAAAGTAATAATAAAAAACGAAGTGAATCGAAATTTATTTAATGATGAGAATAATAAACAATAAATAAAAAATGGAGAGTGAAAAAGTCCTTTAACATTTTTTTAAATAACTGGTTTCATTTAACTTTTTATGAATTTTTATATAATTTGACTTTCATAATAATAAATTGATACATTTTATATTATTTTCTATATATTTAGTAATAGAAAAATACACAAAAAACTAACGGGCTCTTTGAATAACTAATTTTAGTGATTAAAAAAAATTATTACATTTATTTATTATTTTTTGTTTGTCATTTTTCATGTCGGTTTACTGATATTTAAATTTATTTTTGTATAATATTAAGAAAATTGTGGAAAATCAATATTATTTTTCATATATATGCAAAATATTTAAATTTTTTGAATGCTGATTTTTTTTTCATTTAAATTGTATTATTAAAAAAATAGCGAAAAAATGGACGCCTCATTTACAAATGCAATCACATACATACATTTTCATTTTACAACTTCAAAATGTTCGCATTATACTCTTTATTTTGTGGTCACTGTGGCGCCGTGCAAAATGGATAAAATGATATTACCAAAAATAGTATATATAAATTTTGCAAATTATAAATGAAAAAATATATTTGGATCGAGGTTTCTGTCACCACGAGAGAAAACAAAAAAAATAGTCACAAAATGACGCCATTTTAATATTTTTAGTTTACACCACTGCATTCAAAATGACAGTATTTTGAAGATATAGTGTGCGCTACAATTTTGCAAATTTTCTCCCACGGCAGGTAGCACCAAGAGCGCACTTTGACGAGACGGCGTGTCAGCATGTGGTGGTAAATGCATAACGTTAGTGACGGTACGAGTGGTAGCATAATGAGCGCATAGTGACGCCATAAAGTGTTAGCACGCCATGGCAATACCATGGCGTATGCAGTGTTTATTGGATTACAATTTCCTAAAATAGGTTTACTATACTGGTTTGGTGTGTAAAAGTTATTATACAAAAGATGTAGTGATAAATCAGCTTAAATCTTAGTTTAATTTCTTATTTATTTTTCATACATAGCACCAACAATATTTACAACCACTATCTTCTTACCCAAAACGAAATTTATATTTTATTTAAACCAATTTAACTTCCCACTAAATCCATCCTAAATCCAACATCTCCAAAAGTTTCTTAAAAATCACAAGCTATGGAACCATTTTATCCCTTCTAATTTTTTTGCTTACGGCATAAAACAGAAGTTTCATTTTCCAAGTAAAAAATATGAACCAAAATTATAATTTTATCAGTACTGTTAAAAAATTTGTCACCTTTTTATTCAACAATAAATGTATATTTGTTCGTATACTATTGTTTTGGGGATCAGAGTGGTAAGTGTTCACTCTTAGCTTAGTATGTACAGTTTGTTCCGACGTTCGTTCAACAGTCCACTTCTAATCTTGTGTTTTCCAACAAGTGCTCAGTATACCTCCTCGTTGGTGACCGACGGCAACTAAAATTTATTTCAGACTAAGTAATGCGGGTAAAGTTCCAAATGAGTTGGGATTAAGGTTGGCACAATGACAACTTCAATGGAAACCAGCTTCACTACTTCAATGGAAAACAGATATAATGAACAACCTTAAAAAAATCGGCTGTCATGGTAATAATATTGTTTTTAGAATGATTGTGGTGAATATTTAAGGCTGATTAACTCGGCAACGTTCCAACATGAAAAATAAACTCCAAAAAAACCATTATTCTCGTTTAGGGAGCGATTTTAATGAAACTTTAATAATTGGTTTGGATCTATATACAAGAATGAACTTAGTTTCGGTATTACTACGGAAAGTGATGGAGTCGCTTTAATAAAAACTTTTGTTAACTTAAATAGCATGAAACTTGAGCTCTATGGTTGCTCCTGATCTGAATTAATTTAGAATTCCCAAAAAAAGATATGAATAATTTTATTTTTCGTAGCTTGAAACTATGTTTTGTAACTAACTGTTTTTCAACTTTATATGATTAAATATCGAAAATCAATTAAATGAGACAATGGCGTAAAGCTGTCCGTAAGACATAACTCATTAAAAGAGAGCATAACATTTTTGTTCGTGTCAATTAATATAACAACATAACACAATTATTATCTAATATCAGATTTATTTATGATTTTATTTGCAGTAAATAAAAAAGAAATCAAATCTACACGACATATATGCTGTTAGTTATACAGATAATCAAGTATTAATAAAAAACCAAAAGTTTCAATATAATACAGAACACAAGTGTACACACTCATATTTAATTCGATTCAGATCGTATAAGGATTAAATAAATAAATAAATAAATTAAACGAAGGATGAGCCAAAATTCAAAAGAAAGATAAATAAAAAGAAAATCTTCTTGGTTGTGTTTATTACTTCGTCTGTTTTAATGTATTCTATAATTGGATTATGTTGTAATTTATCCTGATTGACTGACATAGCAGCTTATTCAATTAAAAAAAAGCATGTTTACAACTGCATAAATTTCAACACATATAGTTGGTTTTAACATATTATTGCAACTTCGTCGTCCTCTAACCATAAAACCTTAGCTATAGTATATTACTTACCCTAATTTGAGCTAAACTTACACGTAAGCTTAATTATATAAAATTAGTCAAGTTTAATTTAACCCCTTTTGAACTTTTATTTAACCTTTCAACTTTTATAACCCCTACCTACAATAAACCAAAATCAAAAGTATTGTTATTATACAACAATGTTTCAATAATTAATAACAAACATTTTTTTAATGAATTTAACCTTTTCAAATTTTTAGGTTCCAAAAATTAAAAAATTTTACCCCAACATCAAAGTCATTATCGTAAAAAAATGATTAAAATTTGCATTTAATTAAAATGAAACATAAAAAAAAAAACAACAAGCAACAAAACCGATTTGATACTCTAAAGTTTCAAGAGCAAGCAGGGAGGAGACAAAATGTTTCCTTCATTAATCATTGAAAACACGATTTAATCCTTTGTAATAACTTATTTCTATAAAAAATCTATCCTTTTGCGTTATTGATCTAATCAATAGTATATTAATTGGTACGCGTTTAATGAATTATTTTATTTTGGAGCAAAAGATTACAATCGTCATAGGATTCATAACAAAAATCAAAAATATTGGCACAATTTACTATGCCTTTCTCGAATTAACCTAGCTTTTAATTCGGTAAATGTAATTCCCAAATCTTCTGCTTTTTGATAACTGATTAGTAAGCAAAAAGTCCAAGTTTTATTGAGTTTTGAGCAGCTTTATTGTTTCACAGCAAACAATGTGCCCGAACTAGAATATTGCTTCAACAGCTTCAGAAACTCAAATGGTTAATTTTAGACATTCACAATATAAACAAAAATATTTTGATTCAATAGCACATAAAACTTTATTTACAATTAAAATTTACTTTAATTTTATCTACACGATACAGCGTTTCGTTTACAATTAAATTCTATCACTTAATAAAATTGCTTTCCAGCTTAACGTGCCTATATTATTGCACTCCGACTCGGTTCTTTTCCAAAAAGACATTCATTGAATACAATTTAAATGAGTGTCAAGATTATTGTAGAATAGTTTAGGAGAGGCGTTATTTATAGATATTTATAGATGCCCAGATAAAAAAAGATTTCTATATACCCATTAGTCCACGCGTTGAGTAATTATTATGCATAATTTTAATTGCAAATTTGCAGCTTAAAAATACGACCGCAATCTTCGTTTGTCATAATGAAGCTACCAAAAATATTAGTTTAGAAAAAATAGCGTATTAGAAGATCCTATAGTCATAATAGTCATGCATCAAATATTTATGTTTTTATGCCTGAAAATTCTATGCACATTTTGTATACATGTTTACAGGTTTTAAAAATATTAAATTAAAACAAATAGGCGTGACATTACCACTTAAATACCTTTCACTTCAACTTAAATTAAAATGTACACTAGAATTTTCAAAAAAAAGAAGGCAGTGTTAAGGACTGCCGACAGAAGTGAAAACTTAAATCTGTGAAATAGCTGTTTTTTATCTTCCAATTATTGTAGCATCGCAAATTAAAATTTCAGAATGTTTAAATTAAAATCATTAAAATTATTCTTGGTTTCACATCTATCAGTATTCCAAGCAACTATTATATACATTTTTATATTTAAAATAATCAAAACATATCATATAAAAATTTGCGTCTATCAACGCCTTAAAAAGCATGTTGTTGTGGGTCTTAAAAGTTTGTTCTTAAACCTTGTTCTCAAAAGTTTTTCATGCATTGTTTGTGACTCACTTTGTAATTTCTTCTACCAAACACATTTTATTTTAAAAAAATAGTGTACCATCAAAGAATATTCCATAACTTAGAGTAAGGGATGATATCGTTGATTGAAAATACTTCATCCACCAACACCCCTAAGATATCACTTTGGCTAATGAGATTGCACTGCTATTGCCAGTGGTATACGATATCACAAGATAACTCATATGCCAATAGCAGGGACTAAAGTACGCGTGGTTGTCACACTCATAGATCAACAATTTTAAATTTTACAAATGCGGAAAGCTAAGTAAATTAATTGGTATTACTGCGCATTGTTGCCGTTTACAAATTACTATAGGCTAAGTGTCACCATTTCTAATTATTTTATTTATCATGATTGCCATCCATGTTTAATCACACATAAGCTATGCTTCTTTCAATTTCTGTCTCGTAATTGTGAGCTTAAAATCGATATAATCGATGCTATCAAGTATCAAATTACAAGTATTAAGTCTTCACTTAATTTTAGAAACATGTATTATATACAATTCCAAATTGACAACATATTTGGTGAAGATGATAAAATTTGTAACATCATGTTAAATTCCAACACATATAATTTTGATATACAAATGTAATTGTTTCAGCCTTCAGGTTATACTATCTTTCTTACGTTATTTTTAATTTAATAAAAATTATGTTCAACAAAAAAAAACATAACATATCGAAGCAAACTACTGTTTAAAACGATAGTTAAATAAAAAGCAAATTAAGTGTACACAACAACTTCCCAAATTTTCATGATGATTAATGTATTAATGCATAAAGGACAGACAGACATACTTTCAATTTTATATATATTCAATATTTATTTAGCATGATGACTCGAATGCAAATGCAAAAGACAGCAGCAATATAACTTTAAAAAACTGCGTTATAGATCAATTTTTTAAAATTCTTATAAAGAAATTTTTATTATTTTTATGAATAAAAAAAATAATTTTAATGGTATTTAATAAAAATTAAAAAAAACAATAAAAACATATTTACCACACCAGGAATTGAACTCACTCCCTATAGAACATCAGTCGAGCACGATATCCACAACGCAATTTGAAACGTTTAGAAATGGTAGATAGATTTAATTTAAAAAATATAGATAGATAGAAATGATTTAAAAAATATATTTGTGTACTTCAAAAATGCATATAAAACTTGATGACGCGAATATACAAATTTTACTCTATACAAAATTTGATAACGCGGCTAAAGAAGTTTTCACTTCAAAAAACTTAAAAATTATTAAAATAAAAATATGCACGAAATGTGCATAGATTCGTGCACCATGAACAAATGTTTGTCGGGTGAAATATCGTTTAGACTTTATAGTAAAATGTTGTTGAATACAACTTAATTTTGTACTTCGTCGTTGCGATTATGTAGATTCGTAAGAATATTAAACAATTGTATCGAGCAGAGAAGATAATTATTATCTTTGTTCATTCGCATAATATTCACAATTATGTATTTTATTACCAGAAACTCTCTAATAACGCATAACGTATTGTCATTTACGAAAAATACTACTAAATGCTAATTTATTTACTTCAAAGAGATAAATATATTTTGTTTGTTGTTGTCAAAGATAAAATATTTATTTAGAAGATAAAAGTTATTGAAATTGAAACTTTTGTTTATACAATAGTGAATAAACATCATTAACGACAAGCTAAATTTTTAGTCTTTTTTAGTTGTTTTAGATGGGGTCAGATTAGTTGCCGCACTCATTTTGATCTTGTTGTTTTTTTTATAAATGTCTCGAATGATTTTAAAAAAGCATCCATGAAACCTAGAGGCTTAAAGCTTGAAATGTGCTGTTGTGAGATATATTGTAATTTCTATTAATATTACACTAGTAATCGCCCCAAATAGAAATTGTGAAAAGACCTCGCAACAAAATAGCTACAACACATTACATATTTCAGAGTTTGATTAATCGACATAATTGATTTTGAATTGTCTACTTATCTACTACTCAAGACCTTTTGCAACGATATACATATTGCCACACTTTTGATGGAGAAAATATTTTTAAATTGTTCCGCAAAAATATTGCTTACGTATTTATATATAGATAGATTGATTTTGAACTGTGAAACAAATAACTTGAAAAAAAACAAAATAACCGAACAAAAAACTCAGACAAATACACCTATGACATTTTTTCTGAAAAAATGGTCAAAATTCAAAAAAAAGTATTTTTTAGCACATCTACTACTCAAGACCTATCCTACGATGTACAAATTGAAACACTTTTGATGGAGCAAATATTTTAAAATTGTACCGCAAAAATATTGCTTACGTATTTACATATAGATAAAACATTTTATTAAGAAAATGTGTTGTTCGGTAAAAGAATGAAATAACTAGTGATGGGAACAATCGATTGAAAACAATCGAGTTATTCGATTGTTGAAACATTTCGAATTATTCGATTTCCATAACAGACACCGAATAAACTAGTTTTTACCAGTGGCGTAGCTAGCATGGGTGGCACCCGGGGCGGATATTGTGGTGTCACCCCAAAAATAAAAACTGTCAATAATAATAAAAAGCCGATAAACGTAATTTATAATTTTTTTTAATTAATACAAATGAGCATTATTATTATAAGCCCGCAAGCAATTTTTAACTAATGTTAATTTGCTGAAACTCCTCTCACACGAAGCCACTAATACGCAAATAGTCATAAATAACTTTAGTGCGACCGTAATATTCGGAAGAAATTCTAAAAAATCCCATTCTACGATGAATTTCAAAAAGTCTAGGTACACCCAGCTAGAAACTGTAACATTGGCCGCTTTTAAATGCCTCCTCACCCTTTGCATCTCTATGAGGAGTTCTGTTGCCAATACCGCATCATAAAAACCAGCAAATTTTGATACCGATAATTTTAACTCTTCACTGTTCGCCAAAAGCTAAGTGTTTGTCTGCACAACCTCGAACAATGAAGCTAAATCTTGAACTGACTTCAGTCTAGTTCGGAGTTCAACACTGAATCGGTCAAGACATTCCAACATGTCCTTTTTAAGTTGAGCTCTCAGTGTCAGTCCAACATCAGGTGCAAACTCACCACCCGTTCGTTTTTTGCGTTTTTATGACGAATTCGGCTTTCCATTGGAATGTTATAGTCCGCCGATTTTTTCGCAGCAAGATCTATTGCCTCTTCTACAATGAGACTTCGTTATGAATTGACTCTATTTTTGTAGCTAATTGATCAATATTCAAGCCCGTGCTTTGCAATCCAATCTGAGCACAGATATTATTTCTCTTAGAATATCATTCCAAAACAAAAGATAGCAAAGAAACGAAAAATCACATGCTGCATTGATAAGGTTCTGTGCAGCGCATCTAGTGTCTACATTTTCTTGTCTTGTCTACATTTTCTACTTAACTTCTCAATTTCAGCCACAATTCCATCAAAGTTTTCGGCCAATACTTTTACTGCAGCATAATGAGCACTCCAATGCGCTGTTAAGAGTATTTTAACAGATGCTTTGTTGTGTTTAGCAAGTACTTCTCAGCGGCTAGTCGAAGCAGAAAAACATGTAAAAATGGCTTCCACTGACGAGTGTTGGCCGTATAAATTTATTGAATGATCTTTGCAGCCCACAAAAATTGCTTTGTTATTTTTTGCTTTAATAATAGCTTGCACTTCTCCATGTATACTACTCATAACAGCTGCATTATCATAACCTTTGGGAGCGACAATTCATAACATCTAAACCATCATTTTCAAGATTTTACACTGAAAGAAACATGTCCTATTTCCAATCGAAATGCAGTTGTCTCAACCTCACCGTGCGGGCAGATATGGCGAATCGAAATACGAGATTGATTCAACAACCGTACAATGATAAGCCGATGCAGTTGAGACAATCACATGAAATATTTATGTAAAATAAAATATAGTTCAATTAATCTCAAATACTTAAATTTTAAAATGAAAAATTCATGATATAAGGCCAAAAAAATATGTTTTCATGGAAATAGTTATTAACTTTATTCAACTACTGTTATATTGGATAGCACTTTATATTTTAATTACACCTCATTCTGTTATCAGGAAAATGTTACTGAGTACTGAGTAGTTGTCCCAATCACGGTGAAATTGTTTGTACATATCTTTTCTTTGCATGAATAATAAACTGCCATCTTCGAGATGAGGTTATCATTACTTCAATTTTTTTTTTCAGTGTAAGAATTTCATCGCTTAAATCAGCGGCTTTTTTCCACGTAAAGGAAAAAATCCAAGGAATACTTCCTTGATTTCTACTTTACTACCATCAATTTTCACATAACGAATCACTTCTGACATTTGATCAATATGTGAAATGTCAGGTGTGCTATCAAACATAATTCCAAAATATTTAACCGATTTAATTTCGTTGACAAGCTTAAACTTTACGTGGATCGCTAAAACATTTATGAACTCATTTTGTATATCTGGTGACAAATATGATACTTTTGGTGATTTACCATGCTCCAAATTCAAAATGTGTTCTTTTAACACTACATCATACTTTGACAATAGTTTGGTTAGTTCTAAGAAATTGCCTTTATTTGAAGAGCTTTGTCCTTCCTCATGTCCATGAAATGCTGGGTTTTGTTTAGATAAAAACAAAGTTATATCCAATCTTGATAAAAGATGTTTCCACTTCTGTTTTTTATTATATATTAATTGCAAGGCTGCGTCTCGTATCGTTTTATGAATTTTTAACCTCATTTCCAAAGTTTTCCACTTTTCAAAATTCTCCAGATGTTCATTTGAAGTTTCATGCTCGGCCACTTTGGGATTTAGTTTCCACCGCTTCTGATATCCAGTAGTAAATGTTGATTTTGTATTATTATTATTGGTGACAGCAAATACACGACAACAGAAGCAATACAGGACGCAAGTTATTATTTACAGGAGAATAAACAATCCATAGCCGTAGAATTTTTTCACCATTATTCATCATTTTATAAAACCATTCTTTAGAAAGATGGCGAACATCACCTTTTATGTCTAACCCGTGTCTAGATACAGTAACAAACGACCCTTCTCTATTTTGAAAATGTTCACTTTCTTTTTTTATGATTTCAATGCGAACATTACCAGAGACGAGTATATTCCAATGTGATACATCTCTTAAGTCCTGAAGTGATTCACCCATGCAAATACTGTCTTCAATAGTAGAAGCATTAGCGGCATTATCACTGTCATTTTCATTATTCCTTTCTAATTCGTCATCATAGGTTATCATTATTAATTCTGTATTGTTGCTGTTACTTTCCGAACATGAGCCAATATTCTCTGAAACATTCGTTGCATCAACGTGATAATCAGTTTCTTTTGATGAACCTTGGATATCATCGGCTTTTGTAACATATTTATAGATTTGGTCTTTCTCTGCTGGAACCAACTTTTTCTTTAAAAAGTATGAACTCCTCGTGGCATATTAATTTTTTGGGATATTTGCTAAACGAAATCTAAAAAAATATTTTTAATTATAGTATAGGTAACAGCAAAGCATTAATTCTAAATATATTTGTAGGATACATAATAGGTACATAGTTCATAATAAGTACACTGTGTTAACGACTAAATCCACCGCCAAGAAAATTAATTTATTTAAATTTCCTTGTAACAACTTATATTAAATAATATTTGATAAAATGGAATATACAAATCATAGCCTAATATTATAAGGAACTATTTAAAAAAATATAAGTATGAAATCCTAAAAGATATTTTATATAAAGAATTGAAACCAAAATTAAATATCCAATTAGAATCATGCTCAATAATTTACAAAATTGAATGTGATTTTTGTGAAAAATTTTACATCGGGAAAACCGGAAAATGTTTTAAAGACTAATTTAAGGAATACCTGCCTAAGAAGAAAAATAAACAAAATTTAAAGTTTATTTTTGCAAACCATTTACATAGTTAATAACAATAGCTACACCACTTTTAAAAAAAAATTGAAGGCTTTACATTTATGTAGCCAAGGATCTTTAAAATAATCACTTGATGAGTTTGAAATTTCCAAGGGATTTAAAACCCAACAAAATGTAATTTTAAATGATAAACTTTCATTTAATTCAAATATATAAATATATAAAACTGAAAACAAACAGTATGAGTATGTATCAACCTACAAAAATTTGCAAAATTGCAGTAATTGCATAACTGCCATTTTATTCTACAGTAATTATTTTTGTGTCCATTGAAAAACGATCTATTTCAATTTATTCTTTGAGTTTCAAGATAAAGGAAAAAAAATTATTTTGAGATCATTTACAAACACGGTAATTTGATTGTTTGTTAGTTTCCTTAGGTGTTTGCAATTAATTTGTTTGAAATGTAAAACATATATTAGGTAGTAAGGTTAAGCGGATATTTTAGAAATAATTTTGGAATAGAGACATTGAAACTCAAGGGTGCCACCCTATCGACAAAGGGTGCCACATTATCGACGTAAACCACTTTTCCTATACATTATTCAGCATATGTGTTTTCAGACCTGGTCATTAAATAATCATGCTTGCATACTAAATAATATATCGTAAAAAACGGTCAATATGGTATCTATAGGAATATTCAAAGCTATTGAGTAATTGTGGTAATGGGATTCAATGCTCAACATGTTGATTCGATTAATATTGTTAAAATTTTATTTCACGTAATAACTCAAAAATTTTAAAAAGTAGAATAGATTCTTTTTGAACCAATAACACATTTATAGGACACATTTATAAGTTATCACAATTTATAAATTAAAATTATATGGATAACCTGGTTAAAATGGTTTCTAAGTGATTTATCGTTGAAAACATGTGATGGTTGTTTGTTTAAGTTTTTTACGTTCGGGTGTCACCCTAAAACGGTTTCGAAGTGATTTATCGTTGAAAACATTGTGATGGTTTGTTTAAGTTTTTTACGTTCGGGTGTCACCCCAAAACGGTTTCGAAGTGATTTATCGTTGAAAACATTGTGATGGTTTGTTTAAGTTTTTTACGTTCGGGTGTCACCCCAAAACGGTTTCGAAGTGATTTATCGTTGAAAACATTGTGATGGTTTGTTTAAGTTTTTTACGTTCGGGTGTCACCCCAAAACGGTTTCGAAGTGATTTATCGTTGAAAACATTGTGATGGTTTGTTTAAGTTGTTTACGTTCGGGTGTCACCCCAAAACGGTTTCGAAGTGATTTATCGTTGAAAACATTGTGATGGTTTGTTTAAGTTTTTTACGTTCGGGTGTCACCCCAAAACGGTTTCGAAGTGATTTATCATTGAAAACATTGTGATGGTTTGTTTAAGTTGTTTACGTTCGGGTGTCCCCCCAAAACGGTTTCGAAGTGATTTATCGTTGAAAACATTGTGATGGTTTGTTTATGTTTTTTACGTTCGGGTGTCACCCCAAAACGGTTTCGAAGTGATTTATCATTGAAAACATTGTGATGGTTTGTTTAAGTTGTTTACGTTCGGGTGTCACCCCAAAACGGTTTCGAAGTGATTTATCGTTGAAAACATTGTGATGGTTTGTTTATGTTTTTTACGTTCGGGTGTCACCCCAAAACGGGTGACACCCGGGGCGGACCGCCCCCCCGCCCCCCCTAGCTACGCCTCTGGTTTTTACTACTAGTTTTTTTATTCGAAATATTTTTTTACTCGAAGTGTTTTTACTACTAGTTTTTTTATTCGAAGTGTTTTTATTTAATTCTTATTTTTTTATCAAGAAGAATTTGCAACCGAGAGATTCATTTGTTTTAAAATTAGTAGTTGGATGGAACAATCGAATAAATAGTTAACGGTTGTAAAATAATTGAATTGTTTTCTTGATTGGAAAAATTATTTGCAAAATATTAAATCTTTTATTTTGTTTTATGTTTCTGAAAATGGTTTAAATAAAAAAAGTCCAGTGGCAGGTATATCCTCTAGAAATAGGTAGATTTCGGGGATTAGTTTAAATAAAAAATTTAAGTAGAAACAGAATAATTCCAAAAAATTTATCAAACCGAATTAAATACATTATCCGAAACTACTTTATCAATGCAGTTTCGAAACAGTTTTATTTAAGTTGGTTAAAATTAGTCATATCATATTCAATCCACCACAGATCAAATGAACTACGTCAGAAGAATTTTACCATCACACATAATTTATAATCAAACATTATCAAACTATTTTAATTCAAAATCATCTTTGTATTTCTTTGTTCTTATTTTATCTTTTTTCAAACGGGTTTACTTAGTGAAAAAATAAAAACAAAAGAGAATTCATGATACAAAAAGTAATAAGATATGCTCGAAACTTTTTTTCTTTATTTTCTCTTTCTTCGCGAAAACGTCACTAGGTGCCAAAATAAAACCAATTTAAAATTTTGTTGTTGTTAGTTCTACTTGTAAAATATCACGCAGTGACGTCACATAAATGAAAGAGTGAGGAAAAAATGAGCTGTCAAGCAAGAGAATTTGATCATTTTCTATGGTATTAAATGGCTTGATGTTTTTCTTGCAAGAGGGGCATTATAATGCTTATAAAAATGGAACCTCTTGGGTTAGAAAGCTGAAATTTTTTGAGGCTATAGTTTAGAAGTATGCTTAAAAGTTTAGATGAATAGGACAATAAAGGACAGGACATTAAAGTTCAACTTTTTGTACCATAAATAATCCGCAAAATGCCATTTTAGATATCAGTATGAAATAAAGAAATTTTCATAAATATCTTTTAAGTATTTCAACTGTAAATTTTAACAAATGATGAAAAATTTTAAACAACGATTGAAAAATAACTTTGTTAAATCATGTTTATTCAGTTTTTGCGTTTCCTGGAAAAGTTTTCCTTGGTGATGCTTATTTTTTTTACACCATCTAAAAGTAAACGTTTCAACAATCATAATGATTAATGTTTTTTTTGAAAAAACTGTTTCCTATACAGGAGAACTTTTGTGTGAAAAGGTCACTTTATTGGTTTAAAATCAAAATTAAACGTAAAAATAAATATTTTGATTCCAAAAAATTACAGCGTATTAGGAACATAATAAGGTACGTTTTCCCCAAATTGTGTGAAACATTTTTTTTTTGTGGAAGATAAAAATTAAAAACGGACACCCCCTTTTTTCCTCGGTTTTTTCTATTTTCACGGCAAATTTTAGGTTATGTGAAAAAATGGCTTGCATAAAAGTTATAGACCTTTTTACTACCTACAACTTTTGCTCTAAACTTTTTTCGATGGAAGGTCTAGTTTCGCTGAAAATCATGAAAAACCATTTTCTACCCCGAAAATTCACCCCATTTCACCACCGCAACTCGGAGCACCTTTAATTTTTGTTTCCCATCATTTGCGCAATATTTTCTTATGTATCCAATAGTTTTCATTCTGTTACCAATTTTTTCCATTTTTTGCCTGTTTTTAAGGTATCTAGACTGGTCTACAAAGCGTAGGGCATTCCCAAAATTTGAATTGCTCTTTCACGATATACTACAATTACTGAAAATGATGTGATAAATACTATCAAAGATCTAAATACCGACACAGCAAAAGGGTATGACAATATTCCCACTAAGCTAATTAAATCTTTTGACACTAAAACGATAAAACTTATCTGTATTGATATCAACGAATGCTTAAACAATGGTACATTTCCTGACCTTCTAAAAATTAGTGCTTGTTTTCAAAGGAGGAGATCTTTTCGAAATATCTAAGAAAGAAAAATATAAAAGAAATAAAAAAAAATAAAAATAAAAGAAATAAAAGAAAATATACAAGAAACACCCGAAGCTCCCAAACTGATTATCTATGTGCCAGAAAAGCCTCAGCAAAACTCCTACGGAAAAAGAAACGCGAGTAAGTGAAGAACTTTATCGAAAACATCAACCAACATGCGGCTAATGGAAATTCGAAAGAGTGTTTTGCCAATGCACGAAATCTGACAAAAGATTTCCACCCAAGATTTACAACCATCAAAAATAGAAACAACGAGTTTACAACAAGTGAACGTGATGTGCTGGAAGTATGGCGATCCCACTTTCAAGACCTACTGAATAGGACGAATGAAGCTCATCCTATTCGAGCAATTGCTCCGTCAAGTGAGGAGATTTTTGTCCCTTACCCAACAATAGAAGAGGTGGAAGCTGCCATCAAAACATTAAAAAATGGCAAATCACCAGGTATCGATGGAATCCCTGCAGAACTTTTGAAAAATGGAGGAGCAGCTCTGGTCTCACGTTTATATGATCTGATTCTTGCAATCTGGGACCAAGAAGGACTGCCTGCTGAATGGAAAACAGCTCTCATTGTTCCGCTACATAAAAAAGGTGACCGCCTAAAGGGTGCGAATTATCGTGGAATCGCACTGTTGAACACTGCATATAAAATACTAGCTAATGTCGTACTCGCTCGGCTCAACCCGTTCGCCGAATCTATCCTCGGCGACTATCAGTGTGGTTTTCGTCCCAACCGTTCAACAACAGATCAATGTTTTACCTTAAGGATGATTCTGGAAAAATGTTGGGAGTACAACATCAGCACTCACCAGCTCTACGTTGATTTCAAGCAAGCATATGATAGCATAATCCACGACAACCTCTGGTCTGCACTCACATGCCTTGGAATTGAAACTTGTTTCTCTGTGCAAACTCACAAAATCGGGATCAAACTGTAGAATAGTAAACGAAGAGTCAGTTTCTGACTCTTTCGATATAACATCAGGTGTTCGACAAGGTGATGCACTCGCGCCGGTACTATTTAACTTGGCGCTTCAGTACGCGATAAGAAAAAGCCGCATAGAGACACAAAACTGTATATTTAACAAATCTAGTCAAATTCTTGGCTATGCAGATGATATTGCGCTTCTCGGACGTAGACCAAGCGATATTAAGGATAGTCTCTCTCATCTTGAAAGAAATGCTAAACGACTTGGATTATGCATTAACACCGGCAAGACTAAACTTTTAACAACATCCAGGAATATGCCTCCCGGCAATCTGAATACTGGCGAGTATGAAGTAGAACGTGTAGAAAACTTCAAATACCTCGGGTCTGTAATAACATCGTCAAATGACATGCAGGCAGATATCAAAGCTCGTGTCTCAGCCGCATACAGAGTTTTCTACGCATACTCAAAACTTTTGCGATCCAAACATCTTTCGCAGTCGTGCAAACTCACACTTTACAAAGCATTAATCCGACCTGTGCTTACTTTTGGAAGCGAAAGCTGGACACTGACTTCCTTCGATTGTAGAATTCTATC
The DNA here is from genome assembly GCA_963693315.1 of Diogma glabrata. NCBI lineage: Eukaryota > Metazoa > Arthropoda > Insecta > Diptera > Cylindrotomidae > Diogma > Diogma glabrata. The sequence goes on along the minus strand of OY856187.1, from coordinate 55,387,937 downwards.
AACATTCGAGAGGAAGGTCATACGAACAATTTATAGTTCTGTAATTTATGGTAATCAGACAGCTTCTTGGAGGCTGCGATGTAATCGGATTCATTAAATCTAACCGGATTAGAAGGGTTGGTAATGTAGAAAGGGCACCATTAGATAGAATGATTAAAAAGCGTCCCAATAACAACCAGCTGGTGTTCGTCGAAGAGGAAGACCTAGACAACGCTGGCGTGATGACATCATCCAAGACCTTCGCGATATAGGATGTCGAAACTGGGGTCAACTGGTCATGGAACGAGATGATTGGAAGCTGATTGCACAGACGGCAAAATCCCTCCATGGGATGTAAACGCCAGAGAGAAAGGGGGTGGGGGGGTATATTATCTAGTGAATTTGTTCCAAATAATTTTTTTCCTGGATTGCAATATTTTTTTCTAAAATTTTACTCTTACTAATTCTGCGTAAAAGGTTTTAACAAGACAATTTTTTTTAAAAAGAAATGCATTAAGGTTTAGGTGTGTAGGTTGTCATAAAAACATTATTATAATTTGTTTTACTGCGAATGACTGAATATTTCCAAAAATTTTTGGGATTCAATTTAAATTAAATTCGTTTAAAAATCTATACCGTAATGTGCCAATGGCTAGACCCTACAACAAAATATTGGAGTGTATTATTTAGAGCCTTTGTCCCAAACAATAATTCATAGTATGCAATCACTTTTTCGAGAAATTTTAAATTATAGAAATTATGGTTGGTGTGTTCGTTTTATATTCTTCAAAAATATCATTTAATGAAATTTTACTATGATAATTCTGGTCTTGACTAAGAAACATTAGAAAGGAAGTTGTCATAAAAACATTATTATATAGCTTTTTTCTTAAACATATGTATTTATCGATCTAACTTAAATGAAATTAAAAACTGCACCGTAAAGTGCCGATCACTAGACCCCTACAACAACACCGCGTGTGCTATTGAACGCTTTTGTCCCTAATAATGTTCCCGAGTATGCAAATACTTATTCTAATGATCAACTTTTATAGCTGTCAAAATTTTTTCAAGTAGAACAGCAAATTGCATAGTTTTAGTCGATTTTCAGATGCAAATAAACAAAATTTTTCACCGTAACAAGTGGTTAAAAGTTTGTTGAATCTTATTTTGAAATATGAAATTACATACTCTGAAAATTATTTTTAATTCAAAAACAATTTTATTAAAATTAGTTTCTAGTTAAATAAAACAAAAATGAGAAAAAATAAATTCAGTATTTGTATACTGAAAAATCATATTGAAATTAATCTTCATATTAAAGAAATTTGAAATTAATATTAAAGCAATGATACTTGAACTAAATCTGTTACTTACATTTTTTTTATAGTTCTAAGCCATGTTTAATATCGAAAGTTCATCTGAAGGCGATAAACAAATTATTGTGGATTCTGGACCAAATAGCAAACATGAGGAGACTTATATTTTGGTTTTACATCATATGCTTAAGCAATTCTTGTACATATACTCCTCAAAATATTTGGTGCCAATATGCGAGGTTCACACAACCAACCCACACCACTAGATAAATCTTTTGCCCAAATTATATATCTTGCGAATTATTGGGTATGTTGTTTTTATGAGCGCAGAAAAATTGGAAATAATTCAATCAATCGTTAAAGTTGGTATTCTTTTATTATTTATTTCATTATAATCCAAGCTCATAAAATTTATTATTTACTACAAAAAGTCGTGATATCAGAAACAAAAAACATCAAAAATGTAAATTTTAGTTCGTGAAAAAGGAAAAACTATCTGTTCAGTACAAAAAGAAGTGATATCCTGTGTCAAGTAGAAACGAGTGTAAAACAAAATATTTCCAAATAATTAGGTGTTCTACATGTTTGAAATACTTACTTTGTCACTCGGATTAGAGATTAGAATTAGAAACAAATTAGAAACAACCTCAACTAACTAGGTATTAAAACAAAAGTTTCTAGTAAAAATAAAAATACAAAATAATATTTACTTATTTATTTATATTCGAATGCAAATGTGGAATGCGATATTTATACGATCGACTGAATCGAGAGAAGTGCGGAACGGCCGTTATAATGGTTTTAAAAAATCAATTTTTTTCAGAAAAAAGCCTCTAGTTTCTTAACCACGTGTCGGATTTTGCTGATCTACCTCAACAAATGCGACCGTGAGAGTGCCGGTCGTTTTCGTTATATCTCATATTGTTTATATATATATATATATATATATATATATATATATATATATATATATATATATATATATATATATATATATATATATATATATATATATATATATATATATATATATATATATATATATATATATATATATGTATATATGTAAATAATAAATTTTTTGGTTAAAGCCAATTGTTGGATAAACAGTTTAAGAAATATTGTTTTATTTATTGGCTTTAACCAAAAAATTTATTATTTACAAAAATAATATACAAGCCAAATATCTCATCATATAATATATATATATATATATATATATATATATATATATATATATATATATATATATATATATATATATATATATATATATATATATATATGTATATATATATATATATATATATATATATATATATATATATATATATATATATATATATATATATATATATATATATATATATTATATATATATATATATATATATATATATATATATATATATATATATATAAACTTTTTTTTTTTTGGTTTTTCGTCTCCGCTTATCATATATAGTCGTTTTGGCACAAAAATTTTTCCGAAATTCCGAGATGAAGCCCATTGCAATAGGTAGATTTTTATATGAAATCTACCTAAAAAACGAACAATTTTTTTGGATACACATATATGTTTTTATATTAAATTTTTAACTCAAAATAAATATTTTACAAATTTTTTATCATTTTTTTAATTCTACATTACTAAATTCATTAGAGTTAGAATAACGTCTAGCTAAGACCATTTGTAGGAATGTATGAGTGATATCGTCGTGTTACAGGAATTGTTTTTAAATTGGCGTATCTATCTGTTAGATGATTTCGTTTTTCAATGTAACATGCCTCCGTTACATAGCAAAAATGCATGTTATATTGAAAAGTGCCTGGAGCTGGTGCCCATTTATACAATTCCAGAGATGTTCATATAACTTTGTCGTATTCTTAGTCTTAAGACTCATTCTACCTGCTTTCTTTTTTACCACCAATTACATCAAAACGTCCTTTACCATGCGATGTTGCACGAAAATGCCACTCACATGCTATTTTTCGTCACCCTGTATCTTAAGACAGGGTTAAAAAATAAAACTAAACACGCAGAAATTTTTTTTTTTATTGATGTCAACGAATTCCAATACCTAAATATACAAAATTAAAACCTCATTTCCAAAATTGCTTGTTTTTGGCTGATTTCACGGGTTTCTTGCCGATATCTATTCCTGTATCTTAGACGCCCTAATGATGAGTCTTGACTTTTTTGTACAATTAAAACTAGTAATGATAAAATCTCCAGATTTGAAAAGGCGACTTATCTCGGTCTGCATATTCATTCACAACTCAATTGGACATTGCATCTGGACAAAGTCAAGCTAAAAAAAATTGCGCCTATTGTTGGTGTTTTGAAGAAAATTGCCGAGGTCCTGCATCCTATGACGTTACCATCTATCTATCATGCCCATATAATGTCGCATATTCTTTATTTATATTGCCTATATATGGTGGATGTTTGGAAACGAAACTACAAGAGCTACAAACTTTACAAAATAAAGTCATCAAAGCTATTTAAGCCATCCTTCAAGTACAAGATCTAAATTCTTGTACAATAACAACATGCTTCCATATTAAAGAGCTGCTGGACTACAGATATATAAAATCAATAGCAATCTAATTAATTTAAACAATAACCTATACACCAACTTTAGCACAACAAACGGAGCTAGTCGAACAGCTTCACATTGACTACCGCGTTTCAGTAATACAGTGGCAATGAAAAGTTGTTTCTACCACGGAATTAAACTATACTAGGAATCGTCCAGTGGCCGAAACTCGGCCATTGTAAATAGAAATTGTAAAAAGACCTCCAACAATATAGTTTCCACACATTATTTCGGAGTTTGATTTTTTGATATAATTGATTTTGAATTGTGAAACAAATAACTTTTAGAACAAAAACAAAATAACCGAACAACAAACTCAAAAAACACAACTATCACATTTTTGCCATTTATTCTGACAAAATCGTCAAAATTCAAAAATAAATATTTTTTGGCACATCTACTACTCAAGACCTTTCCTACGATATGCATATTGCTACACTTTTGATGGAGCAAATATTTTAAAATTGTACCGCAAAAATATTGCTTACGTATTTATATATAGATAATGAAATATCATTGGAATGGAAACTTAGTAAAATTGGAAAGTTGAAAGGCTTACTAAAAAAAGGCTGTATGAAAAATTCTGTATTGAATATGATGAGAGTCACCTTTTTAAACAATCCACCGCAATGTTGGTTGGTCATTTACTAATGAACAAAATAAATTTTTTACTTCTTGTATCTATCAAAAAATAATCTAAATTTTCATAAATATTCATGTACATCGTTGATGTTGATTTTACCATTGTTGTTGCAGTTGCTGTTGTTGTTGATCCGGTTTGCTAATGAACTAAAAATGAAAACCTTTGAATTGTTTATACTTAATTGTTCCTTTTTTTATTTTTATATATATATTATTTTTCGTTAGCTACATGATTTGATTTCTGCCTAGTATTAATATTATTGGTTAGACGATACTAATACTAATACTTATACTAATACTAATACTAATACTAATACTAATACTAATACTAATACTAATACTAATACTAATACTAATACTAATACTAATACTAATACTAATACTAATACTAATACTAATACTAATACTAATACTAAAACTAGTACTAATACTAATACTAATACTAATACTAATACTAATACTAATACTAATACTAATACTAATACTAATACTAATACTAATACTAATACTAATACTAATACTAATACTAATACTAATACTAATACTAATACTAATATAATACTAATACTAATACTAATACTAATACTAATACTAATACTAATACTAATACTAATACTAATACTAATACTAATACTAATACTAATACTAATACTAATACTAATACTAATACTAATACTAATAAAAATAATAATACCAATACTAATACTAATACTATGTTCCACTACCAGCACCAATCAGAATGCATATAATATTCAAAACTTTCTTTACTTTTTCAAATATTTACCTAATCTAGCAAGACTTTTTCATTTTTGTTTTTCTCTCTTTTCAGGTTGTGCTTCAAAATATTTTCCAACACTTGAGCGATGAGTTCAAACTCGAAATTAAAAACAACCAAACAGAAAATTACTCTGCATTATATTATATAATGTAATTAAATTAAAAGTTTTTTTTGTCGAAATTAAATTATAAATATTTAATTTCGTTTTTATTTTTATGAAATAAAATTTATAATTTCAATTCAAAATGATTTTAATAGAAGAATATGAAAAATTACCAAGAAAAATAAATTAATAAGCATAAAATGAAATAAACAAAAGAATTAATTATTAATTCATTTTAAAATAATTATATAGAATCTTGAAAAAATTCTTAAAGAAATTTTAAAGAAGTGAGTTAGGTTTTGTTTTTGATTTATATTAAAGTAATTCTTGAAAAAAATAAAAAAAAGCTTTAAAGCTTTAGTTGAGTGATATTGTTTTTAGTGTTGGAAATATTGTTATGGCGAAAAAAAAATCAAAATTAACAAAAGAGGCGTTAAAAAATAATAAAAGTAGCAGTGCAAAACTGGATATAGATTTATGGGATGTAAGTAAAATTTTGTTGTTGCTTTATGTACATAAAACAATTTTTAAGGACGAATATTAAAATATAATTTTGAACAAATTAGTGGTTGTGTTTGAATCATATAGATAAAAGGGTCATCTACATCAACAGAAAAACAAAAAATCAAATGAATCAAATACAGCCCAACAGAAAAATAATAAAATTATGATTGACATTTAAATTACCTCGTCAAAAGCATTAAAAATATTTGTTTGTCCATTTCAATATCCCATAAAATGTAACTTTCAACAATATTTTTTTTCCTTTTTTTTCAGACAGATGACAAATTTTCAGTAGCAAAATTCGCAAGTACCTTTATCAGCAAGTGATGGTGATTGTGGCGTGCTGAGTAGCGATGGTTTAGATGATAATGAGCCACCAGAACGTGGCAATTGGACGGGGCGTTTTGATTTTTTATTATCATTATTGGGTTATTCCGTAGGCTTAGGAAATGTATGGCGTTTTCCATATTTATGTTATAATAATGGTGGTGGTAAGTATCAATTTATAGTAGTTATTTATATAAGGTAAACAATTTTTTTAGCCACATCGATCTAATCATTTTCCCTAGATTTCACAATTTTGATTCAAATGAATTCCACCTTAGGGTATTTAATTGGGTTCAACGAAAAAGTTACATAAAAATAGAAACTTTATTTACGGCTATCAAATTATTTATGCAACATTGCCGCTGGAGATTATGTTGAAAATAGAAAACGTACTAAGAAATATACTTGTGAATTCTTCTTAATAAATAAACAAAAACTTTTTTGTTATATCACAGTTTTTGAATTTAAATCAACAAAGGAAGTTTTGGAATGCCGTTCTTTTTCTTTTTAGTGTTAAATTGTTTATTTAGGTAATAATAATTATTTTCAGTTTCAGTTTACATAAGAGTTACTGAAATATTTTTACTTTTGTTTACTTTCCTTTTAGAAACATACATACTCATAATCGAACTCGCATGCGTTTTTTAAATTCTTGGAACTGTTCCAAAATTAAATCATGGTACAATGCCCTAAAGTTGATTTGAATGTCATAAATTTTCGTTAATTTGGTGAAAAGTTTTGAATCAAATTGAAACACCGATTCGTGATACGTGGTTGTTTACAAATGTCATGACTATAGTAGCAGCGAATATGTCAGATATAATAAAAGCTTTTGGTCATCGAGTGAATTGATCGACAATTTAAGGCATAGGAGTATCAATTAGAAGGACGAAGTGGACCTACAATATTTATATGAATATATTCGAATAAATATATTCGACTCTGTGGAATATCAAATGCAAATATTTAAATGTACTTATTTTAAACATATAATAGTTCTTAACAGTGAATTGGCAAGATGATTTGGTCAATGGTTTATATTTTTGTTTATACTTGGCCAAAAATATCGAACTGAAATCAATTTACGAGGAGCCCTGACACTAGAATGTGACAAATTGTTGAAAGTTGTTTACTATCTCATACAATACTTTCTCGAAACCTGTAACTTTGGACTCTGGTTTCATCGTTAAAATAGTGTGATGAAACCAGAAAGCAAATTGTGAAGTTCTTAGTCTGATTTTTGTGCGTATCGTATCTTAGTTGAAGTGAGTTTCGACTGTTGGTGTTCTGCTATCGAAATAATGCATCCATGACTGAGTTATCTTTAACTTGGAGATGTTGGATATCGATCAAATTTAGTTTTTGAAGGTAAGGCAACTAAATTTGAGGAAATTATGACAGGAAAAATTCAATTGGCACAAAGTAGGTTGTAGTAACCAAATTTTTCTTTCAGTGTATATGATTTAGTTTCTTCAGTTGCTCCAATGGTTCCAAGATTTGGTAGCTTTATGTTAGCACCTGTATATCTCAAGAGACGTTTGGACGAATGATTTTACGATATGAACTCAAACATCTGTTTGACTGTTTTGGCAGTTGGGTGGAGAGGCTGCATACAAAAAATATTTTTTTTTCAATAATACAAAAACTGTGCATTGCAAAATTCTAAAATAAATTGTAATATTTCTTAAATTAAGTGCTCTTTCATATGACACCCCACTCATTTGGGTCAAAAATGGTTTTTTTTTACCCTACCCACACCTATCCCATAAACACACAGAATTATAATTCTTTAAATCTTCGCTATGATTTTATTCAAAATTTACCAATATTCCTGTCTCTGTGAATTTTTTCAAATTTTTCTGAAAATCATCGTCGAAACGTAGGGAGCGGAACGATCTGAATTTTGCACTTTCTTGTCCATAACTCAAAAATTGTGCACCCAAAAATTCTAAAAAAAATGCAAAGAATTCTAAATTAGGTGCTCTTTCAAATAACACCCCACTCGCTTGGGTCAAAAACATTTTTTTGACGCCCTCTACCCCGTTCCCCTAAACACACAGAAATATAATTATTGGAGACTTCGCTATAGTTTTCATACACAATTTACCAAATTACCTAACTCTGTGAATTTTGTACAAATTTTTAAATCAATGAGTATCGAAACGTATGGCGGCCCTAAAAAAAGAAAACGCGAGTAAATATTTTCTATCGGCGAGAGAGAGAGAGAAAGAGAGAGAGAAAAAAAAATATTTGTTAATTTAAACGCTTTTTTAATAGATTCAAGGTTGATGGTTTCAATATAGTTCGTGTTGAAGTGTTCGT